>WBMY01011705.1:602137-685962 GCA_013397315.1 Donacobius atricapilla | reverse complement strand
AAAAAAAAAAAAAAAAAAAAAGAAGTATTACTTGGGAGAGTGTGTGGAATAACAGGAAAGTCAATCCATGCACTGGTGTCTCTCAGACACTCGAGCAGTGTCAATGTTTCTAGAAGTTTGTTCAATGCACTTATGATAGGTTTCTTCCACATTTCTTGTGAATTTGACCCAAAATTAAGGTAAAATGGTGAACAAATAAGAAATTCTGGGAAACTCTATCTACAGAATCACACTCCCACAGAATCACAAAACTTGAAATTCAAAGGCACCTCTGGAGTTCACCTAAGTACAACTCCCTGCTCAAAGCAGGGTCAGCTAAGAGCAGGTTTCCCAGGACTGTGTCCTCTCAAGTGTTAGATATCACCAAGGCTAGAGATGCCACAACCTCTCAGGGCAATCTATTATGGTTTTAAACCAGCTTCACACTAAAAAAAGCTTTTTTTCTGATATTTAAATACAATAATCAGTATTTCAACTTGTGACATTGCCTCTTGTATTCTCACTAGATACCACTGAGAAGACCCTGTCTCTATCTTCTGATCAGGTATTTATACACATTTACAAGATTCACCCTAAGCTTTCTCTCCTCCAGGATGAATCAACCTTTACTCATATGCCAGATGCTTCACTTCTTTCATCATCTTTGTGGTCCTTCCCTGGATCTGTCCCAGTATGTACATATCTGTCTTGGTCTGGGTCCAGAGTGTACTTGTAGTCTAGAATTGAACCAAGCACTCCAGATATTCAGAATTGAAAAGAGGAAGGGTCACTTCCCCTGACCTGCTGGCAATGCACCCCGTGACTCAGGCTAGGACATTGTTGATTTTTGCTGTGAGGGCACATTGCTGGCTCATGGTCAACTTGGTGTACACAGGTAACCCCAGGGCTGCCTCCGCAGAGCTGCTTTCCTGCTGGCTGGCCCCGAGTGGGTCCTGATGCACAGGGTCACTCCTCCCCAGGTGCAGGACTTGGCATTTCCCTTTGTTGAACTTTATAAGATTCTTGCTGGACCATTTCTTGAGCTAGCTGAGGTCCCTCGCTGCAGGGCAAGCACCTGGTGTGCTTGTGTTAACCCTAACCCTACTCCCCACAGTTTTGCAATGACATGGATACAAGCTGACATCATGAATTTATGCACAGCATTGATGGTTCTTTACACAGAGACACACATACACACAAATATATATATGATGCACTGGAGTATATAAACAAATGTGTGTAGGCATTGGACTAGATGATGAACTTTGTAGCTTCCTTATGACTGAAGGAAGTTGTAAGGAAGTTCTATAACTCTCTTTTATATATATAAATGTTTGAATGTAAGGATGTATATGTATATATATATACACACATAGACACACACTGATAGGTATACATCAGGTGCAGCAGAAAAATTCATGGGGTATGACTAGCCTTTAGGTAGATGACTGTCATTTGGAGCACATTTTGGAATGTGTCAGTCCCATCCATAAGCCACAGACAGTGGAGAAGTATGATGGTGGACAGTGAGCCACCTCAAATTCTGATGACCATGAAGTGCCAAGCACAGCACAGGGATGGCACATACCAGCACTCTCCTGGATTTGTCAGTTCTTCAGAAGTGTGGAGATTGTTGTACCTACATAATATCAGGGTTAATTGAAGCAAACACATACTGTTTGTTATCCAGATGAACGAAATATGCCTACCTTGGCAGTAAATCATGGAGAAGATGACATCAAAATGCCTCTTTGTCTCCATCCAATGCAATATAGAGGCAAAACTCCTTTTAAAAAATCTCTGTGCTGCAAGAACTGTGCAAACTGTTATATTCAAAATTCAGAAATTAGTTGCATTTTGATGAGCATTTGAAACAATTTAATTAAATGATGCCTAAAGGAGAGCTGAAATTCTTGAATGTCCTTTAATAGGACATTCCAACCAATGCCAAATCTAGAAAACAAGCTGTATTTAATGTCTTTAACAAGAGGCTTCGGATGTCAGAGCCACAGCAGGAAGTAAAACCTGGATTTAGAGAGAAGCAAGCTGATTGTTTATATTGAAATAGATTTAGAGATGAGATTTAGTCAGAGTGGACAGAAAAAGATATAGATGAGTAGACACTGTGCAGAGATGGAGAGATGAAGAGATAGATACAGCAGATAGATTCTCATGAAATAGTCTTTCCGTGTTTGGTGTGCAGCTGCATAGCACCTGCCTGACATTTACAGCAGATAGCTTTTATTCATTTCATGGGATATTCATCAAAATGTGGTGGAGAGATGGAGAAAATTCCAAGTATGTGTCATCACTTTACTGGTTTGTGCAGCTGTTTCCTAAAGCACACAATGATGTTGTGTTGTTAAGGAAATACACTGTCACCCTGCTGAACAAATAAAGCATTTAGTTTATTGAGTAACATTACAATAATGATGGGAGATAATAGACTAAAAATACTGTTTATTCAGTAAGAACGGACAAAAACTTTACTGTCCATGAAAGAATCACTTCGTGTACAGAAAATAAAAATTGTGTTATTTATTTAAGCTACCTTTTTAACAGTACTGGTGCAAAATACTTCCTGACATAAGCTTTGATCAAGGCAAAGAACAAGCAAACATCCTTAGTGGCAGAACTCATCAGACTAGAGCTCAAACTACTGGAACCAGACAAGGGACTGTGTCTATCACGTGTAACAGCAAATAATTATGCAGGCAAATACATAAGCCTAAGATAGATGAGGGGTGGGCAGTGGGGTAGATGCTGTGTTGTTGTTGGGATATTGAACTAATAAATTTCTGATCATAACAAAGGCTCATGTTACCCTTTCCTAGGAGTATGCTTGTCTTGATTTTACAACTCTTTTTGTACAATGCTAAATATTTCTCAAAACCTGATGCTTTCAGAAATATTTATTTAAGATATTTCTTATGAGGATGACATGTCAGCCAAATCATCTGAGACAGTTACACAGGACTAGGCTGTTAATTGTATGAGGCTCTTTTAAACAGGCAAATCTAGCCCAAGTCAAAGCATTTCCTTCCATCTTGATTTGTTCCTTTTGATTTTGCAACTGTTACAGGAGAAAAAGAAAGAAAAAGAAAAAGAAAAAGAAAAAGAAAAAGAAAAAGAAAAAGAAAAAGAAAAAGAAAAAGAAAAAGAAAAAGAAAAAGAAAAAGAAAAAGAAAAAGAAAGAGAGAAAAAGAAAAAATAAGTCTGTCATAATATTTCCTTTAGAGAGGCAGGTGGGACCCATTCTCTTGTCACAGTTTCATTTGTAAAAGATTTTTCATATGTTTCTTATATATGAGCTTATGTTTGGGGACTCTTACTTGATTTAAGCAAATCTTCACAAAAAACGTCAGGGACAATATTCAAGTATTTTGTGTTTTGCATGCAAGAATGTGTGTTGGTCTACGCTAGATCAAAATCAGACCTAATTTCAAGCAAGGACTCTTCATATTCATATGTTTCACCTGCTTCATCCTGAAGCTGTCACCACTTTCCCACACATCTGCCCCTCTGGGATGCTCCCCAGAGGACACCTTACCCCTCAGTGCCCCACACCAGCACAGCAGTGCTACTGCAGAGCATAATGACAAACCCTGTCCCTGGGCTGGAGAAAGCATTCCTGTGTGGCCAATCTTGGGGTACACATAACCCACCCTATGGCTGTGGGATAAATGCAAAAGCAACATTTTATGGGCCCAGAAATACCCAGCAAACCAGTATGAGCTCCCCTCACATGGCCAAAGGAGATGTGCAAAGACAGGAAGGACACCAACACTGTGCTCAGCTAGACCTGCCTGCTAGAGCAAAGGACTGGAATGGTGCTGGGAGCTAGGAGAGATAAAAGAGGAAAGCTTCTACAAATGAGAGAGTATGGGAAAAGTGTTCAGTAGATTTATGGCTCTTTTTACTAATTTATTGGGTATCTTAAAAAAAAAAAAAATTTAAAAAAAAAAAATCTATGAGCAAGTTGTTGCAGAGGGCTGGATGCTGAACTACTGACACAAGCCCTCAGGACAATCCCTGTAATCACAGCTATGGTGACACGAAGTTACTGAGCTGGTCCAGGCCATCTGTGGTGGCAGCTGAAGCAGGCAGCTGAGCTGCACCATTGTAATTTATGGAGAAAGCTTCAGAGCTCTCTGACACCCCTCCCTGTTCTAGCAGCAACCCCAACCACTGCAACCACAAGCTTTTCTGACTTGACCACTCGGTAGCATCCTCTCAGCTAAAAGGAAAGTCGATTCAATTCATGCAAACTGAAGCCTCCTGGAGTCAAGTAAGGAACTCACAAGTGTTGGAACATTTTAGGGCTTCATCCTTTAGAACAAAGTTGTTAAACTATGACCTCATGGTGCCTCTATCTTGGCCTAGATCCAAAGGCAATTGAAGTCAACTCTATTGACTTCAGCAGGCTTTGGAACAAGCCCTCTTCCACTTCAGCACAAGGCTATTTTTATTTAATCAAGACAGCCTCACTGGAATCCGTTTTGGCCTTTAAAAATTGAGTGTACTGTTACCCTGGAACTGAAGGTCTCATCATGATGCTTGGCTATGATATCAGGATGGAAGGAGAGATAAAAGCCCTTTTCTTGCATCAAGCTGCTCCTGCTGGAGCTGCTCTTTTCATGTTTCTTGTTGCTAAAATAGCAGTGCTATTGTTTGCTTCATTGGTCTCATCTTTTGGGATTTGCAAATCCCTTCTAGGGAAGGCAACCTGCACGCATGCATGCTCACGTGCCCCCGAGCCCCCTACCCGCACAGACACACATCAGTCATGTGTGCTCATTGCTGCCTATATTTCTGCAGATGTATTTTAACTTCATTGTCTATAATTCACTGGTTAGCTATTCAAAATATATATTTTTTTTTACTTATGTATTATGCAGGACAGATTTCCCAGAAGAATCCACTATCATATCCACACAAGCACTTTTTCCATTTCTTAAACATGCAGCAGAACAACTTATGTACTATTTTTTGTGCTGAAGGGAAGCTTTTTGACTTTATTTCCATTATTTTTCATAGTGTGTTGTCCTGCCTTAAATAATCAAATAATTTTGTAGTAGCATAAACAGGAGATACTGATTAAAAAAAGGAAAAAAGAGGGAAGAATTGAAAGATTTCTTTGTTGCTATGCTACTAGAGAGCAGTCTCTTCCACAATCTAAAAAAGAAAACCAAATCAAACCGAATTTTTCAACCATATTACTATGACATTATAATGAGTTACAGGGAATGATAATTTATATTTCAGACTGTAATGACTGATAGATGTTGACTGTCATATGTATAAAAGAAGAAAATCTATTTTCATAAGTAAAACATAAAATTGAAGAATGATCTCTCACTTGATATTTCAAAATGTGAATAACTTCTTAGGTTATTATATTTTATAATATTTGTGTCATAAGAAATCAAAGAATTATAGAATATGCTGAGTTGGAAGGGGGGACCCACAAGGATCATCAAGTCTAACTGCTGGCCCTGCACAGCACCATCCCCAAGAGTCACACCATGTGCCTGAGAGCATTGGCCAAATGCTTCTTGAGCTCTGTTGGGCTGGTGCTGTGACCACTTCCCTGGGGAGCCTGTTCCGGTGCCCAACCACCCTCTGGGTGAAGAAGCTTTCCCTGATATCCAACCTAAACCTCCCCTGACTCAGCTTCACAACATTGTATTTTTCTAAATCAGAATGAGAACAATCTTCAACATGTTACAATTTCTTATCAAAATTAATTACAATTTTGAGCTGCCTCTGAACTGTGAGAAGGTCAGAAGACCTGTGTTTCAAGCTAAAAGGTTAGTATCTTGCTTGATATTAATAGAACTTATAAAAGGAGGCATTACGAGCTTTCACTGAGCTTTGTGGATGTAAGTTACCACAGAAATGGAAAGTGTTGTTATTAAAAAGAAAAACAGTTGATTTCAGGTCCTGAGCCAAAATGAGCCAGGATATGGAGAGAACCACATCCAAAGCCCTCTGGAGTTAATCAAAGTCTTTCCATTGCTTGCTGTGGAACTTTATTCAAATTGTGACTTTCTCATGGTGACATCTGTGCATCCTTCATAGATGGATGTGGTGAAATAGCGCTGGAGATGATCACAGATAGATGCCATTGCTGCTAAATGACAATTTCCTGGCTTTGTGTAGCATTTCTTCAGTTTTTCATGCCATTCTATGGATGTCATTATTCATCTGTTTCCCATGGCTCTTTTCTGTTTCCTACTTTAATTCTCTCCCTTTTTTATCTTTCACAAGGTAAAGTAATAACATATACAGTGGAATGTAAAATATCATTCTGGAATATGACAAGTCACACTTCATACTTTCTGTTTTACTCTCTAGCATTTGTTTTCTACTTTTTTTTTTTCTTCCATAAATACAATACAATACAGGTATGGGTGGAAATGAAGTACAATATTGGATTTGTGACTACCCGAGGAATAACACCATCACTCCTTTCCCATGTGAGATGAAATTACAACACACTTTTTCATGCCACTTCTCCATATGTAAGTTCTAATGTCATCTTACATTAGAAATATGTAGAGAAAATGGAAGTGCAGTTATTTCCTGGCTTTCCTTTCATAGGAAAACACATTGATATGATTTTGTTCCACTGCCTTGGGAATAGGGGAGAGTTTAGGTCCAATTTAGGTCTCCTAAATGTGTGCAAAGTCGTGTGAGTTCAACTTGTGTAAGGCTTGCGTGAGTACTACGGAGCTGGACTACTGCTCCTCAGTGCATGCATTGTTCTGCAATACAATTGTCCAGCTGACAGCTAGCCCAGAGGGATTAAGAAAGTCTACAATACACACCTGGAAAACAGTACGTTGTCAATATGTGGGGATGTTATCTCCACTCTGATCTACAAAAACTGGGAGCATGAGCACCTTGGGTTTGTGCATTGAGGATGTGTAGGTCTAGAAAGGATCTCTAGATTCCAGAAGCACCATGATATGGCAGGTTGTTAAAGATGATTTCACTTTAGTAAAACAATAAGAAAACAAAGAGAGTAGAGATTTAACCTATTGACTTCCCAAATAAGTCTAACTTGGCAAACTTCACTGCTTGCTATTTCTTTCCTCTCATAAAAAGCTTTCTGCAAGCACTGCAGCTGATACCTGCAAGAACAGCAGGTCTTGTCTCCAACCAAAGTAGTATTTCATTCTATTTTAAATCTAGTCAACTTGGCAGAGCTGGTGTGCCAAACTGTCCCACTGTGTGATTATAAAAAAGAAAATAAGGTTATTTAATGTGTCTGCATCACATCTTACCTTCTGAACAAGCAACCTGGGTTTGACATAGGCCTTTGAAACAAGGCTTTCCTTTACTATCGTACTTTCCTAAATACCCTTTTCTCTGTCTTTTGTTTCTTGAGCGCTCTTTACCCTCAAACTTATGTTGAAACTATTTCAAAGTCAGATATTTTTCCATCTTACTGTCTTTTCTCAAAGCCTCTATAAAACTAAGCTCATTGCGCAGGGTAGTCTGTCCTTCCGTTTTAGGCTGTTGGAAGGGCAAGCACAAGCCTCTTGCATTTGTTAAGCAAGACTTCTCCTTTGTTGACAAACAGCCACTAAATGGTGACATGGATACTTACATACTGCTAATCACGTGAAGCAGCAGCTGGGACAAACTCAGGCTGCCTTCTCCATGTGCTGTCTTGAGCATTGGCACTCAGGGAGTGAGATTTTAGTAGCATTCCTATGTTATAAAATACCTTAGTTGCCATAAGGACTTACCCAAGTGTCTGAGCATAGGTCTGAACTTTCCTGAAAATTTGCAGTAGATACTCCTTGAATTGTTACAGATACCACAAGGTCGCATCATGGATTTAAAATCATTTAACTGCAGAGCTCAGATGTTTTGTGAGGTCCCAAACTATCACCAGAACAACCTTCTTCCTATGAAATATTTGTTCTATCTCTTATTAAAATTAAAAAACTATTTTATTTTGCATGCTGATCCCCAGAACTTTGTCACTTTGAGTAAGGAAGGGACTTGTGGCACAAAATAGAAGATTAAAACAAAAAATAAAGGAATAGATGTTTCATCCTAGGTCTTACTACTCCAGCAATAATATCATTGGTCATGGCCTTCAGATTTAGGAGATTATGCTTTCAAATAACAGTGAGTATTAGACACAAGCAAGACTTGATTTCAGCCAAAATACTTTAAGAGGTAATGCCAAAAATATGATAATGGCAACAGTAAGGGAATTTAGTTTGACCTGCATTTTTTGAACTTCATTTTCATTATAAAACATTATTTTGGAATATCAAACTGCCCAGAGACACATAAATACTTTTTGTTAAGCCAGTCTCATAGAGTCACACCATACAAAGAATTATTATTTTGCATTTTTCAATAAGAAAACATCAAAGCATTCATCCTTCACTGGGATTTTTGAATGTAACAGACCCATCTATTTTTAACCTGATGAATTGCTCTAAAAACAAAGATCAGTCAGAAACAATACACCAGAGGGGACTATAGACTACATATAAATATTCAAAGTGAAGACATATGGCTTCTGGCACCAGTGTTCTCCAGTTATGCTGGAAGAGAGAAGAGAATGGAAAGAAGGAATATTACCCCAAATTATATTAATTTAAAATGTGAATGTCCTGTAATGGATCTTCTCATATATGGGCTACACCTGGATATATGAAATTGTGAACTGCTATCTGGAGAAGGCAGAACTGCAAACCTGGTGGATATGAAAAACAATAAACAGAAGAGTCACCAAAATGGCCCCATGTGTTTTAGGTGAGTTTAGGCAAGTGTACCCCACAGATAACTCAGATGACTGTTTCTAATCACAGTTCAGAACAGCCACAAAAGCTTAACTATTTGTCATTTTTACTCTTAATCAAATTCGCTTTGAGTTTTCCATGTATGTCTGTATCAAGTTCGCTATTTTAATTTCTCCACTATCAGGTATTCCCTCAGGAATTCAATTGCTGAAATACAGAGCATGTGCAACATACTGTTTGCATTTCCCCAGAAGATTTTTAAGCTTTTTTTTCCCCACATAAATAACACTTTTAAACAGCAAGTCTATCCTGTCAGCTCAGAAACTAAAATGAGAACCAACCTCTGCAGCAGGCAGTCAGGAACATAACCCTCTAACCAGTTCCACAAAAACAAACATACAGAACTCCTCAGAAATAAGTTTACCTCAGGAAGTTTAAGCAGGTAAAACTTATTCATCTCAGACTGCAATTTTACAGTGACTACAGTGATACTCCTAAGGGGCTGCTAAATACACATATGGAAAAGTATCCCACAAGCTCCAGTGCTGATTCTTGGGAAGAGAAAAACCTGTCAGGCTTGCCTGGGCAATGGGAAACCAACCCTATGGTACTTCAACATCAGTGGACTGAGAGAGGGAGTGTTTAAACTCATCTCACTACTCTTAGATATCAACCTAGAGACAAGTCTAAAACTTGCATAACTTGTGAGATAAGCCTCCTCTGGAGGGAACTTCTTTCAGTTGAATGTAATGGGAGGCTTTGCTGTACAGCTCTAATTCCTAGACATCCAGTTTGGGTGAGATAAAAAACGTGAGAATCAGTGTGAGAAACTCAGTTTTGGGCTCCTCATTACAGCTCTGTGAAAGGAATGAATGAATAATTTTGCAGATTATAGTAATTAACCCTACCATGTAAATGCTAGAAATTTGCATGTATGCATGTAAAAGGAAAGGAGTAAAAGATTTTCAAGAAATAAGGCTGTCTTGTAAATCTCTAATTTCTTTTGGACACATTTTCACTGTTGCTATTTATATCCTAGTCCCCAGACTAAAGTGGGATGGAAACCTGCTGTGTTACTGCAAAGTTTTGTTGCATGTTTTGCCACCACTACTAGAGCCATCACTGCTGTTTTATGCAGATTCCTTTACTGTTTTAAAAAACCAGAAGTTTCTCCAAGATACTTAATGACTTGGTTGTTTGATAGAAAAAAGTAAAAGGAAGAGAAGTCGCTGAATAATATAAAAAAAAATTACTCCTGTGTTTACCTTTTGGGTTGATTTCTCAACTGGTTGCATTTGCTTGCAACACTGAATACAAAAAAATGTTCTTAGAAAGAGAGGATGGGAAAATCAGGATCATAAACTTTGCAAAGATGGAATACAAGTGTATTTCTTTGGAAAGATGTCAGGTTCTATCAGCAAGGCCAGCAAAGGCTGCCACCTAAATGTCTAGTCTACAAAAGGCAGCAGTTTCCAGCCCTTGTCTCCTGAGGGATTTGAGCCTCTCATCAGTGGCACATTGTTTGGTTGAGAATGGTGTCTCTGGCTCCCATCAACTTCCTAGTAGGACGCTTAACCTCTAACTTGGGCAGGAAAAATACTGACTGGAAAAATACCCGTGAAAGGGTGCCAGTCCCTAATTTCAGTCCACATTCTGCCAAGGTCAAATTCCTCTCAATTTTCAAACTCTTTTAATTTAGTATTATTCCCTGTGGTTGAGAAGAACTTCCCGTGGACACCTTTGGAACTGCTTCATCATTCTTTATACTAACCTAACTCTCATTAAATGTTAAGCTATGAGATGCTAAAATTACAGTATTACAAAGTTTGGCCCTTGAACTTGCCTGGCATGCAGATGAGAAGTGACTCTCTTCAGTGACCCTGGTAGGAGTGCTGAATGAAGGCAAGTCAGTTTGTGCTCAGCCAGGTGGGAACGCTGCTGCCATCAAGGGAAGTGTTCTGCCAGCAGTCCCAGATTGAGCAGATTTGCATAGCAGAAGTAAATTGACCCTGATATGCACTTTTCTACACAGACAGTTTATTAAACACTGTAGAAATAGTTTTTTGCACAAGTATTCTATGAAGTAAAAGTATGTATGTTTTTCCACATAACTGTTTTACACTTGCTTGATTTGCATATGATGTTTTTTTTCTCCTTTCTCTTGTATTTGCATGATGGGTTTGTACAGTGGTTTTGTTTTTAATTACATTGCTGTGTGTTTCTGTTTTTTTATTAAATACAGCATCCTCTTGTACTCTGCTGGACAATTCTCCCCTCATTCTTTATGCTTTTGTCCTTGCCTCCACATGAATCTGCTTTGCAAGTTTTTGGCTGACGTAACATTGTTCATATCCAGGAAGTTACTGAGCTCCTACTGCTTTCCCACTTCTGTTTAAGTGTGGATTAAACAGACAGCCTCTCTTCAGCTGCCTGCACGGTCTCACTGTTTTGCTAGCTGGGTCTACATTTTTCAGAAGTGACAGTTTTGGGAACATTTTGGGAGAAGAGGTTTACTGGTACACATCAGGACTCTTGATTGCTGCCCGCTTGCCAGTCTATAAGAACAAAACCTGTGTCCCATTACCACCATGCATAAAATAAACAAAGTAATTTAAAACAATATCCAAAATAAATGGCAATAGTAATTTGTGGAACTATTGAAAACAAGCTAGAGCAATTCAGATGCTAGAAATCCTCCAGTATAATCTATAACCCTGATTCAAAACACTGAAAGAACCACAGCAAGAGAGCGACAAGGAAAGCACTACTCCTAAGAGTAACTGTGGACTAGTAAACTGGTTATTTCCTTGTCTCTTACCCGTTCCCCTTTAGCTTCACAATTTTCTTCAGAAAGGTGATATTAAAGTGATATCACATACCAGAATATCTTCATCCTGCATCTTGGGGAAGTGTCTACACCCCAAAATATTTCTGTTGACTGGGTAACTTTCCATTTTCAAAAAATATGGCTAGCAGAGTTCACCTCTTTGACGCTCCATATGTGGACCTGAGGAATCAGGAAAGGTGCCTGGACTTGTCTCTTACATCTGGCAAGTGGATCAATTCCTCAACACTCTGCATGGAGGACATGTCTAGATGTTGCTCAGTGCTTTTTGCTACTTTTCCTACATGTTCTTTCTCAGCTGTTGCCATGACTTAACTGTTGTTCTGACAGAAATTAGTAACAATATTCAGAGGTTATTCATTTACGCAGTATCACTGATCCATGATGCCAAACTCTGGGAGGGCATTAGCTTCCAGAATTTCCAGTCGTCAGCACATATTGTGCAATAGCTCTAGAAATTGTGTTGAGACCCCAGAGGTAAATAAGTGTGGAGAAAATCAGGGTCAAAGTGCCCTCCAAAGTAGCTCTCACTGCATACAAAGGCTGGAACAAAAGTGATGGTCACAAGCTGCAGGACTGCCTAGTGCCTAACTTCTGGAGGATTATCAGCCTAGTTAAAGATCCCTTTCAGTCTTCATTAAGTCAAGCATTAAATACATTGTGACACCTGTTGTTGGGGTTTTTTGCCTCCCAGATAGATATAATTTTCATGCCAATAAAAAAGCATTTATCTTTCTCATTAAAAAACAAAAAACAAAACGAAACAAAACAAAACAAAACCCAATTAAAAAAAAAAAAAACCAACCAAAAACCAACAAAAAACCAAAACCCTAAAAGCCATAAAACCCAGAGTATTCTGTTTAGTCAATGGTAGTTTTTTTCTGGGTACCTTATACCTGGAACATACAATTCAGACTGATTTGGCATAAAGGAGTTAAGCTGCATACAAAATATTTTGTAAAAAACAAAGAATAAAATACACCACCTTGTAGTATCTATTATTCAAAAATCCTACTTTTGGAGCTTGTGCCGTATCTCAGATTTGATTTCTTTGGGGATTTTTTTAAACATATTGGTTCTGGTGATCATAATGAATGAAAACTTGCAGACATGGACATGTATGATTCAAAAGCCAAAAAGATGGACACAGATAATCTAGAACTTCCTTTTTCTTTATGATTAATCCCTTCACACCTCCCATGATTTCCCAGAAGCTGCCTCATAAATGGTCACTCACATATCACAGGGGGACTATCCCTGCATTATGCAGAGCAGAGGCTGAAGGAATTTGCTGCAGGGTCTCTCAGTCTGCACTTGGTCCTTCACAGGATGCATTGTATGCCTGCAGGTGGAAGTGCAAAATAGACTTGCTGGCACAGACTTGCAGGTTTGCCAGAGCTGGCAAACCAGAGCTGACTTTCTGGGCTAAGAATTCTGTCTAAGGGTTAAAAATTGAATTTGGTCCTCTTTACATAAAAACTATACAATACACGACTCTTTAGCAATGCAAATCAGAAGAGAAAAGTTAATTTAGTACTTTGACTTTGAATGAGGAAGTGAAACACCTGTTAGGCTGGAAAGTCTAACTGAATTTTTATTGAGTTCCCTTTGTATACCATCGAGGTATCTTTCAGGCTACAGCATCACCATATCAAAGCAGGTACTGAGCATTTCTCAGATGAAACACATTCTCATGTGTAATAAGTCATAAATCAAATCTTTTTAGGGAAATTTTTAACAGTAATAGTTGTTGAACTGTTCCTGTTAAAAAGAGCATTCTTTGTTTTACTCAGAGTTTACTAAAGTCTAACAAGATCTGTTTCACTTACTACCTCTTCCTGCTTTTCACTCTGAATATTCTTTTGTCTCATCTCTGTATTAATTCAATTATCATTGGCAGCTTGCTACATATTCAAATTATTGACCACAAGATCTTTACCAGACAAAGAAAAATCCTTAGTAGCAAAGAGCACCTCTGATATTGCTTTGTCAAAAATAAATCAGGAGGCCAGGCTAAATCAAGCATAATTTAAGTAAAGCCCATCTTGCCTGGATTATAACTAATTTTGAATTCCTCCTGTTGCCATGACACCATGCATGAAAAGAAATAAGCCAGGCATTGTGCAGTACTCAAGAGCTTGTTGAAATTTTGGGGTCTCTTCTTATGTTTAAAATAGGAATAAAATAATGAAACAAAAGCCAGCAGCAACACAAGAGATGTTTTCTTCTCTGTGAGGTGGGAGAGGAGTACATGCCAGATATGACAGGAAATGTTGCTTGTTGAAGGAAATAATAATGATTTGGATATATTTGCTTAAATTTCCTGATTCTACTCCTGACAAATCAAGTGATTATCACATTTTCTAATCTTTGTGGACTACCTTCTTTTAATATTCCTCTGTGACCACCCCCTCCCAGCTGCTTCAGGGGCAGCAATTAGCCTGAGCACCACACACAACCCACACACTCTTCATACAAACCTTACGTTGAGCATTCAGTAGCTCCTCAGGGAAGCTGGGAGACAATGTGTTCTCCAGGTGGAAAATCTATTGTACACAAAAGACATACAGGATACTCTAGAAAAGAATAAATTTTTTTCTGAACTTCATGTTCTAACTACTTCTATGGCTTTTAAAGAGATTATGATACTTGTTGACAGAAAAAGGTTTTCTTCTCCCTACCAACACGTTGAGTGCACCTTGTGTCCAGGTGCTTTGTTTGTAGTACTTCACAAGTGGTTGTTGAACGCTCAGATACATAAAGCTCTATAAAACCCTTCCATTAGTTGTTTTATTGGCAAATCCCACCTGATGGAGCCTCCTGAGCAAGACCAGTAACTGCTGCTTGAAGAAACACCACAATTGTTTCTCTGGGGCTGCTGCCCACGCCTGTATGAAGATGCCCTTCTCTGAGCAGAGGCAATCATGACCATTGCTAGGGAGTGCTCCATGGCGCTGTGAGCTGCATGAAAAGGGCAGGCAAGCAGCTCTCAGCTGGCAGCTGGAGCCCCTCTGCAAGCTTCATATTTGAGTTAGAGTAAGGAAATTCATACTCTATCCAGATGAGAGCAGCATTATAACCTTACTGAGCTGTACTGACAGGCTGCACATCTGAGGTTGCCGTCAGAGACTTAAAAGATTTTAAGTACTGAGTGTCCTGAAGGGTCATTAAGGTATCCTGTGACTTAAAACAAACATTGCTGCAACCTCAAGCATTTCTCATTTTCCTTTCCCTCACAGCCACAGCTCTTCCTGGCAGCTTCTGGCCAGACCGTGTGGCTCAGAAGGCGTTTTCTCAGGTTTAATGTTAAAAGCTATGAAAGAGAGATGGTTGCACCCACAGAACTCTTTAGGTTTAAGGAGCCCTAGGATGTCTCTAGAAGGACAAAGGATATTGCTTGCAAGCACTGGAGCTTTTCACATTCAGTTTATTTCCACAGTACAATGGCAGAGAAAATATCTAGGTTAATTCTCTCAGTCTTAGAGCACAGGAGAAGCTGAGTCAGAGGGTCAGCTCTCACATAATGCACTCACATTTTAACCCAGTCACAATCTTCCTCTGCCTCCCTTACTAAGTCTCAGTTGTAAGGAAATGCTAGTAATTGACTGCAGAACCTGCAGTGTAGCACATCCTGAGATCCCAAGTGAAAGGATAAAAATTGCTGGTAAGGATGATGGCACTGAGCACCCACGTACATTTTAGTCACAGCATAGGTAGAGGTGACAGAGAGAAAGGTGCAATTTCTCACAGCCTCTCTCCCTTCTGCAGCTCTGGATGTCTGTCTTTGCCTTCTGATTGCAGTTGTGGCAAGCAGCAAGATAGTGCACACACACACACACCCTCCCCGCCCAGTTTGTATCTTTCAAGGGCTGTTCTTCAATACTCTGCACCTAGAAACACTAACTGCCCCGCTCCTGGAAAGCCAGGAAAATTTGCAAGGAGCACTAAAAGGCTGGAGGCATCCTGCACTGTGAAGATTCTTAGTCTTTATCCCCCTGATTGATGTTGAAGGCTGGGAAAATTTGCTGAGCAAAACGCATGGATATGATGGGAGTAAAGTGTTAGTGGTCTAGTAAGAGACACTGTGCTATCCCAATCCTTTAAATCGCTCTGTTTCACCTGAGAAAATGTCAAGGTTCTGAAAAGGAAAACTGGATTCAGCTCAAAACATGCTCCGAACACATTCCTAACAGGCTGTAACTGGCATAAACTGGAAGTTTCCCAGGAGTCCCTGGAATTTGTCAGGGAGATGGTGGCAGCCAGGACTGCAAATTTTATCTTCTCTTTAAAAAGTTTTTCTTAGTATTGGGAGGATCTTGAAACAAACCTCTAGTCCACAAAAAATATGAGAAACCAGCTTTTCACTTCACTCTACTCAGATGTACTTGGTGACTGGGAAGAGGTAGAAAGATACACCAACTTTGGAATGTATATAAATAGAGAAGTAAAGGCAGAAGGACTCACAGCAACTTCCCCAGTGCATCTTGCCTCCCCTGCCAAACACGTTGACTGCTGAATGGATGGCTGGAGTTATTGTTTGGACAGTTGCATTGTTTCTGCTGAACATCTGTATTAAAGAACACAGATACAACAGCAGGCGTAGGTAGGAAGAGAGAAAAGAATAATTTGGCTGAGGTACAATATCCGTCCATTATAAAATACAGAGAAGATGCAGTGTTATTCGCCAAATCTTATTGTTTGTAACCACCTGATTTTAGTGTTCCCCCCTCTTCTTCCAGTGAAATCAGTGTTTTTTGAACTCGGCATTTTGAAAGGTTGCACAATTTATTTTACACTTGTAGAGTGAAACACCTCTATATCAGCTTTTGAAAGTTCAACACGTGGGCTTTTTCCCTGTCAGAAAAGCTTTATACACCCTCAGAGAAGAGGAGCATTAATGTATGTTAATATCAGAGACTAGAGCAGCCCCAGCAGTGTGAGCAGGCCCATCATAACATCGTTATTTTTAGCCCTATCTTTACAATTAGCTGTGCGGAGGCTTTGAGACACAGACTTTACAAGCTCGAGGCAGGAGTCTGGTTCGCAGGGATTTCTCCTGCAAGGCAGCCCACGCTGAGCCGCGGCGATCAGCGGCTGCTCCCTGCTGGCTCATGGCAGCACCGCTCGCTGGCCCAGCACCCTTCCCAGGGACTTTGCTAAGGCAGCTGGAAGAGTTATCCCTATTCCAACTCAGGAATCCCTCACTCGACCTGTACCCCTCGTAGCAGTAACATGGGATTCCACAAAATGAGTCCACTAATAATTACTAAGGCATGAAAACAAAGAAATGTTGCACTCTGCTCGTCTGCTGAGGCAATTCTAAATGCAATTTTGCACAAGTTCAGGCATTTCTCCTGTAGATAACCCCTAAAATGACAGTGGCATTCTCAATAAAGTAAGACCTCAGGATTTTGCAGCAGCCCAAGTATTTCTGCCACCCACCAAAACATCATTTTGAGGGAGCAAGGAGGAAAAATAAAATGTGTGCTTGTTTGCAATTGTTCTCAAGAATAACACACAGCAGTGAGATCTCAGGAATGGCTGAGCCAACATTTTTAATTTAGACTGATATGAGAAGGTCAGACCTACAGAACCTGCTGAATTATTGCATTTCCTACAAAATTATGAAATAGAATTTCTTCTTCCTGTAGTTATATATGAGTACATAGACTAGAAGACACATTTGACATTTAACAAGTTGCTGTGTATAAAAATAAAGTACACGTCAGCTAGACACACAGATATAGATCCAGATTTTTGAGTATTGCAGTGAGTTAGGACACCTACAATTTACTCCCAGAGACTCTCTTCATTTGGCTTACAGTATTAATTTTTGGCTTTAAAACCTGAACAAAAAAAACCCCAAGGAACACGGGAATAAATTCACAGAAGCACAGACAACTTGACATTGTTCTCTCTGTCACACACCACCAAAGAACAGGACTCTAGCCTTTGAAGTGCATTTCCATTACTTGTATGTGTGAGTTGGTTTGTATGATTTACAGCATCTAAACATTTTGTATATGTGGCACATGTGTCAAGTTACAGTCATCACACACAGAGCCATCTGGAAACACAGACTAACCTGGTTCTTATTTGCACCACCAAGTTCTGCCCTGGCATCTGAAAGCAGTCCTTGTGATAAGGCACTCTACGACTGCTGTCCTCCGTTTTAGCCATGTAAAAATTATATGCCTGGACAAGGACAGTATAGACTTCTGTCATCAAAGCATATGGGGGAAAAAACCACACCTCAGAAGCAGGTTGAGAAGCTAAAAAAGTTAATTTGTCTAGACAACAACCTCAGTAAAGCAGCATAGGATGGGAAGGGAGATGCCCCCAAAACTCAGGAGCTGTGTCTTTGCATCAACTACGACCAGTTGAGGCCAGATGTACATACATCAAGACACCTCATGCTTAAGTGATGTCAGATACTAATAGGCTGAATCTTGGTTCCCAGAACACAGATTCTGGGTAGCAAAGGCTTCCTTGCACAAAATAGCCTTACCTGTCATTCTCAAAAAAATCAATGGAAGTTTCACTGGTTTCAATATATTTTGCATAAGATAACCCTGGGTATAGATGCAGCACTGACAGGTCAAGTACCCATGGCACAAAATCTCCTATGAGGAACTTCCAAGCTAATATTCAATTAAAAAAAAAAATGAAGAAAGGTGCTTTGTGGATGCTGTGGATGCATTGTGCTCACAAGCTGAAAGTGGCAACTTCTACCACTATCCCCCATACATGTGTGTGTACACAATACCAATTCCATTAGTACCACTGTAACCAGCAGAATGCTAGAACTCGCACAAGGATTTTGTGCTGTGCAATTCTCTTGTCTCAGTCTTTCAGTTCTTACAGGACAGTTACTGACATGATTTTGAGCAGAGATTTTCCATCCAACGCCCAGGTACACTTCAGGACTAAATCTGGGGTTGCAGTCCCTCCTAACGGAACTTACTACTATGGATGCAGTTCAGCTCTGGCAACTGAATGATCCCGGACACTGTTTACTAGAACATACATGTGTTAAAAGTTTGCCACTTAAGAATTCAGCTTAGATTTTCTAATTTTACAGACGATTGTTACTCCACTTGATTCTCTGATGACAGACTTGTGCAGAAACCCAGTCACACAGCTGAAAGCCACAGGTCAGGAAAATCCTTCTACAGCAAGGGAAGCTGAACCTGGTGGAGAAACAAAGGGACTGCCCAGAAGCTAAAGGTCACTAAGCTACATGGTTATTGCACATGACTGAGAAATAATCCTTCTCTCCAAGAGAAAACTGCAACACCAAACATCTGTTAGTTGGAAGCAACACAGTGTGGGAGTAGCAGAAGCAAGCAGAAAGATCACTTTGTAAACAATACCTGCTCCTAGGAGAGGTCAAAACACCTTGTGGCTTTTAGAGACTATTTTCTGCCCAATTAATTGAACAAAATATCTAACTTGCTCTTACCCTTATGGAGAAAAATCATTATGCTCCATGAAAATGAAAAAAGAAATTAGTTAGTAGCAGCTATTATATGGCCTTTTCTAAAGCAGCCAGGTAGAAAGCATAGAGATGCATATTCTTTATGCACACCATTTTTTTGAAGAAATTGTGCTTGTGCTTTTTTATGGGTATAGACAAATTGTATCCTAACAAGTGAGAAATAAACTGTGGGAACTAAAGAAGAAGTCTACATCCTCAGTTGCAGTTTAGGCAAAATATAAAGTGCTTGTTGATGGAGTCAAGAACATGAGAACTCATTACCACTTGTCAGAGAGTTAAATATGCTCAGTTATTCAGGAGTTTGTGCTTTGCTTTTGTCTTCCACACCAACCTGAGGGGAGTACAAACTGCTTGAAGCCACCTGCACCAGCCCTAAACCCATGGTGCAAGAACATACACACACCTCAGAGTGATCCTTGGGGCAGCACGTTCCCCTGCCTAGAGCATCCATCCATGGACTACAACTGGAGCTGGATCAGGGATCCAGCTGTGCATCAAATTAATTCTAGAGATATCCAGATCCCCTCTTTTAGCTAAGCTGGGAGATGGTGAGTCAGAAACCACAATTATGTCCAGATTTGTGGCAAGAGGTCTCCAGGCCGCAGGCTGTGCTTTCTCCAAAGGACTGAAGGCAGAGAAGCACAGGGGAAAGTCACTATGAAGAATCACAGGAAACACATTCATTTAAAATATCTATTGAAATTACAAATTAAACTCTCCAATATGATTCAAAGTACAAAACACCACATTAAAAGGCATTCAACAGCTCCTTTATACATCACAGTGTTAGTGGCACAAAATGCACTTACATTTCAAATACATCAACAGAACTATTTTTACACTGGTCAAATACATTATTTATACATATGCATGACTCATTCATGTTTATCCCTATACAAGTTGAAAATACATCATAATAAAATGATGAAGAAAGGTTCAGTCATGTACCATGTACCTGTACCTAATGTTCCTGGATATACACAAATCAAAGCAACAATGAAGACCACAGGGCTCTAAACACAAACAGCATGCCTTACTTAGTACAAGTGCATTAGTAATTAAGGGCTGATGCAGGCTTTTTTGATGTCCTTAGTATCACTGTCATCAACAACAGTAATTTACTTGTTTTCCTCAGGCTTTTAGATTATGTACATGAAATGTACAAACTTTGGTTTTAAAAAAGCAAACCTGCACAAAGGTTATGCATGCTGCACCTCACTGGAATGATAATGGCCCACATTAAAAATATTTATTCCTATACAGTAAAAGGCCTACAGATGAAATGCACAGAACTTCATTCTAATCTTCCTGCCCATAACAATTTTTTTTAATTAATATTCATAAACTTCATATTTGTCTGACCAATGGATATTTTATCCTGTCAGTTCCATGAATGACAGTTATTCACTAATTTTGATTGTTTTCTGCATGTCAGGAGCTCAGCTGTAAAGAGAGTTGATCCAGTCTGCTGTTATTTGGGATTTTGCCAAATTCATGCACCAGAGTATCTGAGAAAAAATCATGTTTCTTAGTACGTGGGGGAAGGTATCCTTAATTCTTGACATGCTAAAGTCAGTACTAGCAGGCTTCAGGATGAATGCCAACGCGAATAAAACTGAAATATTAACACAAAACGACAGTAATCTTTAATATATAATTGTTCATCTCAAACTTTTGAAGAGCCTCAAAAAGAATGAATTTGCCCTCACACCCTTCCTGAGGTAAACACTGGTCCATTCACTTAAAAGATGGTTAAATTGAGATAAAAGGCCGTAAGTGACTTTTCCAGTGTCCCGGGGGAAAACCCAACTGCTGCTACCACCACTGAAGATAAAGTGGGCTTTGCTCTTGATCTCTCTCAGGATTGGCTTCAGCCCAACTAATGGCATGCCTAGGGAGATGCACAGCCTCTGGAGCTGGGAGACTCCGCACTCACTAGACATGACAGCACACAACACCCCAGAAGAACATGCAGATGATGTACTGTTACCAACTCCATTACACAGCATTTACAAACAGATCATTCACTCAAGAGCTGGACTTGATCCTTGTGAGTCCTTTCAAACCAGAATATTCTATGATTCTGTGTGAATATAAACCCCTAAATAATAGCATAACCATAAAAATGCAGCAGAAATCATGCCATGATACTTATTTTTCTGGTGCAAATCCAAAAAGCCATAGCTGTTGTAACAGATTTTCATTTGTAAAGACGAAGAAACAAACATTCCCTTTCTCATGTCAGGGGGTGTAAATGTCAGAGTTTAAAATTATGTATTTACAATTCAGTTTTGGGGTATTAAATGTCACAGTCTCAACGTAAGCTGTAACATAAAAGCACCCTGAACTTAAGACATCATCATGAAAAGTTGCTACTTTGGAACCAAATCAACATTAAAAATAATAATAGTAGTAGTAATAATATTAACAACAATAAAAACAAACAAAAAATCCCCGAGAATACAGATGGAATGACATTTAGAAACCTGAAAAGATTGGGTAGGTATTTGGTAAATACATGTAGGCATGTTGTCTATTCCAACAGCTGGGATGTGAAACAAGAGCCGTGTCAAAAAAATCATCAGTAGCAATTCAAGTATGTTGAGATCAGAGATATACAGACACAGTTTTCTGATTATATATAATGTTACCTGTGAATATCAATTATAAATTGTAATTTTAAAATCTCTGTATTTGCAAAGAACTTATTTCTCTTTCTTTTTTTCTTTTAAATCTGGAAATGCATTAATTCTGACTTTGATTATTAACTGGCTGCACAGTACTTTGGAAAAGTCAAGTTTTACTACATTTTGGCATAAATTCTCTAAGGAAGGCACTGAGAAAATAAACCTCCTCATACCAGGACACTCAATACTGTTCACAGGCCAGTCAATCTTTCCTGTTTACTATGATTCCAGTAAGAGAACAGGTCATCAGTCAGAGCCAGAATACAGCAATACCCCTCAGTGCCCCAGCTAGAAAATTAATAACCCATGAAGTCTTTACATCCTATTGTCCAGCGTTTTTTTCTCCAGTTTAACAGAATTACAGGGCCAAGGAGAAAAGGCCCTAGCTCAAGATAACCTTCAGGAAGTTGTCCTTTGCAGAAGGGTTTCCACTAATTCTGAACCATGAAGCTATGACTCAGGACAACTCAGGTGTGTGGCTTGGGATCCCTCTGGGAGATGGACTGAGCTGAGGCCAGAGCCAGAGGGAGAGAAGCACTTCCCTGCCCACTGAACTCAGAACACGCTCCTGGGAGCCGGCAAACAGGGATCAAATGCACCACTCGCACTTCTCTACGGATGTTTTTGATCAACTAAGCAGTTTTTAATAACAAAGATAGTTAAAGTACTAAAGATACTCAGATAACAAAAGATCTGAATTGTGCATTGCCACAAACAGTCTGAAGATACACGAGTTAAGATTTGCTGGAAACAGTTATTCTTTTTATTCACATTACAGAGGCTGAAGTCATTAAAATCAAGCCAAGTAAGTGAACTGCACATAACCTCCAGCTCGCAGAGCTAAAATCTCTGGTTAGATACAGTTTGAATTTGGATAGCACTATGCTTGGAAGATAGGGAGGAGAATAGCTTTTTAAAAAGAAATTGTCCCTTTTCAAAACTGTGCCCTACAATATTTTTATTTAACAGATAGACAGTGTTAAACCAACCAAAAGCCAATAAAGAGCAATTTTTTAATGGTTGAGCTATGAAAACATATTCCCAGCCTGTGACAGCAGCCAGAAGCAGATGCATTTAAGGATCTTAAGACATTTTCAGTGTAAAGTTATCCTGTTTTCAAGATATTCATCCATCTCAGTACACTGCTGATGACAGAAATAAGTGATAAGGAAAAAATATGGTAAAACTTCAGTTCACAAGCCATTGAAAAGAATGTTTTCCTTCGTATTACAGACATACACATTGTTTCAGGTGCTTCATATTGCATGGCAAAAAGTAATTAATCAAATTCTTGTTGGCTTTAAAGTCAGAGCAAAATGGTTTTCAAAAAAAGATATTTCTAAAGTGAAACCTCAATTATGTAGTATGTTGAATAGTACACTTTACTACCCCGAAAACACAGCACTGAATTCTGCAAAACTATCAAGTAATTAGTTTTCAAATAAAAACTTATCTTGTCACAGTATTGTTATTAACACAATACACCACATATCATAATATTATCTCTGAAAATGGGCTAAGTAGTTTAAATGCAAAGCACAACTTCCACAAATATCCCAGGCATTTTCATATTAACTACAGGGATAAAACCATGATGTACTTTTGTATTTAAAAGGAAAGACTCATTGATAACCCAAGAGTCTGCTAAACAGTAAAGCTAGTCCTGTATTTTTTAATAATTGTCCTAAAGACAGAAGCAAGCTATCCTGAATTTCCAAAATATTTCAATAGCACAGCTATTTACACATTTGGTTTAAATAAGATTTTATATATATATATATGTATCTATAAAAAGATTAAGATACCTGGATTAGAAGTTACATAGCCCTATAAGTGTAGCAGAACTCTAAACAATAGCAAAAAATAACAATTCAGAGAAACACTAGTGGTCCAGGGGTAATCAATACCATCAATGATTTTTTTAAAAGAAACTTAATTAAATAGCAGGTTTGTGTCACCACTCAATCTTACAGCTTCATCAATTTATTTTAAAATGTAGCTTTTAATCAAACAGATTTCTTATAAGTCTTTATAAAATTCATGGAAGGCAGCAGGACAAATTTTGTCCCTCTGATCCTCCCCAAATTTCAAGAAAGGCATAGGATGGCCTATATGCACCTTACTAATTTTGTTACACTTGGAAAAAAATAGGTACTAAAAAGGACACTGTGATGGCTTTAACAAAAACATGTGTAGTAAAGTCACACGAAGTTGACTATCTGATTTAAATGATAGACAAATTAAACATATGCAGGAATAAGACACCAACTTTGGAAGCAAACAGATATGCAGAAGTTTGTAGGCTTTTTCAGCTTGGTTTGCTGATGTCATTCAGTTCAGTTCCCAGTCCAAGAGCAGGGCAGCACCAACCTTTTGCATTATTTTTAGCAGTATCTGCTCTTAATTTGAGATAGCTACCCATGTCTGTGGTCTCCCTTTAGCACCAAACTTGCCTTCTATTACCCTCCTTGTCTGTTATCAAGTGATCTGTACAGCAGTAGTAACAACAGTTCCTGGAATCAAGACTGTGTCAACGAAAAGCAGAATGGGGCAAGTAAGGCTACAGCAATGTAAGTGCAAGAGGGAAACATAACAGCAACAGTAAAATCAAAACATGTTGTGATGAATCCAATCTTCTCTCAGCCTAGGTAGGTAGAGGGTCATCATCTCCTTTATTACATTTGCACTTGCAGCACAGAACAAATGGTGTGGCAAGTAGAAGGAAAGGGGAGGCCACCAAAAGTAGAAGACCAAATCCTGCAAAAATGCCTACCACCTGTAAGAGAAAGGGATAGCATTGTGTCAGGGATAGCATTGCCTAGATTCTGTGTCTGCTACACCACTGCATCATCTGTATCCATCAAAAACACCTCAGCAAATGCCACTGACCTTATCAGAGCCAGGACTCCCCCATGTGTATACTACAGTCAGCTCCTGTGTCCAGTAAATGTGAGTGAAAGTAGTGTGCACGATCATATTTTATGGCTCCAGTCAGAACTGTGTCACAGAAGTCTGTTTTATCACACAAAGTGATGCAGATGGCTACTTGCCTTTTTGAGTTTTCTTGTAGCTCAAACAACTAATGAAGCAAATCATTACTTTTTTTTCTTGATGAAACCTAAATACTAAAGATTGAAATCAAGGCTACAAGAAGGACTTCCACTTTCAGGTGCTCCCTTTTTTTCTGGAGAAAGCTTCAAGAAGAATTAGTCAAGGTGCTGGTGGTGTTCAGAGAATCTGGGAAGAATCCCACAATGGCCCAGCATGCACTCAAGCTTGGGAATTTCAATCACAGATTACTAACACCATGGACTATAGGAGGACTTTGCATATGCATCGGCTTTTTGAAGTCAGACCTGAACTCATGCTGCTGCTTCCGGAGACATGATCTAACTCTAAGTGCATCTTCTTCATTGACATCTATTGATCACCTCCTTCCCAGCATGAGCAGAGGACCACAGACTTCCCTACCCAGTCAGTGTAACGAAGCACTAATTTCTACAGAGCTTAAATTTGGAAAATTATTTAAAAAACATTCAAGCTGAGCTTCACTGCCTGAGAAAGTTTCCCATTTCCCATTTGTAAGAGTGATGCTGTAACGATATGCCCACAAATTATTTGAGAGAATAATTTAGATTTATTCACATGAGAGTATCTGTGAATAATTTTGAAAAACGAAGGCAAGAGTGGAACACTAATGCAATAGCAAAATCTCACAGCAGAAGGCAAAACGAAATTAGAGTAAAGGATTATTAAGGACTCATTAAGGAGTCTTCTAGTCAGGGCCAGATATGCCGCTTCAATTAGCTGGCAAATATTAAATTAGCCACGGTATAGATGGGAGGATGCAGTAGCACTTTTGCTGGCCGCGGATAATCGGGCGTTGATGATGTTGCGGCAGCTCTGTGGTTGCGCTGCTGCGGGAGGTGGCGCTGCGGGACAGCACTGAGGGACAGGGCTGAGGGACAGCGCTGAGGGCCAGGGCTGCAGGACAGGGCTGCGGGACAGGGCTGCCAGACAGGGCTGCCGGACAGGGCTGCGGAACAGGGCTGTGGGACAGGGCTGCGGGACAGGGCTGAGGGACAGGGCTGCGGGACAGCGCCTGGGGACAGCGCTGAGGGACAGCGCCGCGGTGGAACAACGCCGGGGGACAGCGGTGCTGGGCAGGGCTGCGGGACAGCGCCGGGAGACCTCGGTGCGGGTGCACACCCACCCACCCAGCCAGCGGGACCCGTGCTCCAGCTGCCGGCCACGGGGCCCACACCTGCCTGGCCCTAACCACCGCATCTCTTCCCAGCAGTAATCTTTTTTTCAGCTTCAAAGACAGGCTAACATTCTCTTTTGCTTGGTGCTGCTGACAATCTGATGCAACTTCTACTAATCTTTGCATTTATTGCCCAGAAACCAAAGTTGAATTCCCCTTCTTCAAAAACATGAGCTGCAACTATTGCCATGCTGTTCTTTCTAGCCCAGGCTGAGCGCACTGGTCAGACAGAGACAAGCCAGAAGCTGGCAATTTAGTGGACCAGACTGACAACTGTGGTAATTAATATAAAACATCTATTTACACTTTCCTTTCAGCCTCAATATGCCATCAAAGAAATCACCAAGTTTCAGTTTTTTGTTTTGCTGGGGTTTTTTTGATATGGTTTTCTGCGTGTGTGTGTGTGTGTGTTGGGGGGGAGTGTTGTTTATTTTTAAGTAAAACTGCCTGCTGAGTATTGTTTATTTACTTTTCCCTTGGTTCTTCTTCTTCTGAAGAAATTGCTGCCCTACTAGGCATCAAGCCATTTTCTCTGGCCAAAACAAGTATTTTTTTTAAACCCACAAACAACAAACCAAGACTCACCTCAATTTGCTTTGGATAAATCTAAGAAGAACCTTAACAACTTACTCAAAGTTAACATAAGGAAACAACTGGAGTGTTGATTTGGCTTCAGTGAGTTTAGCAGGATTGTATTCTGACTAGTAGTGAATCATCACCTTCTTTCTCAACAATGACCAGATCATCAAACATTCTATATATCAAACATATTCACACAAACTGCAGTGGCTTAGAACAGATTCCAAATATCCGATTATTCACCTTATACTACAGGTTTATCAAGTAGACTTAATATACCCACACACTTCCTGAGATACCACAGAGTAATCCAAGCAAAACCCAGTCCACAGCTCAGACATCCAGTGGTATGGGTGGAAGGAGAGGGGTGAAATCCTTCTCCTTTTATTTTAAGTTTAGGTGTTTATCCAGACTTGATGATTATTCTATAGACTTGGGGTTATGCTCCCATGGAAAGAAATCTGTACTTCAAGAGAAGTGCCTCATGTCAAGCTAAGGCAGCTTTTTCCAGGCACAGGGGTTATTTAGGAAGAGATGACTCAGACATGCAGATGCCCCCATACCTCTGAAACGACTGGCGGTTGACTGGACCAAGTCATACCTCAGCATTTATACTGCGTGCATCAAAGGGCTGCAGAGAGCTCTTTTATTACCAGCATTCCTGCTGAGTCTAGAAACACTGAATCTAGACTAAAAGAGGTATTCCCACGCTCTCCGCAGCTGTCAATTTGAATCTTTGTTTGAAACTATTGATAAACCTTCAGGGTTACTTTCTATCCACACAACAGGAAGGAGCCAGAGTCCATAGCAAGATAATGTCTGTATTCAGGTTAATACCCTTCCAGTCCCAAATCCAGAGCTAAAAAAGCCTTGCAGGAAGAGCTTCCTCGTTAAATAATACTGAGGGTGGCAACCTAGTTCATCTTCCAAGTTCAGTGAGAACATCTGGACTGGCACTGAACTGGATCTGCAAACATTCCTTTTCTGGTTCTCAATGGCATTTTGAGAAAGCTAATTGTTCCACTCCAAGCTACTGCCCTCTTTTTATCTGCTACAAAAATCAGCTACCATTTAGCAGAGAATTTTACCCTAAGGTGTTAAAATGAGGCACTATGACAGTAGTAGACCTGTAGAGAGCTTTCCAAGATCGGAGCTTTACCTGGGTCCTGTGCCAGATAACAGATGCCCTGGAGTGCCCCAGCTTGTTTCGACAAGGTCCTTTGTCGTAATGTATAAGGAGAAAATCATCCTACAAATATTAAATGAGAAGGCAGGCAATAAACAGAAGCTCTTCAAGTTACAAAACACTGTATCCTGATAAACCCAGGAATCACACAGGAATACAAAAGAAAGCAGATTATGGCCATGTCCAATCTTTCCTAAGTGCTTTGTTTACAGTTAGGTGTCTTCACAAACAGGTTTGTTTGCCATGTGTTATAGATACACAACAAATTCATCTCCCAAAGGGTCTCAAGCTGCATATTTAAATGCCAGCATGAAGTTTAGCAAGAGAATCCAAGAAGATGAGCTGACCATTGCATGTATTTTACACACACATAAAAAGAGAAAAGGAAAATCAGTAGTTGTGCTGCAGACTCCCCAAAGTTGGTTCCTTTATCTAGCTGAAGAACAGAAAGACGAAACAGATTTTTGAGATATTATGTCCCTATCAATCCTGTCAGCCTCTCAACCAGACAAGATAGCAGGTCTAGTTTTAAGGCAACACTGCTTCTTTATCTGTGAGAGCATGTGAGAAGTCTGTAACTTCAGGACTGTTAGTAAAGTATTCAAAGGGGACAACCACGGGATTCGCATAGTTGGAGTAGCTTTCAGGAACCTAATTTCCTTTGCTATTGTTTAACAATGTTATAAAGTAAAACTGAAGAGATGGAAACAGATGTTGTGTATTGTATATACTCTGATCCGTGGGCATGATAACAGGCAGATTTAAAAAAAAATATAAACATATGACAGCAGCAGCTTATAGACCAATAAATTCCTGCTGTTGGGAGAACATTGTATTCTTTCTCCTATGTCAGATCTATTTCTTGTCCCACAGAATACAATGAATGGTAAACAAAATTGACTGCTAGTGACATACCACATCTAGTTTGTTAAACATCCTCAGACTGAGAACATTGCTAGTCTCATACTGTAACACCTTCAAGAAAGGCAACATTGAAAAGTCAGCACCGGAAAAGAAAAAAAGCAACACCCTTCCCCATGTTAGGTGCCATGTAAAGACTGCAAACAGATTATTGTCATAAAATTTTGGTTTTTAATAATTATTTACTGACTCAGACCAAATGCTAAATTCATGGAGGGCAGACAAGTAAAACAGAGGATACAAATCCTATCGAATTCCCAGCATCAGCTCTGGTGAGTTGTGGCCAGAAGCTAGTGAGCTATTGATTTAATTGATTAAAGAGACAGGTGGATGACAAAGCAATGAATTTCTAAGCTTCCAAGAGCCAGATGCATGGCATATACTCACATCAAGAGATTCCAGACAGTACCAGCAAAAGGCATGTTTGCAATTCTTACACATCATTTGGGCACAGCCCTCATCTCGTTCAATGTAAACTTTACACTTTGGACAGCGTTTGATTGGAGCATCATCATCTTCCATTTTGAAAACTGAACTGTGGGAGAGAGTGAGAAATTAGTAAAATGTGGGACTCTGTCAGTTTAGAGCAAAATGTCTAAGAACTGTGCTGTGAATACAAGCCTGCTTTTTTGCTTAAAAAAAGAGAAATTACTAGAGATTCAGGTATTCAATGATTTATTTTTCAGGTATGATGCCTGTAAACTACTTTACAAACACATCTCTACAAAAAGATGTTTAATGACCACAGCATTTACACAGAAGTTAGAATATTTCCTTTACTATGTAAAAACCAGCTGTTTCAGTTACCTAGTGATACTCACAGATATAAAACAGTTTTCTCCTGTAACATACCAGGTGAGCAGCAGGTAACTCACACCGAAATATTTTGTACATCTAGATTATTTTTTTTTCTCTCTTTTTTTTTCTCAGATGAAGAAACAACCCCTTGATTGCACAGTAACCCCAGACCGCATTCCTCTGGACATGGATAGATTACTTGTCTGTGCCCTCCTTGAGGATCTTCCCTAGGAGTTTACCTTGAAATCAAGAACAATGAGGTTTTGGTGCATGTCACTCTTTCAGTTAAACTGTGACCCTCTTGACAGAGTCCTAACAAGTCACTCTTCATGAGTTAGGGTCAGCACTGACTGTTCTTGCACAAGTGTGCAAAACCACAGGTGTCCCCTCGTATAATGGGCACAACACAGAGGAATGTTGAAACAGTGAAACAACTTTTATTTCCCTTCTGTAGCTTTCTAATGTATGCAGGTCTTATGCTCACTAACAACTAAAATGTACCTTAAATGAGGATTCCTGCAGCTATGGCCAGCATGAGATACAAGAATGACTGATGGGGAATCAACCATTTGCTGGAAAATAGGACTCATGATTGATTGATTGATTTGCCAAATAGCAGGAGAAAAGGACACACACTAATTACTAACACTAGGGGTGACTGTATGAGAAAAAGAGGCTTTGTATACATAAAATGCATATGAAACTCCACATGCTGCTAACAGGCACATTATGCTCCAGAATAATGAAAAAAAAATTTACTTTCACTCAGTGGAGTAAAAATTTAAGTGTGGAAAAAAACCTAAAAGCAACCAAAACACTAAGCAAAAACAGATAAAGTTTGTTACATTGCCATAAAATTTTTGCCAAGCAACCTTCAGTTCTTGTCAAGCACACACAAAAGCATGTGCAAAAGTTAGTGTATTTGATCAGGAACTCATCATGACAGCATCTAGCTAGTCATCTGTTACAGTAAAGCTTGAAAGAAGACAAGGTATGAGTAACTAAGTCCAAGGCTGGGCACGGCTTTAATGATGCCTGGAGTGCAACATAATCTTTGAAAAAGCCCAGACATGAAGTGGAACACATGCACAATGGCCTTTCTTATTCAGTGGCTGCAGTTTGCCACCAGACACCATTTAAAACAGAACTCAAGATCATAGAACCAAGTGTGAAGCAGAGGGGATGATTGACAGGGTATCCTCAAAATCACTGTCTGGCATGATGTTACCAACTTGCATTGTCTAGGAGAGCAGCAGTAACAAGATCATCTCTAAAGGGAAGCTGATGAGCTGCCTGGATGTCATATTTTTCCCACTGGGGCAAAAGGCCAAAGGTTCAAGCAGTTCCTTTGTGCTTTGCTGGGAATGCTGGCAAAGAGTGAGGCTGCCAAGAGCTGTTCAGTTTTAGAATATAGCATTGAAAGAACAGGAACGACTAAGTGAAGGAAACAGCTTTAGAACAAAACATCAGGAAAATGCCTCTGACTATTTAACTTCTAAACACTTAATCTTTTGCAGTATCTTACCTTGTTTCTCCTGGAAGAAAAGAGATTGGCATATTCTCTTGACAGCCTTGACCTGGATGCCAATTAGATTTGCAAGCAGAGCAGAACTCAATGTCACACACTTTGCACTGGACCAGCTGAGGGTCCTGTGGGCTTGATTCCTGGAGCTGGCAAACTGCCTGGCAAGTAGAGGATGGACACCAAGTCCGGCATGGATCCAAAAGCACTTCTGCAAAGGGACATAAAAGAACCAAATTCAAAGGCGGGTACACGATCAGCCTTCCAGAACAATGCATTTCAGCTGAGGTTGGCTGCCAGGGCATTTTGAAGACACAAATTCTAAAAAGGAGCTTTTTAATTTATGTGACCCCATTGACATACATCTGGCCTCCTTTGCAAACAGGCACCGAACCAAAGTGAGCTTCATGAGTCTCAATTGCCTGCTTTCATTCACCAAACTAAATTTTTTCTGAGAATGAGACATATTTTTTTCAATTGTACTTGAAGTTAAATACAGCATATACTATGCAGTAAAACCCACCAGAAAGTGTTTTCACAATGCCTTGTCCAGTAGGAACCTATTTCAAGTTGATCTCTACCTTAATGTAACCACATGATTAACAACAGCATAAGATACAGTTTCATCCCTTTCTTGGAGGCTCCTTACAGATCAGTCATTTCATGTTTCAAAGCCCTCTGAATCACCAATGACTACAGTGGTTTCTAGTCTGGGTCCTGCCATAAGAAAAACTTTACTGTAAGTTTTCTATGGCCACACCACTCCACATCTCCATAGGCACACAGTCAGCTTATATTCTTAATGTGTTTGTATCATTACACACAGAACCACTCATTAATTCTGTACCAAATGCTAACCCAGGAGATAATCTTGGCTCTGTGAGATGTCAGTATTCCTCTCCAGTCTCTACAATACTAGCAGTCAACTTAAACAGCAAAGCTCAAAATAGAAGTCACTCCCTCCCTTAGTTATTTAGGAATATAATACATAGCAATTTTCTTTCCTTAGCTTATTCCCAGTGTGCTGCAGTTCTGGGAATCATGCAGACAAGAACAGAAGCAATTATTTTTTAGGTTTTGGGGTTTTCCTTTCTGATGACCAAGCAATTAACGTACAATGCTACAGCAAGAACATAGGCAGAGATTCTGATTTATAGGATTGCTCTGGAACAAATCCATTCTCACAGCCTTCAATAGGTAGTGGTACATGTGTTACCTCTTTCAAACTGTAGCTTCTTATACCTTTGCATGATTTCTGATGCAACCATGCACTCAATCTGTTGAAAGAGGGAAAAGAAGAAAAAAATCCAGTTAGGAACAGTAATAATCTAGGTAAACTTAAACAGAGACAGAGTATTTGACCTCTAAAGAATTAATAAAAACATATGTTGTCAAGAATGGAAGCTGCAACATAAAAAACAACACATATTTAAACCTCCTGTAAGGAAAAGAAAACATCCTCTTTGCAGGAAGAGTTACCTCATTTTCTTGCAGATGACCTCGCTTTGGGCAGGCAGCATCAGGGCAGCTGATTGCTGTTTCTAGACCTTCTTTGATCAGAAGTTCCACATACTGTTTTAGGCACTGAAAGAGAGCAGAACACTGAGTTAAGTATTCTGCCAAGGATAAATCACTCAGTATTTTAACAGCTTTCATCTGAACATCTGAAGAACTCAAACTTTGAAAAAACAGGAACTACTGTGTCCCTTTTACAGCCATGAGCCAAATTCATAGCTTTTGCCACAGTTATACCTCTAAGTAGAAAACGGCAAGCTCATTTCCCCATCAAATCATAGACTCATTTAGGTTGAAAAAACTTTGAAGATCACTTAAACCAAAGTTAACCAAATAGCTCTTCATCAATTTAAAATATGCAGCAAATTAAAAAGTAAAAACGGGGGAAAGTACAAATCAAAGAGGAGGCAGAGGCAAAAAAAAAAATAAAACACCTCCATGATACAATTAGATTAACCACACTATAAAGATCTTCGTGTGACTGGAAGCCACAACGTAGCTTCGTAAGCAGTAATTCCCCATGGACAGACATCTGTCAAGCATACTAGAACACAAAGGCAGTTGTGTATCTTGCCGTATATTCTTGGAAAATTACTATCTGAACTTCATGGTTAAAGAAGTAACTTTTCCCTAAAAAGAAAAAAATGGTGAGAATTAGGACTCCCTGAAGAACTATATAGTTTCCATGGGGACCAAATAATAAATACTGGTAATACCAATACTTTTCTCCCCTAGCAACCACAGCATTTTACCCAACTCATAACTGTACACATAGCCTCTAACACAACAGTGCATAGCACGGCTATTAACAAAGCAAAGAAGAAAAGTGGGTATTTTTGACCAAGGGCAAATTAAAATTAAACCTTGTTATTCTTGATGAGCAACAACTCCCCCACCCCACCTCCATCCTTCCTACATCAAGCTGAGAGCTAGTGTGTAAGTGTCTGTTGGGAAGACAAGGGAGTGATGAAGAGACCCTGCTCTCTGCTGCTACCATGCAGCTTCTACCAGCTCAACACTACATAGAAAGAGCAGACGAGGGTCTGCTTCCCAGTAGAGGGGTGTAGTGGTTTCACATTCACCGAATTTGTTTTGTTAAATGTAGTGTAGTGGTCTATCTTTCTACTATGGAACAGGATTAGAAGAAAGGCAAAACAGGCTTAACTTAAAGATAGAAACAGTTAGATTTATTAACACACACTAAAGGGCAAAAAAAAAAAAAGAAACCTTTTTAAAAGCACTCCCCTCCCCCTAACAACAGTTTACTTTTCCACAAAACAATGCAAAGAGACAGAAAATCAGAACTCTAGGTCAGTACCACCTATAAAATAGTCTTTCATTCAGTCTTTGAGAGAGACAAGTCCCTCCTGATTTTGTTCTGGTAACTTTCCACAAGAGACACAATGGGTTTGTGGCTTCCAGCTCCACAAAAGCAGCCCACCTGAGAATCTGCATTTGTGAGCTTCCCAAAACGCAGCCTATCCCATGACTACATATGGGCTGTGGACTTACACATGGGGTTTCACCTTTTAAAGATGCACAGCTCCACAACAAAGGATTTCTCATTCTTCACTGGTGACAAGGCTTCAAACATCTCACAGGATCACTAGATTACAGCTTCTGATTCAATATCCACTCAGTAAAATCAGAGATTACAATTTCTAATTCAAAAACCACTCAGTAAGATCAGATACCTTTGCTTGAATCCACAAAATCATCTCCCCATTCATAGTCCATGATTTAAAGGAATATTACAGTCTGTTACCATAAATCAAGGGAGATTTACAGCCTAGAACCAAGGCAACTTATCATCTCTTCTACTTAAGAAGTCACTCTTCCTTTACTGACTTTGATAGCTTCATATTATCCCTTTGCGTACCTCCAATTTGGCCTTTCCTCTCTCTTTGAGAAGGGTTAGAGTTTTAAAAAGTCTCAGTCTGTGTTAGGAAAAAGTTAATACTTCCTGCCTGGGCCTGCAGATGGCCACATGGCCTCTGCCAGGGCGGTATCTGTGAAAGCCTCAAATCCTCGAGGTGTAGAAAAGCTCAGAAACGGCGGCCTGGATGTTCTCTCCTGCTCCACCCCTCGGTCTTACGGGGTGGGTTTGGCCCAGCCTGGGCTCGGTGCTGCTCTCTGGGGACCAGGGGGGGATCATCTCCCTCGGCCCGGCCAGCGGCGTGGTGCAGGCCGTAGGATCGGCTGGATGTCAGCAGCCATGGCTCCCCTTTCTCTGCCGGCATCTGCTAGGCTCGGGGGCCCGGCTCGGCTCCAGCCAGGGCCAGCCCCGGCATGGCCGCCCCAGCCCGGCCCCGGGGGCAGCGGGGCCTGAGCCGGGCCCTGCTGCTGCCCCCCTCAATGTTACCTCATGGCAGGCCCGCAGCAAAGAGAGCTTTCCCAAAATCCTACCTGTATTTAAGCCCGTGTCCCAGAGGTGCACACTTGTATCCAATTGGCCAACCTGGCTGCCAGTTTTAAAGCAGATCACTATTGATTAAATCCATTCATGCCAAACCAATACAATGGGGCAACCTGTGATGTTCTCACCCTGCCTGTGTGCTCAGCTGGCGTAAGCAAACTGGAGACAATTACAGAACGAGGTCCCTAACTCTCTGTTTGCAGATGTGTGAATAAAGAGCGAGGCTAGACCAACAGCAGAGTGAAATGAAGATATGAAACCAGCTCAGCACACAGCTGTGTGGGAGGCAAGAAGGATTATACACTCTGCAGCAAACTGGCAAAACAAAGATTTCAGTTACCATTTCCAGTCATTTGCAAAAGGTAGGCAGCTGCTGACTCACCACCAGCCTGGGAAGGCAAAGGGAGCATTGACTGTGCCAAGGCTGGTGTGCCTAGCTGCAGGTCAGAGCACAAAACTGCTTCTTCCTTCACCCTGTGAAATCAAATAGCCCATCAACAAACACCTTCCAGCCTAACCCTCAGGTATGTCGCTTGTAGCTGTTATAGTTCAGACTTGAAACCTCTTCTCTTCTGCCTCTTGATTTGTCTATTCAGCTCCTTTCAGACACCTCTGTTAACAAATTATTCTAGATTTTACTTCTCATTGCTTGATTGCAGCAAAGACTGTACTTCCTGCCCACAAAAATCTCTGCTGCTCTGGTCCACAGCATTTCTGATGGCAAATCACCACCACCTTGATTGCACAACAAATCATTTCTGTTAGAGCTCCATTTCTCTGTCTCCCAAGCATTAGAGAAGGCAGATCAATTTTTGCAAAAAAAAAAAACCCAGAGATGAGACAATTGATATTTATAAAATTTTTAATTGTGCAAAAAAATCCATGTGTGAGGGACTACAAATAGTCTTTGTCTTCCTCAGCAGAGATTTAATCAGGACAACTGTTCATTTAGGAGATGTTTGACTTGCAAAAGGTTTCCAAGCCTTCACTTGGAGCTCTGCAGAGCAGGTGGTGGAACACTTTAAGAGAACCCATATCACTAGCCATACAGGCTGAGCTCTGCAAGACCCAGACCCTAGGCTATGTGCCTTGGCAAGCTGTGATTTCAGCTGTAGTGAGGTATTAATGCTACTCTAATGACACTGCTGGCTCTTCCCTTTCCTCTCCATTTGCAGACGCCAAGTGTGGATTAAAATGAAAATGCATACATTTTTAATGCCAGCACTTAGCACTTATAGAAAGTACTTTTCAAGCTGAATGAGCTTTGCTATCATTAATCATTAATGTGGCTAATTCTCCTCCTCAACCTATTTAGGACTATTGCCAAAGCCTATTCAATTTGCTTCCCTTTCCTCTCATTTTCCAAGAAATGACACAGTTCATCCCTGTCATGAGCAGTGTCCATGGCCTTTCCCTTACCCTGATGGAACACTGGCCACTCCCTTCTCAAAATCAGCATGGCCAAGTGCACTTCTCATGCTTCACCTTCTAAGAAATGCCTCAAGGCTACAAAGTATTGCTGGAAAATAGGCAGAGGAAAAACCATGCTATCCACTCAAGACTCCCAAGACTTCTTGGGTGGAGAAAGAAAAACCCAATGCGGTTGCAAGAGAATTTGATGCACAGGGCACCTGTGGCTTCTCTTGAGAGCAGACACAAGACGTGCAACTTGTATAAGACTGGCTACAATACCAGAAAGGCAGCAGCATGTAGCCAACACAACTAAGCAGGATTAGGTATTCTATCATATATTATGAAAAATTCACTGTAAAACAATTACAAAAAGATGACAAATTTTTGCAAATTTTCTATGCACCTTGATCCAATGCTGGAAGAAAGTATCTTCATAGTCCTTCCATTAAGGCAATAAAGTACTCTATAGCATGAACAAAAAATGGGGGAGTGTGGGTCACCCCAAAGAACATTCAAAATGAAGTGTCTTATGTAACTTTTCTCAGAGAAAATAGAAGCTGAAATTAGATACCTAAGCCCTGAGATTGGAGTAAGGCCACAAGAGTACACTGACCCGTATAAAACAAATATGCTGAGGAACATCTTTATTATTCCTTTCATGGATGCATGTCAAAAGAGAACAGTTAGCTCTCCTGAGCACTACTTCCGTATTGTTCCCTCTGGGTGCATACTCCTTGTGCATCCCTGCTCTGTCCTCTTTCCATTGCTGTTGTCCTTTCTGACATGTGCATAACTTTTTCTGTCACCTACTAATCCATGAATCCTACAGGCACTTGCTGTCCCCATGACAAAGGGCAGAGCACATCCATTTTGAGGAGTTTTGGCCCAGATCCCTCCCCTCACAAAGATAACTGAGAGCCCAATTCAGCAGCAGTTTTACTATAAGCCTATATAATTTGGGAACACTTTTTCTGTTGCCTCAGAGACAGATGACTAATAAAGGGATGACTTCTTTTCTGATGTGGCCAAGCATAGTGTAGTATTTAAAGCTCAGCAAAATGTGTCGTACTTCTAACCTCAACACATCAAGGATTCTGCCACACAGGAAGGTATGCACAGAGACCACTGATGTGCCATGGCTTTAGAGCTGCATATCTTTTTGTTTAATGCTATAAAGATCAACATATTCTATATAGGAATCAAAATGCTTATTTTTTGCCTAATTTCAAAACCATAACACATAATCTTGCTCTACTGCATTTAGCTCTAACAGCCCTGCACAAGCCACAGCAAAATCTTTGGTTTGTCCTTTTAAAAGAATTCCAGGAATAATCATGCTTACTTCTGATGTTGGTGCTTTGGTTTATTTCTCCTGACAACAAACACCAAATAAACCCCATCATAATTCCAAAAATGGAATCTTGACTTTCATTGTTTATATGGGGGGCAACACTTACCTACCATCTACTTTGACAGAAAAAAATGTGTTCACTTGGTGCCTGAGGTCATTTTACAATACAAAATGCATGTAATTAAAAACACTTGGAGATGACTTGGGAAAGTTATAAATTATTTATTTTTAAGAACATGTTATTGCTACTATTGCAGCAAACAAGGAATGTTTTTTCAAGATGTCACCTTTTATTTGAGTTAGGCAGACAAAAAGATTATTCTGCATTATTTTCTTAACAGCCGATAAGTGGAATTTGTTAAAATGTAGACTTTTGACTACACTAATGCTGCAGATGCAAGTGCCAAATCATATGGGAAATTTTTAAATAGGTCCATGGATTTGAAAAAGCCAAAAACAGATGACAAGAGCCATGTATAACATCACTACATCACTTGATTTATTTCTTAGAACTTCAAATGTATTTTAGTGCTGGCACTAGGCCATAGCCATTACCAAATGAAGTGTGCACTACATGTAAAATCATCACATTCTGGTATTGGAAAACAATTTTTTAAAAAAGAAAACACATGCATTGATAAAATTGAAAGGGGGGAAAAATAAAAAGAAGAAATCTAGCATTTGCCAAGTTCTAAGAAAGAAAGGGAATCAGGTTTTTACAATGTATTAAGTAGCAATAAATATTAAAGGTAGGCAAAGTTTCTATTGTGCATAAATATTAACCTTGGAGATAACCCAGCAGTTTGGATAGACAATCACTAGGAGTTTACACTGCACTTAGAAACACAAGGAAGGGCTGACATGCTTTTCAACGAGGGAGATTTTTTTAAAGCTCAAGATGAAAATGCTTTCAAATATAATAATTATTAACATGTAGAGTAAATTGCCAGTCTCAAATCCTGTATCATCTGCAAACCAGGATTAGATGAACATCTAAAAATATACATACATAAATACATCCATTTGATACATAAACTTATATATATGTGTGATACAAACATATAATTACATAAACTTGCATTCAAGCACATGAAGACTCAGAAAAAGCTGGTTGGTATTTTGTGATCCATGTTCTAAGTGACATTAGGGTAGGTATATGCAAATATCCCCTTGGGCATTACATTCTGGGATAAGAAGATTCTTCTGGATGAAGACTATGAAAGCATATTGAGTGAGAAGCACTTATTTTATGTCTTTGTAGCTAAAAATCTACAGTTTGGTCTATGGGTCGCTCTTATACTAACAGGATACTAAGCCAAAGCTCGAAATTCCTGTGATGGGGCTACACAGATGACCAAAATTACTACAGCATCAACTACATTTAGTAGTATTTTGTACTATTTTTATGTTCTGCATACCAGGAATTTTTCTTTACATTGCTTTAAAATGAATTTTAAGAAGGTGATATCTTTTCCGTCCATAAGACAGTGCAGAACCAAGGTTATTCTAATTGCTGTGCTAATTCCCCTAGGACAATTCTGCAGACAGTCTGGTGGATATGTAGAATTTATACTGGAGACAAACTGCCTGTCAATCTTTCAGATAAGGTGATGTAATGTCCTATTTTAGCTTCAGATTAGAACAGTACAGTGATGCAGTGTGCAATACTCACTGGAGCAGGGGGAGACAGCATGTGTGAGACTGAGTGAATTTATTTCACTACAAAAAATTTGAATGTCTACATGTCAGGTGAAGACTAATACTCCTGGAATAATAGCTCCCCTTTCTTTTGTCCAAATAGCAAATTCACTCTGGTAGAGAGCTTTTGCCTGAACGTCATTTTCTAGAAATACTTGCCCTTTAGAAAAACCTGAGCAACTTCAGGAAGAAAAACTCCCCTAAAACAAGCAGCCTACATCTGGGGTGTTCTCTGAAGAAGGAGGAAGAATGACACAACAAGGCTAGAGCCTTCCCTATTCCTGAAAGAGAGATTCTTGTAGCCATATATAGCTATCATATGCTACCCTTTTAAAACATTTTGGTGCATACTTCTTAAAGCAACAGGAATGCTCATCTGGTAATAGGACAAATCACAGAATCTTAGGATGGGACAGATCTTGAAGATCACCTAGTTCCAATCCTTCTGTCATAGGCAGGGACACTTTCTACTAGATCAGGTTGCTCACAGCTCTATCCAAATTGGCCCTGAACACCTGCAGGGATGGGGCATTTACATCTTCTCTGGGTAACCTCCCCACCATCATAATAAAGAATTCCATCCTGGTATCTAAACCAACTCTTTTTCAGTTTGAAGCCACTCCCACTTGTCCAATCACTACATGCCTTTATAAATAAAGTTCCTCCAATTTTCTTGTATGGCCTCCTGGTTGGACCTCCTGTAGCAACAAACCCCATCATAAAGTTACCTGTCCCTGCCCTCCCTTTCATCCTGATCCACAAGCTTTTGATCATCTCCTTATCCATCCCCAAGTGTAGCTCCACATCCTCCAGCTGGTTACTGACATACAGGGTGACACCTCCACTGCTTCTGCCTGTCCTTCCTAAAGAGCCTGTATCCTTTCACTCCAACACTCCAGTCGGAAAAGCAGTATTATTTTAAACTTAGTGTTTTAAAGAAAAAGAAAACTACTTTCCATGGTGTACTTACAGCACACAAGAAAGCATGTGCAAGAAAAGAACAAGAGCAGTACATTCCTCAGAGAGGTTTTAAGCTTCTTTCAAATTTACTACATGGCCTTTTTATGTAAAGTAGTTATAATCCTGCCTCAAATCTATTGTTGTTTAACAACAGACTCAACTTGGAACCACTCTTGCACTGTAGCTCCAGTGTGCCCAATTCACTACAGTAGATCTACAATCTAGCTTTTTACTATCACCGTAATCCTACTTAGTTGACAAGCGACTTACTGGAAAATATTTATGGACACTTAATCACAGAGATCTGTTTGAGGCATACGCATGATTGTGGGAGTATTTTTTTTTCTTTACTAGATAAACTGTCAGCTATACTGACCAAATCCACAAGCATGAGCTATATTCAACTTCACAAACCACGCAGATCTGAGACAGATATACATCAGAAGTGTTTGATGTTTGTGGTAATACTTTGACATGAAATCATTTCCACTTCTATAAATATCTTTTCAGAAACAATTATCTACTTGCAAAGAAATCTTCACTTTAGAATTCAGATTTTTATTAACCCTAATTTATCATCTTAAGAATAAATCACAGGAAGAAAAAATTCACTTATCTTGACATGCAGTACTTCAAATCTGAAAACAGTAACAGAGAACTGTCTTACATGTTTATCCTTTATATCCTTTGTTTTGTTACACGACAAAAATTCTGCTACACAAGAGTACCAACCCTTGACTCCAAGACAAGCACCTGCAAGGCACTCCAGAGCTCTACAACAGGAAGTATCTAAAGCCTTATGCCTTGAACAAGAAGAGACACACTGAGAAAGAGAGGCTTTGGCCAGGACCAGAGACAGGTACATCACAGCTGATACATGTTTTACCCAAAGTGGCAAGCTATTTGGAAGACCTCTGTTTATCGGTTTTTTCTGTCTCTATCTTCCTGAAACTTGGCCTATTTTTAAGATATTTTTTGTTGGAAATTGCCAAAGGTAAATGCCTCTTTTCCCCACCATGATGCCAATGTTTAAAGGCTGCATCAGCCGGTCTGTAGCCGTGTTATAGACTACATTGTCATTCTAAATGCACTCACATCATCTTGCCTGTGGGTGATGGCCAAACAGGATGAGAGCTGGGAAAGATAAACACAGCCCATGTGTTTCCATGTTTGAGGACAAACTATCTGAGCATTTTTTCCTGAGCTGTAAAAATTATTGTTGTCCAAGAGTCCTTGTGCTCCCAGCAGCTGGGGCAATCTTACTGTGGGGACTGGCCGCATCCTGGCAGGAGCAGGCACTCCCCCATTGCAAATTCTACTGTAGTTAGTGCAGTGATGGTGTTGACTCATCCTGTGGACAGCAGAGCAGAATTTGCTCTGTTGGTTCTACCTCTGTTCAAATGCCTTCTGACAGTACACTCAATATCACAGCAGCCCCTGGTACATGCTTCTTAATGAATGCAAACAACAACTCACAGACAAGATGTTCATATCAGGGATGAGGAGCATCAGCCCTCTTGAGTCCAGCCTCCAAATCCTCCACATGAGACTGCGCCAGTTTGAGTACAGGGAACAGCACCATCAGGCCATCAGTCAACAAATGATGAAAGCAGGTAAGAAGAAATGTATTATCAAGAATGCAGGAAGAGAAGCCCTGATGACTACTTCACCGTGAGAAATGTCAGAACATGGCAAAGAGAGACACAGCAACCAATGGCTGCAGAAACCACAAGCAAGACCAAGTATCCGGAACTAAAAGCCCTGGAAAAACAAGTGCCTTTTTCCAGCTCAGTATCTTGGAAGAGAAAGAGAAGGCAACACAGACTGACAGCTGCCTAGCCTTTGAAGTGGTGGGCTTATTTTTTTTTTATATACTCACTTATTTATGGCTGTTTACTATAAAATTTATAGAAGTTGAACAATTTTTCTTCAGAGGAATCAATCACAGCAGCAGACAGCAGAAAATGGCCAAATGACACAATGATAATACCTTGTGATACCTCTTCATCTTTGAATAGTATTTCAAGTGGATATACATGTAAATTTTTTTAATTATGAATTTTTATCCCTCCATTACCCTGCATAAACTTTTTGTTCTCACCTATTTAGGGCTGCAATTAAAAAAAATACATGGAGTAAAGTTTACAAAAATAAATTTATTTTCAAATGCCAACATATGTGGGATGAAAATCAAATATTCAGAAGGCAAAAACACCACAAAAAATGCAGTTTGAGAAAAATGTATTCTATTTCAGAACAGAAATAGCAATTCTGAGTGGGAGGAAAATACACCTGCAGGAAACAAAGGGCCTTCTCTGTTCACATGCAAAACCCTATGAAAATCAAAATGAGCTAGTTTTCCCAACACCCGGATGAAGACAGATAACCTCATTTAGTGACATCACACAGGACAGGAGAGCTGAAGGCCCTGGATCACGTTTAGTTTTCACCCACGGTTCCATGGTTCCTGCTTATTAAAGCAGGGAGTTCTGTCATCCCACCACCGGTAAGGTCAAGACTTGCAGCCAGCCACATGAACTGCTACACAAACACATAGTGACCCCTAACCATGAAGCCTCTACTGATACATCACATGTCAAGATTAGTACCAGTTCTCTGCTAAGGCTGGGGTATGTGAGCTCAAGCAGCAGGCTCTAAGCTTTGGCGGTGAGAAAAAGGGAAACATTACAGGTGTTAAGAAGGACCTTGAACTCTATAAAACCTCACAAGCCATTAGGCGTCCCCCTCCCTCCTGTCTCCAAGCAAGTAGGGCATCTCCTTCGGTAGAGGTGAGGAACAGCCTGGTGTCAGCACAGCGCTGCCCTGCTAAGGTAGGCTTCTTTTGGCAAGCAAAGACAAACCACACAGATCAGGAAGGCAGCCCAGCCCACCTGTTTCCATCCATGCTGTTCTTGGTGTCTGCCTTGCCCTGGGGCAAGAAGAGGCTGATGCTGCCTCTGCTTCATCTAGAATGAGGGTTAACACTAAGTAAATCACTTATTTTTCTGTCCTTCAACTCAGAGAAGCTCCATGTACTTCCGGTCAAGCATGACAACCAGGAAAAAAAAAAAAAGTGCCTGATACCAGTTATAGGCAGGATAATATTTGCCTTGCTCATCATCAGCCTATAAGGAAGCTCAAATAGCAGAATTACTTGAATTAAGCAGATCTATATAACTAGTCATGATTAGACAAATCCAGTAATCCTGTTTAAAAAGGGCTAGTGATAACAGAAGTCTGTCACTATCCTACTGTCAAGCTACTTGGGATAGAATACAACAACCTTAGAGGGACACCTAAAGGTCCAGGTAAGATTAATCAACTGGCTCAAGCACTTAAGGTAGAGCTTAGGGGCAAGAATCAGAATGTAAGTATCTACAAAGCAGTGTTAGTTTCACACACCAAAGTTGATCCACATGTGCATATCTAACCAAAAAAAGTACAGACATGAAGCAGAAGGCAGGTCTTAACCTTAGTTTTATTACTTCCTGACTGTTAGTGACCCTCTCTTTCAGATACCTGACTAGAGTTTCTCCTTCTGTCAGTAACAAGGTAGACTACAGAGGAGTAATCAAATTTTTTCATCAAAGACAAATTTTCGGTCATGTTTCATATTTCTTCTAAACATTTGCTTGCTTGGACTGCCTATGTGACAGACTTTTGTTTTAAATTTGAGAAAAGTAAGCAATGAACCTGCTGGTACCAAAATGATCAGTAGTGCCTAACACCTTGAAGGGAACTGAATAATCTAATGTGAGGTCAAAAGGAGCTTAGCCTGTCTTGAGTAATAGAGGCGTCACTGCACTTGGAATACATTGACACATCTATGTGTGTGTTTTATATACATATAAATGATACAGTATTTATGTACACAGAAAACATTCAAGCAACTAACTGTTTGACTCCCATGCAAGAATATCAACTGCAAAAAACCTAAAACCTGTTGTAACTTCAGCACATATACAATCGGTAACACATCAAAAAAACCAATCCTGTCCATTAACACACATGTGAATTTCATCACAGATTAAAAAATAATCAGAATTTCAGACACAAATTGGATAAAATTGCTCCCTGCTTATCTCCTGTAATGTCCTTAAAAAAGCAAAGGCTAAGTAGTAAGTGAAAAAATTAGTGCAGCAAATGATACTAAAAAAAATAAAGAAAAAGAAGTAGTGCTCTCTTTTTCCTTCTCTAGGTGTAAAGTTTTCTGAAGAAAACATGCAAAATCAATTACTTCTTCTGAGGCAAGCAACTGCTAAGTGACTATCTTGAAATTTAAGATTATTAGCTATGTCCTTCGTGCTATTTAAGTAGGGAAAAATTTAATTAAAGATATTTAGGTGTTCTGGTCCAAAATTACACAAGCACACTTAAGATTGGTCTTATTGTTAACATGATTCTACGAAGAGAGATGCTGGTTTGCCCCTTGATAATAACTCAGAAAAGCAAACAAAAAGCTGACAGCAGGTATCTTGTTTTTCTCTCTATTTTTTAGACTTTATTCCTCTGGTACCTCAAGCAATCCCGCAACAGATTTTTTTGAGGTACCAGAGAAAATACATTCTTATAACATTCCTAATGGATGAGATATACAAAACTTGAGAGCTCACAGCATTGTCTGGGCATTAATGATCACAATGATAAAAACAATAATGGAGTATTGTACTAACTAGCAAAAGAATACTACGGGAAATTGTAGTGCCTGTGCCTTATCAGCAGAGGAGTGGCAGTCTGCTCTATTTAATCCATGCACAGCTCTGCCAGAAAGCAAATGCAAACAGTGTCCCCATTCTATCTTTCTGAATAGAAATGCTGTGCCACTGTACAAGTGTCAGGAAGAGACAATCCTTCATGGTATCTTTACTACAGCACTTCTATGATTACAAAGAGTCAAGACTTGCAGATAGAAATACAGGATTGAGAGACCTGTACATTGACCCAAATGCTGCCAATATACCAGTAGTACTGCACTTGAAAGATCTTTATAATACATACTCGTGCTGGTTCAGCTTGCTGTGATTTAGACAGAAGGGCTAGAGCTAGTAGTAAAAGCTGTAGCAAAAGTAGTCCTCACACTTATATGGACTTTTCTTTTTTGCTCATATTCCTAGAAAGACCATCAGTTATCTCAGTTTGTTTACAAAAAAGAAGCCTGAACAAAACTACATATTGGTCAAACAAGAACAAAGCAGAGACAAACTGCATTCTACTGTACATAAACTCCATGCAAAATCTTGAGTAAAAAGGCTACTCTTTTTGCTTATTTGGCTATTTACAAAGCACAGTTCATACACAGTGTCCCTGGTGTTTCCAGAAATCATTGCTGAAGGAACACCAGTGGAGGATTCTGTATGTCTCTATCACACTCCTCCCTAATGACTGTCAATAGGCCAAACAATCTTGCCAGACTCATGGGAGTATTTTCTTTAGCAATTTATCAACTTTCAGGATGGCCCAAAGGTAGAGATGAAGGCCTTGGGTTTCAAATGAAGGCCAGGGCTATAACAGGCTTATGCTATTGCCTCTTGCAATAGCCATTAATTTATTGGGATTGATTCTTAATAGCTCCCTCACCATCATCAAAGAAAGCAAGGATAGTACTATATGTTAATTCATGGGAAAGCTTTAGGATAAGTATTTTTTTCAGGGCACTCAAATGTCACTGTAGGAAGCTTATAGGTGGCAAACATGAGGCAGACAAATTACAAAAATTTCTTTAAACAGGAGAAAGCTGAAAGAACTATTCAAGACAATCAAATGCAAGTAGTAAAAGCTCGCTGATGATTCCACCTGAGCAGAGTTCAAAACACAAATTCCATGTCACCAGTCAGATTACCATATCAGCTGCTAAGAACAGGTTATCGGTAAAGGTTACATATTTGAGGTCTATAACTGGTTATTTCTTTCAAAACAGCAGGAAGAATCAGCAACCACATTCTAACAAAAAAAAAAAGAAGATCAGGGATGGCAATAAACATCAGAAGGAACAAGGTGAAGATAAAAAAATGTTTTAGTGACCCATTCTTTCTGCTGCCATGGAAATGTTACTGCAAACTGACATTTAAGTATTCTCTGCATTCAAGCACTAGGGAGAAACAGAACACCGAGCTGTAAGTACTAGAACAGAACAGTTTTCATGAAGCCTATTACTCTCTTTTTTATAAAACCTATTATTTTATGTGCTTTTGCATGTTTGAGCAAACATTTCTTTCACAGTAGATCTACCTGTTCCATTGGCTGCGTCCTGTATCTTCAATAACCACCAGGAAAAAGGAAATCAACTACTAAAAAAATGGTAGTATTTCCATTAAGAAAAATAAAATAAACTAACTAAAATCCCTGCTCTTAAATATTAAAAACACAGATCAAAAAAACTTTGGTGGAAATGACTTTCAAATTTAAGAAAAAAAGTCACCCAATCCCATGTCTGAGTCTATAATACCACATCATAAAGCCTTGGGAAATTAAAGTCTCAGCATCGTGTATCCCACAAGTTATATTCTTACTGATAATGCTCCATTTTTTCCTCTGCTGAACCATCACTAAAGGTTTTTGGTGTAATTATACCCATTTCAAAATTTAATGAACTAAAATTTTAATTTAAATTCAGTATTAGGGAAGAAAACTGACTAGTAGTTTCCTCTGTTCCTAAACTAGCAATATCCATTAACTGTGATGATGATGTTCTTTGTCAAATACTACACATTTCCCAGTGTTTTGTATTTAACTGACAAGATTCTTGTTATTTCGGGTAAGCATTTGTACAATATCGTAATGGAAACCTGTTATGGATCCATGAAATTAGAATCTGTAATACATTAAATACTTTTCTAGTTATAAGTGTGTGCATACTGTGTACTATTGAAAGGCATTTAAAGAATAATGCAATCGTCAGGCACCTTTAACATAGGATCAAAAAGATAAAGACTGTTTAACTAATTTGATAACCTTCTATGACAAGGTCACCCACCTGGAATTAAGGATTAGACAGTGGATGTAGTTTCTCTGGATTTTAGTAAGGCTTTTGATACAGCCCCTCTCAGCACCCTTCTGCACAAGCTGTTCAGCTGTGAGATGAGCTCTGAGTGAAAAGCTGGGCTCCAACGGCTGTAGTGAATGGGACAGCTTCTTGGCAACCAGTGACCAGCACTGTTCCTCAGAGCTCAGCTCTAGTGTGAGTCGTGTTCAATATGTTTATCAGCTGTTTGGACCCAAGAATCAAATGTAACATTAGCATGTGTGATGATGATACAAAACTGGGAACTGCTGCTGATTCTGTTGAGAAGCAAGATGCCTTGCAGAGGGATCTAGATAAACTGGAGCAGGGAACTGATTAATGGCATGAAATTTAACAAGCTGAAATTCACCGGGTATGGAGTAACACCAGGCACAAGTACGACTTCGGAGAGGAGCGGCTGGAGAGCAGCCCTGCAGAAAGGGATCTGGGTGCTGGGTGACAGCAGGCTCCATGTGAGTCAGCAGTGCCCAGCAGCCGGGAGGGCAAAGCCCATCCTGGGATCACCAAACCCAGCATCACCAGCTGGTCAAAAGAGGAGATTGTCCTGATGTCTTCAGAGTTGATGCAGCCTCACCTTCAGCACTGGGTGGAGTTGTGGGCCTCACCATTTAGGAAGGATGTGAAGGGGCTTGAATGCATCTCCAGAGGCCAACAAAGCTGGTGAAAGGGCTGGAAAGAGTGTCCTGTGAGGAGTGGCTGAGAACCTTAGGTTTGTCTAGTTTGGAGAGAATGAGACTGAAGGGTGACCTCATTGCTCTGTAAAGCTTCTTGAGGAAGGAAAGTAGAAAGGGAGCTGCTGAGCTCTTCTCCCTAGCATCCATTGACAAGACACATGGGAATGGTTCAAAGCTGCACCAGTGAAGGTTCAGACTGGACATAAGGAAGTATTTCTTTACAGAGAGGATGACCAAACATTGGAACCAGCTTCCTAGAGCAGTGTTTATGAGGTATTTGGACAATGCTTTTGATGAGCTATGAAGTGACCAGGCAGTTGGACCACATATCATGGTTGAAGTGATCCTTTTCAGCTGAAAGACTATATTCTCTTCTGAAGTTAAAAAAAAACCCCTTCAAAAATCCACCAGGAAAAAAAAATCAAACCACAAACACCTCAGCATCCAACAGAAACCAAATCAATCATAAAACCACCCCCAATAATCTTTGATAGCCAATTAATTGTTGGCCTCCTCTAAGGTCCCTAACATTTCAGAAAGAAAGTGAAGATTTTGTCAGCCCTCCCATTCAGTCCAACTCATTAGAACATGTTTTTATAAGGTACATAATGGGCCCCAAAATCACCCTCAGATCCAAGCCATTGATAGATAAAAGGGAAAGTGTGAATAACCTTGGTAAGGTGATAACTATACAGTATATTGAAGTGCTGAATAATTTATTTTCTTTTTATTACAGGAAAACAAAGATTTACTTCCTAGCTTGTGTGTCAAGTACAGAGTAGCAGTATTTATTTCCACCACAAGATCAATACTTCAGGGTGAGTCACACCCAGCAGAAAAACACTGTTTCTGCAGTTAAACCTATGTGTTGTATTTTTATGTCTAATAAAGAACACCAACTCACCAGGGTGCAGAAGATACATTGGCATTGTGCTATTGTTGTCATCTGCTCCACGGGGTATTCACCAAGGCAGAGCTTACAGGACACTAATGGGTCAAGTACCAAGTCCCAGGTAGGCCTGTATCTTGCTGTAGTCATTGCAGAGCAGTCTGAAGAACATCACAAAAAATAAAGATACTCCATTATTTCCTTATATAGATACTGCCTTGGAAATCACATTGTCAGCTATTGCCTGTTGGGTTTGTATTTTCCAACTACCTAACTAACCAGCAATAGTTAATTTGACAGTGCCAGTACTTGCATTCCCTTTTATATCCCCTGTCTGATTGAACTTGCACATAGAAAGCAGAAGAAAAATGATCCCACACATAATACAGTAAACATATGAAGGCAAGCAGGAATATCCTTAGGTCACAGGCTTTTGTCACACATTACAAATGCAAAAGTCTTGTTTCCAGTTCGTGACTTTCATCACTAGTTACAAGCTTTCTCTCAGCAACATTAAAACTTCCTCATAACATTCCTTAATCTCAGCTACCCAGGCAAGACTCAAAAGGTCTTTCATAAGCCAGGCATTTATTATGCCCTTTTCCAGCATGATGTTTCAACTCACAGAGCCAGATATATTTGTTCCCAGGATCATGACAGATCAATCAGTTTGCTGTTAATTTTAGCAAGAACAATAAATATTTTGAGTATGCTGCAAGTTTTGGCCTGCATTTTCCTCCAACCCCTTCGATATGCTGAGAGCACAACTTCATTGTAGCAACAACCAACTGGGGCAAGTAAGAGCACAAAGTGAGCTATAAGAAGAGGCTATAATAACCTATATAGCACCCTCAAGACAGTGATAGGATAGGATCATGCAGAGCATCTTTATCCTAGGCTTCAGGGCCCAGATGGTGTGCTGTCAACTGACTAAGCAGAAAAAAAAACCTTGCACGGAAGAAATGTATTCCCACAAAGAAGAAAGCTAATTTATGAATTTTACATGAAGAAAAACAAAACAAAAACCCACACACTCCCCCAAAACATCTAGAGTAACTTATGGAATACATCAAATCTTAACAACATATTTACTAGTAAATTTTTATCACTGTGACATTGACCTTCCAAGCGTAGAAAATTAACAACCCAAGGTGCTGAGAAGTTCACATTATCATGCCTTCCTCTTTCCCAAAATTAGGTGGCTCCTTACCATCCTTACACCAGCAATTACATTACTCAAATCATGGTTACAGGATTTTTGGGTTTGTTTGGTTTTTTTTTTTTTTTTCCTTTTTTCCCCTCTGCCCCCATGCAGGAACTGCTTATTTTTAAGTCATATCTGTGAACTTGGCAAGGCCTCCAGAACTGCAACAAACTAATACTTACTAGACTAGATTTAGGCAAATTGCAAAAACGTGCTTTTTGTCCCCCAAGAAATCACATGGAGACTTCACAAACACTTCTTTCAAGTCCCCAGTCTTTGATATTCAATTAATTGTAGGCATGACTTCACCAAGATCCCTAACACTTCTGAAAGAAAGAGAAGATTTTGTCAGCCCTCCCATTAGTCCAACTCATTAGAAGATGCTTTTTATGATGTACGTAAGTACCACCGAAAGATTTTTTTCCTAGTGCAGTCAACAGGGAGAAGGAGGGAGAGAAAAAAGGTTAAGCAACCCCATTTCCAGGGCTGCTTTAGAGCACTTCCTCTGAAAGCCCACACACAAACTCCACACTGTTTCAAAGGAAACAGATGGAACAGCCCCACAGAACAGCACATGAATAATGGCTCCACCTCACAAAATAGAACTTGTGCTGCGCAGTCTTTTCGGAAACCTTGACGTGAACATCCGACATGGTGCTATGAATGAAACCCATTATTTCTAAGGCTACTGGACTGCTTCTTTACTTCACCACTACTTTTTCATTTCACACAAATCACTAGCAAAACCAATTTTCTTCTTGCAAACTTTGGTTAATCTGACATTTACAGACAGATTCATGAGGCATTTGAGAAGTAGTGACCAAACACACCTGAACTGTCTGCTATTAGTTATTTGCTTGTCCTGCCTAGTTTATTGTATATCTGATACTCATGCTTGCAAGTAGATGAAGCAAGGGAATGAACAACGAAGGCCAGATTTATGTTAAGAATGCACTTGTGTACATCAGGCAGACCAAAATCATAGCATATTTTATGGCTAAGATGTAGAATCTGACATAATTCAGACTAAAGCTCACCAAATATGACATGGTTCAATTCAGAAAAAAAAAAAATTTAGATATATATATTCAGTATGGGTCAATAAGCGACAACAAAGGGAAAATACCAGGCTTTCAGCGCCAAGGCTTAGCCTTGTTTTCTAGGATATACAACAGAGGCTTACTGGTATCACTGTGGTAATTCACATTTGCAGAACAACTATGCTGCAATAATACCTCACTGGGAAGAATTTGTCTTTGTCTTCTGCAAAGCAAGAATGAATCAAATTAAAATGCCTTTCAAGTTGGCTCTCAACAGACCAGCAGAAATTAGCTCCCCCATACAGCTGGTATGTAATCCATGCTGAATTCAGCCATGGTGATAACTGAGCAAAATCTGAATTCAGCCTCAAATGGCAGCAGAGTCATTCCTGCTCTCCCCTCCTTGACAAACGCCTTCTTTTAATAAAGAAAATCTACATTCATTATGGGGCAACGGGAGGACACAATGTCACTGGTGCCATTAAGGCAAGGACCAAGAAATTTGCCACCTAGCCTAAAAAAAGCTTCTACAAAAAGCTTCCACACCCCACTGGATCATCCCTCCAGGGTACCCCTGGCAAAGAAACAGAGAATGAAGGTTTTCAAAGCATGGACTAGGTCTTGTTTCATAATCATCCAGCACACTGCTGCAACTAAATAATAAGCTATTATGTTTACATCCCAACATCTAAAAAAGCCTAAAAAAAAAAAAAAGGCATAAAACCAAACAAGAAACTTGTAAGAGAAAAACAAAAAAACAAACACCTTCTGTCAAAACCAGATTAGAACTCCTACTGTTCCACAGCTGTGGCCTCTTATGGTTTCAGATTGCATTCTCAAGCTTTCTATGTACAATACTTCAGGGAGAATGGTAAGTAATTGCAAGAAAGACAAGGTAACTAAAAGGATTTCTAGAGGCACAGGATATTGAAAAACATCTTGGTGTGTCATTGTGTTGAATGACAGCACTAGTTGCACAGCCAGCAGAAAATTTTGCCCCGTGGTTAGGCTATTTATTAGGAGGTCCCAAGAAATACAGCTAGTGAAGGTACAGAACTACAGTTCAATAGACCTTAGCACACCAAATACATAGCTCACTGGAGATTGTGTTGCTTGACAAACTCAGTCCAAACATCAATACTGACAGCAGATACACCAAATCAGAGGCACAGAGAACCGGAAGAGAAGTTGGTCATCAGTTCAGACTCCCAATTCTACTGCAGTCAAGGTCAGGCTCATTTATGTATTTTTGCTGACTGTGGTACATATCTGGTGATATTGAATTTGTAAGATATATGGTAAGACAGCACATGATTTTCTGGGACAGTATCCCAAAGCAAACTAGAAGTCAGAAGCATAGAAATAGCTTTAGTAAGAGTTTGTGCATGGCAGTCTTGTAATAAATAATTAATAACCTGACTAATGACTGTTTAATTTTTCAATCACATGCATGTCCACACTGAAAGGGAACCTCCGCATAAAGACAGAGAAGTGACTGAACTCTTCTTACTGTAATAACACATTCATATATATGAATGTGACTCAGGTATTCCCAGAGATGTGCATGGAATGAAAAGGAAACTTTCATTATTTCTGAAGAATACCTAATGAATTAAGTGAACATGAACTGTATTTCTGAACAGTAATTCCTCAGATTTTGGTCCACCTACACAGACTACATTTTCTAGTGAGAACAAGGGGCCGATGCCCTCTAGTAAGTCAAGAATAGAACAATTCTTTCTAGGCCTCAAAGGAAACAGTGAAGCAGAAATACTGCGAAAACTTCTATGAAAGCAGGAAATAATGTAACTTTCTTACATACAAGTCATTCAAGAAATCATAAAACAATATGATTTTTCCTATTGCAGGCCAGTCAAGAATTTCACAGCATTGTACATTTGAACTGCAATTGCATCATCAACACTTAGGATACACGACTGCCTGTATGAGAAGAATGACTAAAAAATAGGGTTGAATAGAGGCATATGCAGCACGCAGTAGCTGGTGGGGTCTTTTCCACCAAGAAAAACTCAAAATAGAGATTTCAACAGAATCTCTATTTCAGCTTTAGGTCATGGATAAGTTTAATTTCTAAATTAAGGGCTTCAGTCCCCTCTCTAGTTAATCAGGCACACTAAAGTCATCTGCCTAAAGGAGTTAACGTAATCTGAATTTATTGACATGATGAAAAGCAGCTCTTTTAGAAATCAAAGGAAGAGACTTACATGGGATTTAAAATTTTGTCTCAATCTTCTTGTCCTTCTTTATCAAAATAACTCTAATTAAAGTAATACAGGCTACTAGATGAAATCAGACACCTGTTATAATACAGTTTTAGCATTGTGTATATGTATGTATAGATTTAAAAAGTATATAATACAGACTACATTTCCTCTTATATAAAGTCAAACATCTGTCTGTACAATTGTATGAATTTATTTAATGTATGTTTCTATACTAGATATTCATACAACTAATATTTATAAAAATATAAACCTGTACAAAAACCAACAGACTTTTACTTACATGGAAGAATCCCACAGACATCACAGACGTTTTAAGTGCAGGCATCTGTAGAAAGGCTACTACACTGCACCCTGGAACTGGCACTGCTTGCCACATCCTTTAAGTCTTTTAAGTCAATATTTTTGACTTTGAGCTTTCCTCTGCAGCCACAGCTGTGGCTCATCACACGAGATCCCACAGCTATGGGCCATTCCCTCACAGCAGTCGGGACTGCCCCCCATGATCCAGGCTGGTGGCTAAGAACATTCAGCAACACTCCTGGAGCTTGCATTATTTGCTACCCCTCTGTCAGAGCTGGAACTTGATGCAATTTTTCATTGTTCTAGGCTTTCCCAAAGATCCTCCAAAGGATCATACGAAAGAAGCCAACGTGACATAATTGACCACTTTGCAACCGTTTTGTGTTGGTGGCACCGATTTTTATTATGCAACTATATCACAGATAAGGTCATTTATAAAACAAATTAATTATTACATCCACCCACCAGGTAGATTTTACAGTAACACAAACTGGCAGGCAGACTTAGTATCTCTCACTTATCAATCACCGTTAGTAACTGGCATCTATCACTGCAGTAACTGTGTCTCCAAGTTTTCAGCTTCACAGAACTAACTGCCTGGTAAAGCAGAATCACTCTCTCTGATAGGTGTCAGTCACACTGACACACACACAGGACTGATTTACATGGACATTTAGAGATGACTAAGCTCAGAATTTTGATGCCTGCCTTCCTTAGGTTCTTAAATCCTGTCAACCTGTCAAATGCCTACCTAAGTCTCCAGGCTCACTCATAAATCTGATCCAGTATCAACTGCACAAGCCTAGTGGATAGGTACCATCCTTTGAACTCCAGACAATCCCAACCAATAGAGCCACATTCTTTATTCCAGCAGTATAACAGGCTGCTGTTTATAGGCATAACTCTTTTCAACATACAGGAAACTTCAACTTAGAGTAGTGCAGAAAGTCATGTCAACACATTATCTATTATGAACGCTTCAGACCTAGCCTTTAAGTCCCTACACAAACGAACCACCAACTTCAACCTCTCCAGGTTCTTACCTTCAAGCTACTCCAGGGCCCAAGCCCAGAAGAGATAAAAGACTATGTATGAACTTGAGAACAATGTCAGCAACTTCAGTCTCCTGGACAATAAAGCACAAGCTCTTACTTTGAGTTGAGACAATTATTCCAGAGACTTCCGTCCACTCATAAATAGCCACTATGTTTCTCTGCTGTACCTCCCTGATTGACAAAATCCTATATTTTAAATATATATATAATGTGTATACACACACGTATTTGTATGTATGTGTATAGATATAGACATATAAATGTATACATGTATAAAGATTACACTGAAAGGTTTCAATGGCTAGAAAAAAAAAAGAAAGAATGTGTCTTTTCACTGATAAATGGTATCTGAAAGTAACACTGAATGCAAAACAAAATAAATATAGTGGATAGCTCCCGGGACAAATCACCATTAGGGCATGTTGAAAGAAGAAAAAAAAATCCACACCAATTTCTTTGCTAAACACCTGGGTAATTTTTTTTTTGTTTCTTTTCTAGAGAAATTACTCTATTATATACAGCAACCACCCCTGCCAAAAGCTTAGACAATGTGGTTTGATTACTGCACAGATCGTGAGAGATTTTAAAGATTAGAAAAGCAATGGACAGTTTCTAGATATATGGATATGAGAATACTGCCTATCAAACACACGGGTTGCTAGAGAGGTTAAGATATTATGGCGACAAACACACAAAACAAAAGATTATTAAAACTCCTCCTTCAAAAGAATACTACAAATAGACATGCCATAAACTGTCCATGCACAAGTGCCCCAGACAGCTAGATCCTTGCACATAGTCCAAAAAATATAGCCCTTGAATGTGGCAGAGCCAAAGATTTTCCTGACCTTGCATTTTCCTATGTTTGTCACCAGCACTGGTGCCACTGTGACTTCTTGTAGCACTGCCAAACAACAGCAACCTGAAATAAACTGGGTGAGGCTGTTATTCAGATCCTGTAGGCTAGGGTGAAAACATTTCAAAGAAAGAAAGAAAGAAAATTACTTCATTTTATCTGAAAGAAACTGCATATGGGAAAGGCAAACAGGCAGAAGGGAAAGAACTAGAAGAGTCAAATGTAAGAAAAAAGAAATTTAATAAAAAGAAAAATGATGTAATAAGTAAGTAAGTAAAAAACATAGGAAAGATGGGAGAAATATGGAGAAAACAGCTGAAATAGATCAACTTCCCAGCTCTTTCCAGAAGTAGTGTACTTTGTTATACAGAGTAAAATAACAACTGAAGTGGAATCCCACTGCAATGTGCCCAAAATATTCAATATTCCCAAAAGATGACATGAACAAAAAAACCAGGTGTGTAACTACTAAAGAACATTGCTCAGAATTCATGTGTCTAATCAATGTTTGCGATCCACAAGATTATAAAAGCATTGGAGCAGCAGACGACCTCAGGCAAAAGCTGGGAAGTCCTTGCGCTATGCCATTTCCCAGTACTGGAGTCCCAGACCCCCGGCACACCTCAGCACTCTCAGCAGCCAGAGGTACAAAGCTTAAGATAATTTGAAACAGCAAGGTCAGGATGCATTTCAAAAGCATCCTGATCCCTGCTGGATGGGAAAACTCCATCCCACACAATATAGGAGAAAAGCCAGGACACTGTAGAACTGGTTTATCAATTGGACATAAAACTAGCAAGAGTGCAACACATTTTGGTCTGGAAAGAATGTGCCTGCCAGTCTCATTTTCTTCGTTTAAGAGTCATGAACCTATTAGATCCTTTTTAGAAGCTTCCATAAACTTTACTGCAGTCAACCACTGCCTTTGAATACTGCGGCAAAGATGAGGCACCATCTGTGAATTACTGTGGCAACAACTAAACACATACAAAATGTAGGAGGCCACACGTTAAATCACTAACAGTCAAAATGTTTAAGCTCTGAGTATTTTAGAGAAGGGAATATCAGCTGCACACAGAAGAGGTCTTACAGTGAGGCAAGATGAAGCCAACCTAAAAGAGACTGATCTTAAAGACAGTTGTAACCAAAGCCCAACTGCAAAAATGCCTGAACACTAGCTGGCAGTCAGAATGACTCAAGACCAAAGTGTCCTAGCTTGTAAAGACCACAGTAATAAAGTCACAGACAATTCCACTGCTCTCTAGGGAAGCACCTTATCATTTCCAGAAATTTCTAGACCACCTACTCAAAAACAACTGCTTTGTTTTTGAGTGGGTGGTCTAGGAATTTCGGGAAAAAATATGTTTTTCCTCCCATCCCTTATATTGCTCCCTGTTTTTATTTTCTCTTCCCCATCTCTTTTCCCCTCCACCCCCTTTCTTGTTTCCTCCTATTCTTTCCCTACTCTCTGCTTACAAGAACTCATGAATTAATGTACTCTGGGCTGTCTCCACACTAGCAATAAATCTATAAGGAGCAGTTTGAAGCTTTGACATACCACAAGCTTTTTCCTTCTCCACAAGTGACTCTCTGAGAAAAGTAAGAGCTGTGTTTATACAAAGTCCAAATAACACTAAGTTTGAGCTCTGTTAAGATCTTTCTTTCTGGGGGGAAAGAGAAAAGCTTCAGAAACTTAAAGCTAGAATCCACATTTAAAGCTATGAAAAGTTATTGTTAAACTGAAAATATGAGCAAGGGGAATGGAGCCCTAGTTCTGAGACACCTGGACCACCTCTCAAAAGGAAATCAAAACTGTTCTTTTACTTGCAACTATGACAAAGTGCATGCTTAGGACATGCTGTATTTCCATTGTGCTTTGCAGGTCTCAGATGAGGAAGAGAGTACAAGGGATTGAAAAACCCACCACAAACCCTCTCAAGGGGCTCCACTAACAGTGGAGCTCAGGTTTGAACAACAGCTCCCAGGTTAGTTGAAAGACAACATATCTAAGCATCACCCCTTCCTAGGCTAGATCTGAAATGCAAAGCAGATATGCTGCTGGCTGAAAGCAGCATTCAGCGTGGGGTGAAGTCCGCTTAACTTCCCTGCAGCTCTTTGTTCTTTTGACTCAGTAACAACCACAAAATTCCAGGTAGAGAATTCAGAGAAACTATTGGTAAGAGACAGCATCTTTTGCAGCTCTCAGTGTGGACAAGTTCCAGGTCTCATGTCCCAGATCTGCCCCTCAGGCATTACAGTGAAGGTTACCCTTGTTCCGAAGGGCTATCTTCCACACACAGTATTAGGAGGAAGAAGAACCAAGATAGCACATTTAATCAATATGAGTACAAAGAATGTATTGCCAAAACACAGGAAAAGGGAAAGATTCTTCATAGAGTAAATCTTTATAGATGTGTTTTGTGTACTCATTAAAATCACATGGAAAGTTACTTTTACTTTTTCCAAAACTATGCCTAAAATCAGCAACTCTAGCAAAAACTCAGACAGGTTCTCTCCCAAACCTCCAGTTTCTGTTATACCATTTCACACTGTGAATTAGATGACATGATATACACACTCATTCACCCGCCATGCTGGTGTGGCACACAGGACTAAACATAAGGAAAAACACAGGATAGGATTTAGATTGCCCAAGATAGTTATGCTACTGCTGGTGCCTAAAGAAGATTTTCAGATAACTCTACACTACTTATTCAGAGAGAGGAAGGAAAATGATTATAAAGGCCTTCAGAGAAAGACAGTGTTTCTAAATATCAAGCACCTCAGCCAAAGGGAAAAAAACCCACCCAAACAGGGAAAAACCCCAAACCACCACGTATGTTTCTGTAAGAATTCTGTCCCCTAATAATAAACCAAATGGCTTGAGCTATGCAGTGGGCTGAATTATATATCAGTGTATTTCTCCCCTCCCAACTCTCAAACACTGAAAAAACTGATAAAGCCTGCTGAGTACATCCTGCAGACAGGATCTAGTCTGATCAACACTAGCTGCTACTCACTGTTCTTACTAGTAGTCCTAAATTTAAAAATAGATAAGAGAACAAAATATTTTTACCATTATTCATATCATCTGATGCTTTACATGATAAAAATTACAACTAACACCTAGGACATTTTACAACAAACCTCTGGCCTGACAAACTTGATGACTCTGGATTCAAATATCTCTTTTTGCACGGTTCAAATCCAATAGATTATTCCCCAGCATTCCCCTAGAAGTTTTGTCTTTTTCACTCCTCTTGTTCTAATTTCCTCCTACTTGAAGCAGCCTGCCCTCTTCCCATCATATCACCTATAGCACAACCCAGTTCTTCACTCTCACTGTCCTACTAGGCAACTGTCTGCTCCTTTCCTCTCTGGGAAAGGGGCATTCTGCCTCTAACCACAGCGTTACAAACTTTAATTACATTTTGGTCCATGTTAGTATCTCAGCCACGCTAGCTTGATGAACATGTTTGTTTCCAAGTTTCACCTTGTACATCCAAAATTCCATGTTACAACTATGTGCCTCCATGTCTTTGCATGACAGCCAGCACATACATGTGCACAGGTATGTCACTCACACTGGCCAGGGAAGTTAAAGACAGATGTTTAATATACAACAGTGCTTGGATTAGGGACAGATGTTTATTTTCTCTCTCTCTTCTAAGTGATGGTCTGGTCAAGTCATTTAGCAGAGGCCCTGCAAGACCTTCAACAAACACAATCAAGGGAAACTTCTTATGCCAGTGTAAACCACTAAGATTGCATGCATAAAAAAAAAAAAAGAATCTGATGATTAGAAGATCACCTGAGTTATAAGGAACAGCTGATAACCTCTTCTGTCCCAAACTTACTGCATAACTGAACAGCTCATGCAGCTTAGTCAGACAGACACACCAGCTGGTACCTACCACACCACATGGGCCGAGCCGAGGATGGGGGGATGAGTAGCGCATTAGCTGCCTGAGTACATTTTTTCCTGCACTTCTCCTTCTGCAGAGAATCAGTATATAACAGCATTCTCAGAGGTATAATTTATTAGCCTCAACACCAGCGCCAGCTGTCATCCTTCACAGTAATATTACTTGCACATTAATGCTTTGTTGGTGTTCTTTTCTCCCTCCCCATCTTAAAACAACATTCGCACTACAATACACATATGTAACACTTGTTTACTGCAGAAAGCAGCAGCACATGGCAGAGACTGTGCCTAATGCAACCACACAGGCAGAGATACCAAAACCAAAGGCTGAAGTACTGAGGGCATGTAGAGATAACTGAAAGAATAACAGTGGAGGAACAAAGAGCACAGAATCACCACAGTGATGGAGATGCTTCCTTCAGGGCTCCCCTTGTCTAGGTAACAAATACAGTAAGTTACAGACCTCTCGATTTTGGGAACACATGCAGCTCAAAAATCAATAGGTGTTGGTCTCTGGTTTATTACTTCTAGTTTACAGTTAGTTTTCTCCTTTTACTCATGACTAATTGTAGCAAATAAGGATTAAAAATTAAATTTTGGCACTTGAACTATAGTTTCCTTCCTCATTTACAACAGAATGTTAAAAACAAGCTACTGGAAATTCTACAGTGGCAAATCACTTTCCCTACCAATTAATTCATTTAGTAAGGACAAAGAGCCAGAAGGCAGAAACTGATGCACAGAAGATTCCACTTGAATATGAGGAAGAACATCTTTACTGTGGAGGTAACTGCACAGAAACAGGTTTCCCAGAGAGGTTGTGGAGTCTCCCTCACTCGAGAAATTCAATAACTGTCTGAACACCAGCCTGTGCCATGTGCTGCAGGATGGCTCCTGCTTGAGCAGGGAGGCTGGACCGGGTGACCTACTGCGGTCTCTTCCAACCTGCCCCACTCTGGGATTCCAACCTTTGGGATTTTTAACCTTTATTAATATGGAAGAGACTTGGCCTTTGAGTTACAAAACAGAACAAAAGTTTAAAATTATTGAAGGAATATACTATAGGAATAAGCTATCAAAAAAAAAAAAAAGCTTTTCTAACATGGTGTCTGCAAAAACAATTTGAATCTCAATAAAAATATAAATAAAAAAGTATGCTGCCTTACAGTCACTGTATTGCTATGAAGAGAGAGCCGAAGGTACTTAAGTCAACCCCTTACACCTTCTACATACTCCCATAATTCATCCTGTTAAAGAGGGAACACCTCATTTACCAATGATATGCAGGCATTAATACCTAGGGCACCAGAGTACTTAACTCTGACGTAGATTTGCTATGCAGCGAATGTGACAGCCTACTCAAGAGAGGAATTGCCTGCTACCATTTCTCATCATGTCCTAGCAATCCTAGACCACATTAATCCCCTCCCCAAATTAACACAGATGTCGCAACTGGTCCTGGTGTTCGGGATACACCCCATGCTGAGCATCCATTGGAGCACTTTTGGGCTTTTTCCCTGTACAAACCACCTGCATCCTGCTCAGCATGTACCTTCAAGTTCTCAGGCACATGTGCACGAAGGATGCTGAAACACAGCCCGCACTGCACATCGTGTGGCTCTCAGTGCTGACCTGCTTACTAGCAGGAAGCACACTGGGCACAGGGCTAGAAAACACCTACTTACTCTTCAGCTTCCCAGCAGAGAAATCTGGTTTGCTGCATAAAGCAACTGAAATTTGCATAGACTTACTCTGGCAAGGAGAAAAGCATTTTTAGGGCAGCTTAAGCGTGTGGCTATTATTCTAGGGGTTTATATAGAAAAGCTTTAAAAACAGAAAATCAAACAAAGAGCTTTTTCGGTAAGTCCTGATGGTTTATAGAAGAAGCAAAAATTATCAGAATTAAATAAATTTATTTCCTAAAGAAGGAAATAAAATAAAGCAATGATACTTACATTTAAAGCATTTACATACACAATACATTCCCTAAGCCATTTCATAAAATGATCTCCTTGCAAGTACAAATTATCAGTCTATGTCCATTACCTAAAAGGTAACTAAAAAGGTAACTAAAGCTTGTCCCACAAAAACAAGATCCAGGAAAAGGCTAATAGTTCTTTGAAAACATGCTTCTCCCTATGCAAAGTATCTATGTCAAGCCTTTTACCGAGGACATCAGTTATGTCTGAAAAAACCCTTTTCAGGAATTTGACATATACTCATATGGGTACTCAGAACAGTCCCAAGCAGTTTATCAACAGAAATCAACTGCAAATTCCTCTGTGGGAAAAATATTCTCTTATGTTTGCATGGTGCACACTGCAGTGGGCCAGAGGTTACAGAAGTTTACATCAATCCAAACAAGCTGTAAGACAATTCAACTAATATCAATAGCCTTGGTACTAAATTCTCTGCCTCAGAAAACATGAGCAGCTGAATTTAGGGAGCAACTATTTTCTGCAGAGCCCTTTGGGTGCCAGGAAGTATCCTGATACAGTATTTGTCTGAGCAGTTCTGATTCCTGTAGCTTCCATTCCTTTGTATGCAGCCCAAAAAAAGCAGACCAAGCAAGTCAACATCGAAATCAGTAACAGAGAAAAGAAAAAGCCTTTTTTCTTCAAAAAGTTATGACTAAAAGGCTGAATTAAAAAACGGTAGGCAACGATACTCTACACTTCCCAGAGATCAAGTGTGCATTTCAGATAGCAGGAAACTTTCCAAGTTCAAGTCATGCTTTCCCAAACCAAACAAGACACAAACCACAGAAGCCTGCCCTCTTTCCAGCTGCTGAGAGGATCACAGATGAGGTTGTTCATTAAGGTCCCAACCAAGTAACATGGTACACACACCACCACCCACCTCTTCAAACATACCTCTCTATTTAAAGGGAATCCACTGTACTAATTTGGGGTTTTTTTTAAAGTTCTGTAGTTGTTACTTTTTCCTATTTACTTTAATGGTCATCATAGTGTTTTATGTTCAGGACATTGTGAAAAAAGCACCAGAGGTCTGACATACCAGTTTAAAATAGACATTTGGACAGGAATTGTTGCAGGGGTTCTAAACCAAACAGCATGGATTACAACCCACTGTTTAAAATTGGGTTTTGTGGTTGTTTTTTATATATTCCTAGTACCAAACTCAATCTGATTGCTCTTTCTTGGCTAAAGTTATTGTACCTAGTAATCAAGAAGGCCAATAATAGAAATTTCATTTTAAATATGGCTATTAATGTTCTTAAATATAGTCTACTATATGACTGAGCTGTGTCACAGGCCTTAAGTCATTCTCTAGGTTTTATTGGTTAGTTTTGGTTTTTTTTGATCAAAGGACAGTAAATGCTTGACTAGGACTTAAAAGTTTGACATGTTATTGGGATTAAATAGTTTGTCAATATTAAAACTATGCAGAAAAAAAAGGCTTTCAGGAAGGAGCTAAACCTGGAACATCTCTGAATTCCTGTTGCATGTTTAATGACAAGAACCCACCACCTAAGAACAACTGTTTAACCATCAAAGGTATCCCACATTTCTTTTCTGAAATCCTTGGGTAACCTACATTGTCTATTAACAGAGTATTTTGTCCTAGTTAATTGGCAAAGGCAGCCCTTGAGTTTCCTTCCAGCAGGAAACCAATTAAATAGATTCAAGAGCAAAACGGTACTACTTTAAAAAACAAATAAGAGAGAGGAGCACAGGAACTGGCTCCTTCTCCAAAAGGGTTGGAATAAGCTATTCCCTGGAGACACAAAGCAGTGCATCTCTTTATACCGGTGAGCACAGATGGGAGCATGAGCATCACAACTTGAAAAAAGGTGCTTGGGGGGGCTTCAGAACTCAGCTGGGAAAGGCTAGAGCAGAGCAGTGTAGGAAGACCCCATAATGCAACAGAATAAATTCAGGAATTTTTTTTCAGCCACACCAAACTCTGTTCTAGAAGGAGAATAGAGAGGATTTAGCATCAGACATAGTGGACCAGCTGTAAGCCAAGGCAGTGCTATATAAACTCTAAATCTGTGAAGTCTAATAGCTGAAGTCATGCAGTTGAGTTAATGAGAAATTTGGGAATATGACTGACAAAACAACTAGGCCAGTAACTACCAGCACATTCATAACTATCTGTACTTGAAAAGAACAAAAAACCCTAAATCCCATTAAAGAAGGCCCATGGGAGACAGAGAAAATGAGAAGGATATGTAGACCAGAGAAAATGAGAAGGATATGTAGACCAAGAATCATCCAAATATTAGATTTAAAAACATATAAAGGAAAAGCTGACCACATGGGGCTTCTAACCATGTGGTTGTTAGAAATTAATAGAAGTAACCAACCATTTGTGAAAATAGCTAATAAAGATTTAAGAAGTATAAAAAAAAATTGAAGCAGTATAAAAGGAACCAATTATGGACACAGAAAAATGGCACTAGAGTAAGAATCCAGAGTGCTAGGCAGAGAACTCTTCACCCAGGCGCTGAACGGCAATACAGGCTCTCACACTTTGGCACAACTCTTTAATACTGAGCAACAAACTGAGCTGAACTTCTAACCACAGATGTGAATCACCTGAGCTGGCCTGAAGAGGATGCTACAATACCTGTCAGTGACCTGAAATAACCAGTAGGTCTGAGTTCTTGCATAGACATCAGTGGTCAGAGAGTTAGCAGATGGAAAAAGCAGGCCAAGTGGTATGTAGTGCATAAGACATGATAATTATCCTGTGACACAGACAGTTTGTGCTCTCTCCTGCCTTCCCAACTAATACTCAAAATGAAATGTTCTCTTCTGTGGAGACTGGTTTTGCTGTTTGGTTAAAGAAAGTGGTGTTGAAAAGTAGCTGTTGGGCTTGGAACAGCAAGTGCTGAGGTTTGAGAGGGCTCCCAAGTGCTTGGAGAAGCTCTTTCCATAGCCCATGAGAAAATCAGCTTGCTTGGGCAGCTCAGCTTATGCCTGACATACAAGCCACCAACCTGCCTCCTCCCCAGCCCTGAGCTCAAGGCTTGACAGAAATGGGAACCAGCACCTCAATATATAACCGGGGCCTTTAAAGGGACTGGTGAATAATATGGTAAGTTGTAAAGGAAAGGGACGGAGTGGGAAGTTTCCCTTTCTGAGATCCAGATCTTTCTAGCAGCTTCATTCCCATTGGCAGCTCTTATTCTGCAAGCCAACCTGCAAATTTTATAGAAAAGTGAAACTAGATCAAGACATGCAAAATGCAACCCAGAAGAAAACAGGAAGAGCTGAATTTGTAACTGCTAGGGATAACAGGAAGACTTAGTAATACTGACATGACAGGAAACTCAGAAAGAGCTATCAATCCTTGTTAGACTCAATAATGAAAAGGAGAATGGAAAACTGATCAGAGAAAATTAGAGGCTCCACTTTAATGTCTGAATCTAGGGACAAGAAAATTTCTCAAGTACTGCTGTAATGGAGTTGCATACATTGCATTAAAAAAATAAGATTCTTTTTTTATAGAAAAAGTGGAAGAAAGCTTGTGAAAGCTTAGGAACTGTTATGCAGCAATGAGATTCTTTTGCACAAGACAAAAAATTGCTGCATGGTACGCAGTGGTTGCTTAACTTTATAAAGGTGAAAATACACAAGAGCAGACAAGTGTCTTGACTTGTGCCTCTTTCCCTGCTTCATACATTGCCAGTGCATTCCAGCACATTTAATACTTGGTACATTTGCTATAGTCAGTGTCCTCTATTTCCTTTCTCACACACTGAGCTGGAGAAAATGAACCATCCCCAACTCCACTAACCCCCTCTTAACAGAAAGGTGATTAATTTTACAGAACCTGGAACAAGCTACAAAAAGCCAATATTACATATACATAGCATTCATCTAAAAAGTAAGCATTCACAGCCATACTTGGTTCTACAAACTTCAAAAGAGGTGAGAAATAACTCCTAATCAGATTTTGGTATACAGTACCACCCCAAAACATTCCTATGTTAGAAGCTAATACTGGTTTTAAAAAAAGCCAGACTGCAACAACGAAATGACAAAAATATAGAAAGAAAACAAAAAACCTTCAACATTTGAAACAAAGCCTCAGAACTGCAATCTACAGCTATTTATTTCAATAAGATGCTAAATTCTTCTGCAGCATCAGAGGGGCACTCAAAACTAAGAATTAAAAGCCATGAAGGCTTGAGAAGGCCCTACCTGGTCAGGACCACTCCCATGTTGAGCTGAGCTAGCCCCAAACCCAAACATATAAACAACCAGGTAAACAAAGAAATATGCAGATAGCTTTAGAATGAGCAGAGATAATTTACTTTAAAAAATTTTTCATACTGATAAGTATTTCCCATCTTCAAACCCTTCTTTATTAGTGGGGAAGATTTTTTGTGACTAAAGCCAATAAATATATTTAGTTTTTCATCTTGTTTCATAAGCTATAATTAAAAATAAATTTTATTTTGTGACAGACATCACAGAACAAGCGTGTCACCTCCACAATGCAATTCTTTCTTCATGTCATAGGCTGAAAAAACACTTTGACTTTCGTGGAGAGATATTTACATCTTTATTAAATTTTATTTTAGTTACCAGTTTTCTATGTTGGACTGAGACAAGTTGTGCCTTTGGCTACTGCTGTAAGACATAACATGATAATGATGACAATAATAATAATAATTCAAATTATTACTGCATCACTAGATCTTGATCACCCACTTGTCACTAAATTATGGCACAATGATTTAGTTTATATAGGTCTCAACTGCCATTAAGGTTACAGACAGCTATTTAGAAAACATCTTTATCTGAAGCAAAGCCAAAATATTGTGATTATTTCCTTCCACAGTGAAATGAAACATTAGAACTATTTTAAGGCTATAAACAAGACAAAAATTACCAACTCTAATAGAAAATCTGACAATTCCAAGCCAACACTAGATCATTAGAGAAGAATTTTGCATTTTACTGGCAAACTCTGACTTTCCCCATCTGCTCCCTTCTCTCCCTACTAATGAGCAGGAGCAAGCTATGAAAGCATGTCTAAAGATGACAAGAGCACAAGCCTGTCTAGATGCTCAGGAAAGATCAATGAGCTGTCCCCCTATGTTCATTATCACACAGACAGGAGTCGCAGGGTCTTGCCTGCCAGACGAGGAAAATCAGAGGGCAATGCTTCTCTGCTTTGTATTAATCATCTGAGCTATGTATGGTATGCTCTTGTTCTTTACACAAATACCTCATGATCATCTGTATGCCATAAATATTTTCCAATACAGATCTCTGCCAGGACATGCTCCATTTCAGTAATCCCTTAGAGCCATTTCAGCGAAACAGGGTTGGAAGGAAGCAGAAAGATTCAAGACCTCAAGGCACATTTTCACTGTGTTACATTCACAAGATGTCAGAGTTGCACTCACACTGATCGAAGGCCAGGAAAGACCATAGAAGTCCACAGTTGTTTGACTTTTGCCAGAACATATCACACTCAACTTGGGTTTCCACTTGTTAGAGAAAGTGAAAAAACAGACTGACGAGTTATGCATGCTTTTCCAAGACAATGGACACAGCTCCTGAGAGTACATTACACACATTTCAGAAAATGGGGTATGGCGCCTGGAGAAGTTCGGGAATCTTTAGAGGCACCTCAGCAGAAAACTGAACAAACAGCAAGGTGAGAACAGAACAAGCTGCACTGCCAAAAGAACCCAGGGGTGAATGGGTGCAGAGGCAGACCACTATGCCCGAAAGCATCGGACTCCAGGAAAGGGATGGAGAGCTGAAGGAAGACAGAGGCTGAGGGTCCTTGGCTCATTTCGTTTCCCACATGGAAATCAAGAAGATGGTCACTACCTGAATACCCATGGCCCAGGGTAAAGTACACCACTAGATGGGAAAAGAGCTATTTCAAGAAATCATGGACCCCCAAGGACAGACATGTATAAACTAGCCATTTCCCATTTCTTATAAGGATTTTCTTCAAGTTTCTAAATATCAGGAATGAATTATATGTTTCTGGCATAGCTTTCTAAAAGTAGGAAAAACTCTGATTATTTGTAAGCTGAAAGTTTACAAAAGGAATTAACTATAGCCAGAGAGACAAAGAAAAAAACCCCAACTTTCTGCTTCTTTGTATTTAAATTGTAAATCGACCAGATAAATTAAAGAAGAAAGCAATAAAAGTGTAGATTTATTTTCTTTAACCTCAACTTTTTTTTAAGCAAGGCATATGAAAGACAGTATCGGACATTTTGGTTTTAAAATAAATGTTATCTCTTTTCTTCCCCCCTCCCATTTAGATTTTCTGCTTGTAAAAAAGATGTGAAAATACAGACTTCTGCAGTTAGTACTAAAAAATGGAGCAGAAAAAAAAAGATGAAAAAATTCAACTTAGCTATATAATTAAGAAGTAATTCTTGATATTAAGATATGTTACTCAAGCAGAGCATACATATTGTTACATTAAATCTTCAATACTTAAATATAAGCCAATGCAAGTATGATTATGTTTTCACAAGAGGTTTTTCCTGCAATCAAAAGGAGTCATGTAAGAACACCACTACACTTCAATAAGTAAGCTAAGAACATGACTTTCAAAGAAAAGGAGGGAAAAGAAATTGTACAGTCTGATAGTCAGTAAGTATATGACTTCTTAGTACAATTTCCAGAAAATGAATGTGTGCAAAAGCAGCATTGCTTGGAAAGTGGAAAAACTACCAACAGCAAGTCACAAGCTCAGGCAAATAAAAAATCTAAAAATGCCATGATTTCTGCATATAGCCATACATTAGAGCAAGCATAAAGCAGAACTTGCAGCTCTAGTGGTATTTGCAGGATGACCTTTTCCAAACCACACAGAAACAGACAGGTTTTCATTATTTAAACACAAGTTCTGCTGCCTTCTAAAAGCCCTGAAGATAAATATGTGCTGTTTTTTGTTTGACTGGAGATACATTTACCAGTCATATCAATAATTTGCTATAGAGTACACACAGAACTGTAGCTATCTCAAAAAGGAAATGATGTTATTACCCCACTCAGTTATTTGGAGTGGGAACATATGGAATACACAGGAAATGGAACTATTAAATCAAAAAACATATATGAAAGCACAAAAGGCTCTGTTACAGAGACAAAGACATATTTCTATATGTGTTTTATGCATGTGTATATATATATATATATAATGTTATACAGAGATTTAAAAATTAAAGCCTAGTGAGCCCATTTTAGGTGGTACCATTAAACTGTGCTTTAAGGATTGTTATCAAACAAGTCTCTGTGACTTGGATTATGCTAGGAAGCTAATTAGAATGTAGATTTAGTTGTTTTCCTAAATTTCTTTGGTAAATGAACCAAGCCTTTTCATGTTAGAGCTCCACAATTAAAAGCAAACTTTGACAAATTCCCTCCTCTTGTACTACCCCAGGCTACGTGGCTTCCACTTTTATGGGCAACCACAAGAGCAACTCCAAGGACTGTAAAACCCATCTCTCGGGAATGTTTTTCCCCTCCCATGGCTTCTATCGGCATCAGAGTCCTATGAAAGCATGGCTGCATTGAAAATTGCATCTGTCCATGCCCTGGCCAAGTGTTATCAAGACAGTCAAGGCAAACACCTACCACAAAAATCTCTCCTTTGTCAGTCACAGCGATCCCATGAGAAAGCACCAACCAGTCTACGATTTTGGTAGTGTTAGACAAGTCTGAAAGACAAAAGATAAAGGTCACACTTCCTTACAACTGACCATATAAAACCAGAACTAACAGATCCATTTTGCCAAGCAGCTTTTAAAATTGTGTGATAGTATAGTCTTAGCAGACAAAATTTCGTGGTGGACTTGGCAGTGCAGGGTTAACAGTTGGACTTGATGATCTTAGAGGTCTTTTTCAACTAAACAATTTTATGATTCTATGAATTCAGAAAACAGCAATTGGCAGAGTCCTGCTTTCATTGCAAGCTCTTTCCCATTTTTCAGATTTATTCAATAGTGTTTTTTTCTCAGAGATAAACCATCAATTGAGTTCCTTTCCAACAAATACTCATAAAACTTATTTACTCAAACTGAATATGTAGATTTTAACCATAAAACCTGACTTTTGTTACCAAATATAAAAAAATGCAGCTAGCAATAAGTTTATATGCAAGCACACAAAACCCTCATCTTCCTTATTCATCTTAAGTTTTAAACAACATGCTATTTATAAATATTTGTAATTATTCAAGTATGCCTTAACATTTAAAATTCCTAAAAGCAAGCATTTAATTCCTGCTGACTTCCATTTAGAGAGAGATGCGAAATGGGAAAAATATCTACCATACTTCTAGAAAAAACAAACAGTTATTACTGTTACTCAGGCAACCAATGCTCAAAAGAAGCTCAGATATATGCACTCCAAAATTCTAGGCTACTGATCAGTTATTCAGCCAACAGCTGTGTCACCAGAACAAGGTTCTCCCCCCTACTTCTTCCACATCCTCCTCACTTCAGCCTTCCCCTCCTACTTCTTTAAAACAAACCTTGCTTGAAAATTAGGAAAACTGACTGAAGTTATTGTCCACTTCCTAAATTATCTTGACCTTTCAGGAGGAAAATCAAAATCTATTTTCATTATGGTGTATCTACTTGTAAAATAAGAAAATTGTTTCCTGTACCTTGGAGTCAGAAGGTCCATGAGATGTATCAGATTGTTAACCTGAACACCACAAATCAGTACACATTTTCCAAGTACCCTGACAGCAAGACAAGTAGCTTTTACGTGGATAACAAGCACTGCCTGGCATACAACCAGCCTTGGGCTGGAAACCTCGAGAGATTCACCACTTTGTCTAATGGCACGAAGGGCAATTTACTGGTTTGAAGAGCTACAGCTATTCACCTTTCCATTTAGCTCCTCAGACAATGTTTCTTGTTATGCTTATCACTCTCTAAATGGGAAGAAGAAAATAAATTTAAAAAGGAAAGTAAAAGAATTGAGTACAATACACTTTCTTGTCAAGGTAGCTAAGATGTTCAGTCTCTTGTACAAACAGGGTATGGTTAGTGTTTAAGCTGCTTTCAAACTAACTTCCTAAAGCTCTACCACAGATGTTTTTCATCTCTTCTGCCAGCTCTCCTTTTTAGCACACAACTTGTCCTGGGCCAGCACTCTTAGTCATTGCATCAGCTTCATCTGACTTATGCATCTCCTAATCTCTTTCTTCCTCTTAAAACCTTGCCCTTGCCAGCACCTTGCTCTTCCAGCCCTGCCTTCCTGGGGCCCTCTCTCCCACTTCTATCTCGGAAAGGCAGGAGGGATCCTGAGGAAACAAACAGTTCTTTATCAGCAATGTTTGTCACACCTCCTGCTTGCTCCTGGGCAAATTCTTGCAACCACAAAAAATTCAGTTTATCCTCTCTACAGAAGGACCTCATAGATTTACCTGCTACTCCAAGTCTCTCTCTCTCTCTCCTTATTCACACTGGAAATTTCAACCCTTCTCTCTGACATTTCCTTGGAGTATCCAGCTAGTAGGTTAACCTCTACACAGATGGACAAACTGCTCATCCTCGCCCATACAAACTTTCCCAGGAGGCTTTTATTAAATAGCCAGGATCCTGTCAGTCCCCCAGCCTGCAGACTGATCATTATACTCAACATGAAGTTGCATGTCTGCATCCTGTAGAAAGAATATGCATATAATGTACATAAAATGCAGTCTCTTTTCTGATCTCTTAGACAATTAAAATGGTTATCCTGGTTTATAAAATGGTATCCTTTTATCCTGAAAGATCTTCCTCCTTTTCTCAGGCTTCAAACCAAGTGAATCCAACTTCAATAATTTCTTAATGGACATAAGCAATGGTCATCTCCTGCACATGCCGTTGGGCTATTTTAACTCTTTTATTGCTATTTATTTCATGTAAACTCCCCCTCCATATGCTTTTCCCATAATTTTAACAACCTTCTCAACCTTTTTTCTTAATCATTTTTAATAGCGTTTTATCATCCATCAGCAACAAAGCCATTTATCTCGTGAAGATGACCTGACTAATCAATCCATTCAGCATTTTTTAGACATTTGTCCTTGGATGGCATGAAGTCTGTATAAAAATTATCTGGACAGGAATCCAGTAACTACTAATAAAAATGCAGGTGGAAAAACAAAGCAGCTGCTCACACTCCACCCTTTCCATATTACATCACTTCCAGGAATCTTTTCACCACTAATAATTATAGTGGCTCTTTCCATACCACGCGAAAGTTTTCAAAAGACCTTTTAAAGATGTAAAAACTAGGATCAGATACAGAATTTGAGTGTTACTGTCATTAATACCTCTATCATTCCAGGAGAAATGCTTATTTTATAAATCCCATCAACCAAGGATTAAATAAGCCCTCTCCTCTTCCTACAACAGTGATTCCTGATACCTTAAGAGTTCTGTATCCAGTTTGATCCCTGCACCTTTGCAGAGTTGCTGTTTCCCAGGATGCAGTCCCTCATGCTTCATGTCTGGAAAACTTTTCACCAAGACACTTGAACATCTACATCCTGTATACATACCTTTGGTTTTACTCATCAAAAAGAAATAAATCATTCTTTGTGGCTACTTATTATTACAATCTGATAAACAGCATAATTGGATGGGGGTTTTTTAAAGTTTCTTTCTTAGAAATGAAAATGTTAAATGTTGTCTTGCCTAGGCCCAGTCCTGAAATATCTTGATTCTCAGTTTATTTCCCACAGATGCCTATCTACTTGTTTATATTTTACAGTCAGCTGCTGCTCCATTCACCTAGCAGGCTTTTTTTGCTGAGGTGCTATAATAGTTTTCCCAACAAGAAAGCTGTATTGTACAGAGCCACAAGCTGACAGGCAGAAGAATTAAGAAACCTGTGTCAGTCTCAGCACAGGATTCGTGGCAGATTTGGAAAGAAAGCCTGTGGGATCTACTCTATATTTGTGTGACAGCCCATCATCTGGTTTTTGTGTCAGCCAAGAGTAGCCAGGAGGCACAAATGGCCGTGAACTCATCTCTCTCCACTTCATCCTGTCAGAGCTCATGATGCAGCTCACAGCCCAGCAGCCACAGGGTCCAAGGACAAATGCTAAAGGGCACATAGGAAAGAGGATGAGGTTTGACAGGTTATATGCACAAGAAGGAATTTCAGCTTTGGATTCTCACTTTACTTACAGTGGTGACCATTTGTGATTATGCAAAACATGTCCAAAACCAGCCTCCTGAGCTTTGTCAGGAAACAGCATTTCATACAGTCCTACACTGTCAGCCCTACTCACAGGGGGAAGGGACGTGGGGTGAAAGATGAGATCCCTCAGCAGTGCCAGCTCCCACAGCAGCCAGGGGCACAACACACTGGCCAAAGGGAAATTCTGCTGCGCCAGGTACTTACTGGCCACAAACAAATTGAATCCCTGAGCCAAAGAGACACAAAGTTACATCCTGGAAACTTAAAGAAAAATTAAGTGTACAGCTCAGAGTAGAGAGAAGCACTTATGAACTCTGGGTAAAGCTCCTTGCTGTACAGTGCCATCTTAAGTATGCTGTTGCTCAAGCCAGGAGATGAAATTCCCATGGATTCCCTGAAGCAGAGTAGGAAGCTACCCACCCGCCACAGTCGTTCCCCTCCTTCCCTCTGGTTTACATATCCCACACCATTTTCTCTTGACGAGTGCTATTCAGGTTACCATGGCTGAACAGCTATTTGACTGGCTGGTTCCCAACTGAGGTGCACTTCCTCAGATCAGATGTGGGAAGCTCTTTAAAGGCTTTTTAGAGACAGAAGCTACATGATTTCATAAAGACAGAAAAGCTCAAAGCACACTGATAAAAGGCATTTTAATAGATCCATTCATACTAATACAGGAGATACCGTGTGCTGAAGACAGAGAAATATAATACATTTCTAGCATGATAGGCCAGAAGATTTAATTGCTAGCTTTGCTTTGAACCTGACAGCTATTACTACTCTACTAACTCCTGGATGCATTTCTAAAGAAGCTTTGTCATTTTAGACTTTTACGAAGAGATGGTTGGATTTAACCATCAGGTTTATTATAATACATATAATAGAAAAGCACACAGAATTAAGCCTTTGTGAGAAGACAATTCCCCACCACATACACACCTGCTTATTAAAAAACGAATGGAAAATGTCTTCCCTGTATTTATTTTTCCTTCCAATGAAGAACAAACAATCAAAACCTTCGGTTAAAGTAATGAAATCACAATTTCATATTCATTTTACTGGATGAGCTTTTCTAAGCCTTCCAGAAGATCCCCAAATGCAGTAAAGTTGACTAAATATTGTATGTTTTTCTGTAAAAAGATAGAAGTAGGCACATCACACAATTTTTTAAATAATATAATTGTGTAGGGAAAAATAAAATGCTTGGCTAGTCTAATTTCCAAGGGAAAAATATTAAAATAATTTCATCACAATTGGAATCTGAGTGTGGTGTAAAAACAGTCTAAATTTTACAACTTTCTCATAATTGTATGAGAAGATAAATCTGTTTTTAATTCCTTCATTTGCAAATATTTCTGAAGTTATTGTTCACTTACAAGTATTAGAGAGAAATTAAACTAAAAAAGGGTCTAAGGTTTAGCCTGACCTAGAAATCAACACAGACTTAACCTGACCTCATTTTGTCAGTCAATCACAAATGGACCAAAGTAGCTGTCCATAATCTCAGACACATTGAAACACACAAGGCATTTGACTGAAAGAAAAAAAAGAAACCTCTTTCATGTTGAAGACCCTAGATTCACATTCCTTCCCTCTTGAAACTTGACCACACAGGAGATGGACTGGCTGAAGAGAAACACACCAGACAACTCCTTTCAGGCTACGAAGTGGCCACACAACCCACAAAGAGGCACAGATGTGAACTGAAGTACAACTGCATTCTGCATAGGCTAGGCCAGATGGACTGACCTGGCAATGGCTCCATCACTGGGACTAGCAGTGAGCTGCACACCCAAAATAAAGGCAAAACAGGATGCAAGAAGAAACTGATATAATGGCATTATCCCAAAGCATATGCTCCCTGTAACCCTGGAACTTTTGGGGATAGTCTCCCTATGCCTGTTGGATGACAGATGTCTCAAGGTGACTGTCAGTACTCTTCTGTATCTTGTGCCATATCAGACATTTCCCAAAGCCACTCTATCAGTTAAGAGAAGACTATGGTTCTTGGATGGAAAAGGGAATTACATATACAAATACAATACAGTTTTTTGCCTCATGTTTCCCATGGAGTCTCAAAACAAAGTCAACTAACCAATATGCCCCTCCAAACACACACAGGAGAACACAGAGACAGCGTGTGAGAAGAGGGAAAAGATCCAAATAGGAATTGTCATGAGGGAAAATACAGCTCCATATACAGAGCACACAGCCCCTTCCCTGCGTGCTCACTTGTGACAAGGCACACAATGCTGAAATTCATAACACCACAGTAGCCAAAGGCCCATTCAACCTTCACGTTTAACACCAGACAATCCTCTGAGAGGGTTCTCAAATAATTCACATCTTTCCCATCACACAGCTCTGCTCATTCCTTGGTGGGCACATCAAGCCTTCACACATTAAGAGTTCACACAGTTTAAGATGTACCATCAGATGCCCAACATTTGTTTATTTTGGGACAGACTGCCCCAAAGCCGCTCTTTGCATCTGCATACTTTGCATATGTGGTACTTCCCTGGAATAGATGACATCTACAAAAGTATACTGCATTGAGAGGAAAACCACTGTATTTACATGATTGTTTTCTGAGGAGTTCATAACTTTTTTCTTTGACAGTTTCATTATACTTCTTACCTGTTAACATCCACAGAAAATGTGAACATGCAAATCTAGCAAATATTTTTAGAAATAATTTATGCAAAGTATCCCTATTTCAAAATATCCTCATTTCCTTATTTTCATGTACTGAATGGCTGCTCAGTAGGAAGAAGAATATGGAGAAGAATCTTTTCTGATCCCTGCAGACTCTCCATCACTGTTGGTGTGTAATTGTTTTAAATGTCAGGAGCCACCTCAATTAAACAGAAAGTCAATTTGGCACTTAGACTCCCTAAGAACATAATGATGCAATCACAGAAGGTTCTGTTACAAAGCCTTTTTGAGCATTCAATAAATGCATTAAGACATGATGTGCTTTATCTGATGCACATATTCAGAAATGAAAGTGCCTACATAAAGTAGGAACACAAGTCTTCAAATTTATTCTTTATTTTCTTGTTACAGCATTTACTGTTTTCAGGTAGTAGAGTTCTACATATTTTCACTGAATGAAAAAAATCAAAGCCTGTCAAATAGCTGGGAAAAATCTCCTTGAGTAACCACCGATTTTCTCCCACTCAAGCACTGAAACAGTTGGACAGCAAACACAAAGACTTTAGCTAATATGAAATACCTAAGCTCAGGTCTAAAGCTCCCACAGAAAGCATTTCCTACACATACCTAGGAAGACCTCTTTGCTGATGGTCAGATACTAACTTTCTGCAGCCTTTTGGCCATTTCCAAGACCTCAGATCACATACTTTCATTTAAGCCTGCTAGTTTTAAGATTCTTTGACTGTAGATTTTTCTTTTTTAAGAGAATGATTTCCTCTCTTTCCTGTAAAGCTCCAGAGTCTGTGAATGCTTCATAATCAGTAGGGCTGGATAAGTCCCACGTTAAGGCAATCACACAGAAACTCCCTTGTTATTAAGAAAACAAGTGGATTTTCACATCAGTTGAGGTGATTTTGATAGGACAACCTTATGTGCACATATTGTTTTATCCTGGAACTCTCCAGGTCCAGCACAGCACAAAAACTGTTTTGTTTTGGAGGGTTTTTTGTTGGTCTTTTCGCCCCCCAGAAATAGCACCATCTTTGCCCTTCCACAGTTCAAGATCTGAATTGGCTGATTGCACAGTGAATACACTGTTATTTCAATGAAAAGGATGGATTCAGTCTCATGGGGAGAGAAATGAAGCTGCCTGAGAAAAGATACTAAGGAGTGTCACAGTAGGACACAAAAATAGATTGACTCCATATGGTTGTCAGAAGAGAAAGGAGGCTTTATTTACAATTCCAACAGTTTCTTTTAGAACATGCTGTGCTAAAAAGGTCTATTATTGGTCCATCAGACTGACACTTCTCTCCATTGGTTAAGAAGAAACAACACCTGGGGACAGTTGTTATGGGAAAGGGAACACGGTTTACTTAACTAGTTTTGAGAAACGGAGAGAGATGTTTTGAAGAGAGAAAACTGTTGACAACTTTCCCTTGGGAAAGGAGCTAGCAATAGTTAGCAAGCTAAAAATTCAGAGTCAGAAATGTCAAGCTCACAAAGGAGAAATGGAAAAAGCAGAGATCCTCACTGCCCTTGCAGCAATCCCTCCTGCAGCTGCCACCAACAGCAGTGTTGGCAGCCAGCAAAATGGTGCATCACTATTATTAGCAAAGTGGAGGGGCATGATGGTTTGAGTCTTCCTTACACTGGCAGTTGTGGTGAATCATCCCATCCAAAAGCAACTATTCCTATTAATAAAAGTTACAAGGACATGCCTGTGTTGGTCTGAAGTCCAATACAGTAGAATCATGGAGGACAGGAAACAAAATCAAACTAAAGCAACCCCCCAAAAATGCCATGCAGACCTTTCAGAGAAGAAAAAGCAAAACAGCAAACCTTCCAAAAAAGAGCAGCCCCTGAAAACACATTTATCTGTAACTATAAGAAAGCTTCACAGTAGAAGTCTAAATTGAAAAGCAGGGAACAGAGTCAAACATTATATTTCATTCAAATCTGTGAACTTCAGCTTTTTAAGAAGCAAATGGAAATGTGAAGTGACTGATGCAAATATTTAGCACTAACTGACAGTTTGCTAAAAAGACTATCAGTCTTTGGATCCATGAGTTGTCTATGAATTTGTCATACCTTAATTTTTGACTTAATATGCTACATGAACTGAAGTTAGAACTACCCTGTTGCTCCCTCCGAAGTGAGATTTTATTTTTAAGACAATGACAAGCTAAAACAAAAGAGAAGACAGACTTGATAAGCCACTTGGCTTATCAAGTGGCTCCTCACAACTCTACAGATGCAAAGGGGTTAAGACCGTAAAACCAATAAGAACTATTATGTTTCACCCTCAATAAAAGCCAGAGGTAAAACCTTTAAGAATGGATTTTCAGACATAAATCCATGCAAACAGCCAGTGCTGCTGCTCCAGTGGGACATCACATCATGCAAGAAAGGAGATAGGTGACCTGAGGTTACATATTCTGCACACCACCACAGCTGATGCCCAGAGACAGCAGCAGTTTGATGGAGCCAAGCTGTTTGCTTCAACAAGCAGCAGAGGTGAAAAACTACAGTGCAGAGCAGGATGAACTCACACTGCAGAGAATGGCTCCCTCAGAGCCACAAGGATCCAAAGTACAGGGTACAACCAAACACACAAAGCAGAGCCAACAACAGCATGGAGAGATGCCAGGGTCAGCAGCACTGCTTTGAGCAAGCTTCACACAGCACCAATTCTTCCAGCACAACCTTCCCCAAGGCCAGGGACTGTCATACCACATTGTAAAGAGAAATAAGCAAGCTTGTAGCCTTGAGATAAACTTACACCCTGCAGGTGAGTATGAATGGATGAGCATCCATAAACTTTGAAGGGTTTCAAGTGCTTACCATCAGAACTACAGATAATACATACTGCACCCTTAGGAAGCAGTTGGCTTCAGCTCCTGTAGCAGCTACGAGGTTCACCACCATGTTGTGCTTAACCTGTATCGGTTTCACTTCTCAGTGATTAACAGGAAGAGACAACTGCTCTGTCCTGCCTGAGGCACAAAGCTGACGACCTTACCTCAGTCTCTGGAGCAAGCCAGAGCCTAGCAGGCTCCAAGTGTAGTCCTGAGGATCAACGAGACCGAACAACGAGCTGGAATAAGCATCAACAGCCCGCTTGAGCTGGCACATGCATCCTACAGCTGTGACTGTGGCTATCCAACCTCTCACAGCTTCCCAGCAACAGTGAGACCTAATGAAAAATCACTTCTTTCTAGAAAGTTAGACACACACACCTAAGAAACAGTAATTGACACCAGCAAAACCTGGTGATTTGAAGTAGAGAAATGACCAGCAAACCTTTCAAAATACAAGATGTCAATAAATATCAGAAGTACAAAGGAAAAACCAAAAAGCACTAATAAAAGTTGGGACTTGGTTTGGTTGTTTTGTTTTGTTTCTTTTTAAATTTAAATATGGTCTTCCTTTTCCACAAATCTAACACACTTTATACACCCTCAACATGTATCTTTTGGTCAACACTTTTTCCACAAAAGTAAGAACAGACAGTACACATCAAAGGTAAACGTAATGCATAATTAATCTACAAAAGTTGGTGTAGGTGTTTTCTCCTCTAAGCTCCAACTGCATGACAGGAAATACATTATTCATGAAGGAAGATGATGGTACAACATTAATCAGGTCAGCATGACAAGACAAACAAAGACCACAAGATGTATTCAACAGATAGCAGTGCGTAAAAGCAATCAGCTAACTGAAACGTTCACACAGAGTCTGTTTACAGAAAACAAATACTGAGGAGAAATACAGAAATAAGACTGAACTGTTTCAGTTTGCATCCTATTAAGTCTTCTTCAATTTGGGGAAAAATCTTTACACAACTACAAAAAAAAGTTCCTGGGTGTCTAAAGAATTGCTACTACAAAGCAAAATTAATAAAAGACATGACTTAAAATAATTATTTTAACAAACAGGATTCACATAAGCAGAATATGTATGAAGAACAATAATAAAATAAAACCTTTTAAAAAGCCAATTGATCTTTTCCCATCATGCACATTTTGCCATATTATAAAGCTTCTTGGGACTACAGACTAAACACTTCCTCTTCTTCATATTCAAAACTGTTGTAAAAATATTCAGAAATGAAGGAACAGTATCATTTGAAACAGTGTCAAAAATAGGAACCCAATGTAAGTTGATTTGTAAGTAAATGAGCCAGTAAAACCCAGTTTCTTAGGAATGTGTATCAAAGTTGCAGGAAGAGTTCAGACTTCAATATGTCCTTCAGCAGGCATCTTTCCATCTGCCAAGGCTACCTAATGCCAGAAAAGGGGTAGGTTTATTGGAAATAAGATACCACTCTCTCACAAATGCAACTGGAACTGCTCAAATGGTTTAGAAATTAAGAGCGAGAATGAAAGTCAGACATTCACAAAGAGTTGCATGCAATCTCTATTTTCTCAGAAAACCAGGCTAAAAATATATATACACTGACTGCAAATAGCTTTGTCTTGAACTTGCAGTTTCTGTTACAAGACTGCACTGGAGACATGAGCCTGACCACACAAGTCACACAGCATTGATCTCGTTCTGTCTGGATGGATGTATTTCTTAATATGGGAATAAGAGATGAAGGGAAAACTGTTTCCCTTAAGTAGTAATAGAAGGAAACCAGACTTTAAAAACATTCATTTTCCTCCTAAGAGGACAAACACTGTTTGAAGCATCAGGCCCAGAAAATTACAGCTGCTTTACAGAACGCAGCAAGAGCCCTCCTGTCACCCCAGGGAGGAGGCATTTGGGCAAGGAACAGACTCTGCTCACCCATATCATCACAACCATCCTGTGTGGTCACTACAGGGAGGCAGCCTTGACTGAAAACATTGTGTAGGATGACAGAATGCAACCACTTCTGGTGCTTCCGTCTGACCTGCCCCCATCAGATGCCATTTAGAGAAATGAAAAGTAAGAATGATATATTTATATACAAACATTGCATTAAATGTTGTATATAGCATATGTTTTATATACAGACACATAAAAATGTATATATACAAGGAAATTAATATCTGTGAGATTATAAAATCCATACACAGATCCTCACCAGCAATCAAACATGAAACAAACCAACTGCTGAACAGCAATGACAAATAATAAGCATAGGAAGAAGCTGATCATGTACCAGATTATCAAGGGTTAATAATGGATTTTTGCCTCAGTATATTTTCCCAATTCATTTTCATATTCCTCACTAAATAGAAGAGCCCTCTGCAAGGACTGAATGTGAAGAACAGTACACCATTCTTATCCTATATATGTTGTATTTATTAGAGAGTGGAGTTGAGACAAAGGCTGGTCAGCTGAAACTGTCTCCAAGAACCATAGTGATAGCTTTCATAGCTTGTAGTTCACACTGGAGTTTTATGGTTATAGGAAATAACCCAAATACTCCAGAAACAGAACAGTCAGTAAAATTTCCAAGTGAAATTCAAAAATGAAGACTCCAAAACTATGGAGCCTGGCTGGTCACAAGCAAGGCAGTGATCAGTGCAAACAAAGCTGAACATCTGTATGTAATGAAAAAAATTACACCTGAACCTGGTAAAGCTAGAACTTTATTTCCCAGACATCCTGCAAGACCCATCCACATTCTGAAGTATTTCAGATGATCCACTGGACATCATGAAGAAGAAAAGTTTGTATTTAATAAGCTTTAGCTCATTTTTTCAATCACAAGTCATTTCCATTCAATATAAACAGGATGAAGTTGCATTAAACAGAAGGATAACAGCAAGGTGTTACAATACAAAAAGCTACCACACACTTGATATTCTTTGAATTAAAAGGTGAAAATGCTGCTGTAGTAAGGAAATAACACAGTCATGCCAAGTCTAGAACCATTTGACAAGTTATTCTGTCTTCACAGTAAATAAAGTTACCAGACATACTGATTCACTTTCTCTGTTCCTCATTTTCTTCAGCCTTTTTGAGAAAAGACATTTAACAATGTTACCACTATAAATGGCACCATTAGCAAACAACCAAGCTATTTGAAAATCCATATTATACTATCACTGCCAGCTCCAGAATTTGCTGACTGCATATGCAGAAAAACTGTAAGCATTTCTGATCCCAGCTGATTAGGAAATACAAAAACCATTCCTATCACTTTACAGCAAGCAGCCAAAAGAGCAAATATATTTTCAACAGTTCCTCCTAGCCATCAGAAGTGAAAAACAGACATTATCATTATGATCTTTTTGTCTGATCTCCTTCAAAGGGTCAGGGAAAGATGAATTTTATGAGCTTCTTTCTGCAATGGATATTGCCTTATAAAAAGAACAGCTGACCACAGCCTAAGTTAGACACAGCAGAATCACTACACCATTCAAAACAAGCAGTGGGTTAGTTTGTAATTGTTTTCCATTTCCCTTTTGTAACTCAAGATGTAAAAAGGAACACAATGAAAAGCAAGTCTCCTAATCAAACCACAGACTACAACTCAACTGCATAACTATTGATACTAATCCACAGGAAACACGGCGGTAAGTATAACAGGTCCCACTTCCCCTGCCGCATCAGGACTCCAGGACAGAAAAGGTTTGTGCTTGCTGACCAGGCTGCAGGGTGATCAGAGCCATTACTTTTCCCTGATTCAGCACTGTGAAGGCAAATAAGAGTTTTCTGCCAGCCTATGAGAGCATTCTTGAAAATACAGCAGATACACTGAAGCCATTCATACCCACTGTATGACACTGCAGCCAAAACTCATGTTTAAGACGGCAGCTTTGTCCTTTGGCTTAACTGAAAGAAAAGTTGTCAGAAGTTATAAAAAAAACCCCACATGAAATCTGACAAATACTTGGAATGTAGTATTGGCAGGAAAAAAAACAACCCACACTTAAAACCAAAGAAGTTAAGCAATTATATAGTCTTTTCCCCCTACGAACTATTACCTTAAAATACTGAATTAGGGGAAAAAAACCCAACAAAACAGCAGTCTGTAAGTGTTACTTTTAATAGTGTAAAAGTATAACTTTTAATACTGTGCTTCAAGGACAAAAATCTACAAGAACTACAGACAACAAATACATGATTTGATCTTGCAGCTCCTAAGATATATATGAATCATGGTGATTTAGATATGAGGGGTTATCAACACTCTGTTTTATGTAAAGAATGGCTTATTGAAAGTAGTTATATCAAATTGAAACATCAATAATTGTAGTATTATTTAAATCACAGATGGTTTCTTCCCCCCATAATACACAGATTGCAGAAGAGGATCATGATAATGAGACATGATGGCCAGGGAAAGGGGGAGAGTTAAGACATAAAACTTTACCCCAGGGGGCAACGGGTGGTGGGGGAAATCCTGTCTTTTTCAAGACACTCCTAAACAAAAGGAACTATTTTTCCCTCCTACCACAACTCTTCTTGCTTGATCTTGCCTCTCTTGGGTATTTAACAAACTTCATGTCAGGACACCTTGATACCTCACTGCCAGGAAAAAATAATCTAAGTTTTCCCACACTGTAAAGTCCCATTAAAGATTAAACTAAGCATTTTCATTAAAGGCACAAGTCTTCCCCTCACCATACTACAACCCCACACACTCTTTTACCCCCCCAGTCACCCATTCACTAGCCTCTGATGCCTGTGAGAGAAGCACACACAAGCAGACAGGCCAGCCACCAGAAGTTTAAACCACTAATGTAATCTCTCCAGTAGCACTCTGCCCAAGAACATGTAACTTCAGTTTAGCCACTCCTGGGCCAGCAATGATAAGCTAATGTGAAATGAAGCAATCCCTTTCCCAACGTAAACAGTTGTCTGGCTACACAGGGAGCAATATAAACAAATGGATCTATTTATAAATCATCATTTATGCTTGTTATAGAACAGGAATGTTATGTTCCAGGGCAGAAGTGACAGTATTTCCAAGAATACAGCAAAAATTCAAACAGCTGGTATCGTCTTCCATCAGCCTACCCCGCTGACACTCTCTGTTCCAGTTCCACAAAAGCAATAAATACATGATGCAGGGCCTGATCTGTTTAGGAACAAGATAACCTTGATCCAGCGGCTGGGAGGACAACCTCATTATCGTAGCTATGGGTTCTTCCAACAGCTCAAAAATAGCCAACGGTAACATCACCTCGGGGAAGGAAAACGCGAGCCTTACTCCTTCTCCTTCCACCCCGGCAAGCCAAACGATCTGGTTTCTCCCCAGGCTGCACACACCGCTCGTGCTGAGAACGCTGGCTGGGGGTGGCACCCCTCAGACGTCTCTGCTCGGTATTTCGCCCCCCTCCGAAGAACGGCCACTGCACTCCGGGGCACTGGGCTCTTCCGAGACCTTTTCGCTCGTTTGTGGAAGCCCCCAGAGAGAGCACACGCGGGGCTGGGCAGCCGCTGTCATTACGGCCCCGG
>WBMY01011705.1:551111-601531 GCA_013397315.1 Donacobius atricapilla | reverse complement strand
AGCCTGCCCGGGGTGAAACACACACACACACACACACACACACACACACACACACACAGAGCAGCCCCGGGCACGGGGCACACCGCATCTCACTGCGGCACTGCTGCTGGGCACCCTCACACCACTGCAATGTGGGGGCAAAAATCTAAGCATCCTCTCACACGCAGCAAATACTGTGAAAAGCTCCATTTGAGGTTGTCTAGTACAAGAGTTTACACCGAGCCTGAACATGGAATATGAGCTTGAGAAGCTGCTTGTCTTCAGTCTTCTAAATAGACTAGGTTTTCTCTCTTATTTACCATAACAGAAGATAATCTTATTTTTGTCCTCGGATATTTATGGATAGCTGTGCCTTTCGTGTTGGCTGTCATCTGAACAGCACAAGGTATTGGAACTGTCTTCTCCCAGGACAGACCAGTCCACTCAGGCTTGTAACAAGTGCCTTTCATCGGGAGGAGAATCACCATCATTGTTCTCCATTTCGGCCTAGATGCTGCCCTTGGCACCGTGCCCCCCCCCGCTAAATACAGATTAAATGCATTCAAAATTACAGATCTCTTGTGAATGCAGCCACACATTCAGCTAGTATGGCTCATATTACAGAATAAAATATAAAATTACAGACAGACTTAGGAAAATAGAAACATTTATTGGAAGGTGCAACACACTCATGAAATACTTAGCAGTAATTATTTGACACTATTACTCCAAAAAATATCATTTGTAACATTCAAATATATCAGCATCATTCACATGGAAAAAGAGGGCATTCTAAAGTGCTTCTTAAGTGACAATTTTACTCATTACCCAAGGTGTAGCCACAATTTTATCAGAAGTCATCCTCCCAAACACTCATTCTCTAAATATTTTACAAATAGAAACAATTGTATAACGTTAGTAGAATGCAGTGTCAGTTCCTTCCCAATCCAGCATTTTTAGAAAGTGCATAGCTGCAATACTATGATACTATACACAAACATACAATTAAGCATATCTGTGCTTATAAGACTTAAATTTAATCCCGACTTTTTAGGATCACAACATACCTGTAATCACTAAGCCTGGGAGTAACCCTGTTGAATTCAGGTTTGTTGTTTGTTTTTTTTTCGGTCCCATACTGAAAGGTAGCCCCTAGTATACAATGAAAGCCTAAAGTCCACTTTTGGGCCAATATGAACTGTGTTTAAAATTATTTTTTTAAATAAACTAATTAATCAACTGTAGCCATTTTTTTGTTTGTTTTACACAATAAATTTTGCATATAAAAATGCCAATAGCTGTTCATTAACTTAAATGGCTCTCAAACTGTTATGTGAGATTCTTAATTTCCAATGTACAAAACTCATATTTCCTTTGAAAAAGAGTATCACACAGAGCAGAAACCTTTTACTAATTATGTATGGCAACAAGAGGTGATGTGAAATCCCTAGCTTTTTAAGAAGGTAAGAACATAGAGCCTTCTAACAAAAGCCATCTTAAATGTCTGTGCATTATTTTCTGGATTTTGACATTTCAGCTCCTTCTTGTTTCTCCTGCAGCTTCCTCTGTAGGCACAGAGGAAGAGCAAAAGAATAGCCATTTACAGGGTGAAATACAAGGCAAGAATGGCAGGATTTCTGGATCTGAACAGGAGTTTGTATACGTCATATCTGTGTGCTGTGCTATAGCTGGCATTTTCTGCAGAAGCTGCAGGGTGGTAGGTTTTTTGGTATATCGATGCACTAAATCTTTCCCCATGCTGGGACTGAGCCAGCAGCAAAGGAAAATGCTACTTTTCTATCAGTGTGGTGTAGGTATTGAGGAAGATACTAGATTTAATATTTGAGCAGGGGAAATCAAACCCCAGTTACATAAATTTGCACGCCCTATAGAGCCAAGGAGAACTCCAGCGAAGGTCAGTGGAATAACTGCCAAAGGACTGTGGGGTTACTGTGTGTGGGCCACATTTTAAATGTCACTTAGTATTAATACAACAAAAAAAATACTGAAATGTCAGTGTCTAGGAAGTGTTGTGATTGCAAAATGCAAAATACAAAGGGACAAAAGAGCACCACTGACTATATTTACAGTTAGGACAGAAAAAATAGAAACGGAAGGAATTATAAATGGAAATATTTTCACAGTGTATTCAGAGGAGCCCTTTCCTTTACACAGAAGTAGCAGCAGCTCCTACTTAAGCATTTTCCCCCTTCAACTTTGAAGATGCATTAGGTGAATGCAAAACATTTCTTTCAAAAACTTCTTTAAAAAATCAACTAGCATTTCCAAAAAATGAAAGAAGGTGTAATTTTCTCTATGTGGCGCATTTAATGCATGCTGGCTCCCAACTGCTGCAAATATTTAAATGTGTGAGACAGTGCAGACATTGAGCTCAGTGGACAGGATGAAGGAGTATTGCCATCTCACTTCTGCTCTGTGCAATGCCTATCCCCATGCCCTTCAGACAGAGGGAGGATAAGACCTAGTTAAATTCGAAAACCTGCAATTATATAGCTATAACAAGTGCCAGAAAAGCAAGAATGAGGGCAGTATATTAGATAATTTTTCAGGTTTTGAGGATTTTTTTAATTGTTTTTTTGTATTTTATATTGATGCTATCTGCTTTTAAAGGCAGCTCTCACAAAACCAAATTAGTTCCATTTAATGTCTGCAGGTAAACTTAAGATTTAAAACAAGGTCGCTTGATATATGAACTTCGTTGTTTGTAGTTCCGTGGCTTAGCAAAATAAAAAGCTAGTATGCAACAGAAGATATATGTTAGGTTGTTGATATATGTTAGGTTGTACTACATGGTATGAATTAATTTTAGAAGGAATCTTCATCAGAACTGTATGCCCACCACTCAAAAATAGTTTAAAGTAATAAATCAGTATTTGCAGATGAAAGGAAAATGGAGATATTAACAAAATTAAAACAGTGTTTCACTGTAAATCTTTGTTAGAACTAAGGACATTGCCAATGCGAAATATGATATTGTTTATAATTAGGAAAAATGGATCTCTAGGTTTTAGGATGGATGACTACAATATATTTTCATGACTAAAAATATGTTTTCACAGAAAATTACACTCCCCAACAGTTTTGCAAATATCATATGTGTACACAGAGGAGAGAGAGAAGATGCTGTTACAGTTAAGTCTTAAAGAATAAAAGCTGCCAATTTTTTCACCTTGTTTTCCTTTTAAATACATTATTACTTAAAGATACCTAGATTCTGACCCTCTATTACCCCTGAAAAAAGTGAAGGGCGTTTCCAGAGGCCTGCCAGCTGGCCCTCCAGTGATCTACCCAGGAACTGCAATCTCTCTTTCCCTGCGAAAGAGGCAGAATGCATTCCCCGATAAGAATTTTGACTTCTCCATCATTACAGCTGTTTCGAATGAATTAAAGATTAGGGTGGTTTTTGGTTTGTTACCTGGCATGCAGACTCATGTAGTATTTTATAGAAACAGTTATAGAAACAGTCCTTGGTGCAATGGACTAGAAAGTTTATTTCAGAGATCTGTTCATGTGAACGCTCTGAAAGTATTTGGTCATGCTCTAGAAATAGACAATGTAATCTGCATTTTAAAAACATGTAAAATATTCACATATAGAGTTATACTGAACATCAGTCTGTGTAAAATACCAAGTGTAGTTAAAAGCATTAGATACAAGTATACACTCACCTATAAATATACACCTATTTTTGCAGAATGCACTGGCCTAACTCAGTATATTGAGTCACCAGTCCAGTTTCATATCGGCTTTACTCCACACATACTTTCCTCCTCTTCTTAGGAACATCTTCTCATCAAATCCACTGAATTTTATAGCTGCTTCTACACCAACATCCAGGATAGACTTGGAAGGTTCTTTCCGTCCATTTCTACAGTTTAGGAAACGCATCTGAAACATAGGATAGATAAGATGATAAGATGTAAGAAAGCCAACTTGCAAAAGCTAATTTTTCTACAGGCTTAAGCAAGTTGCACTGCAATTCCACAAAAGCCTATGTAAGTGCGTGAAGAGGTTCACTCTAGTCCTTAGAAGGCTCAGAAACTCCTGGTTAGCCTTGTGACAAATCTTAGCAGGAACAAAGCAATACCATAATTCCTGAAGATTAAACGTTGGCTCTTCAGTTACATGTAAACTAAGTGGGCACTTTGAAACTTAACTTTGAGGGTGAGTTCTGTATTTTTATTTTAAAGAAAGAAAAGCAAAGATGTCCTGCAAAAATATCCATCTACACTTTAAGATTTGTGATGCAAGGATTACGCATGCAGGCTGATGGCAACTTCTCCTTAGGTCATACTATATTATAGTTCACAATATGTCTGATGGTAATAAATCACATCTGTTCCTTGTACTACATGGTAAAATTGTTTTATAAGATGCAGAGTAAATTTAACTGGTTATCGTTGTTGCATACATACATATATTAGCATACAAATACCACAGATCAAAAGCCACTTACATATTCATCCAGAATGAGGTATGAATCCCTCATCTGTAATAGATCAAAAGAAAAAACTAAATTAATATACAAATCAAAATTCCATTCTAAGAAAAAACAAGGGATAAAAGAAACAATACTTCATTAAAAGTCTGATACAAATCTTTGAAACAGTTGCTGTATCACCACTATTTCAGTGAGCTTGAATAAAATGCATAGAAATAAATGACAGAATTACTAGAATAACTTTATATATGAATAAACTAGTCATTTCTGGAATATGACCTCTCCAGTGTCTAATTAAAATATGGGTCCCCAGCTGGATAAAGGTGTTTTAAACAATATCCAAACTTTCTATTAACTTGTACACCAGAATAACTTAGAGTTTTGCATGCCGGAATGATCATGCCATTTTCCAAACAAATGACATGGCCTTTTAAACTGGGATGTTTAATTATTACCCCACCAAACAAAGGTGTTTTCCTGGCTCAGAGGTAAAAAACCTCTCAGGTCTACACAAAGAAATATGCAAACAGCTGAAATAAGACAGGTCTGCTTAGCTAAATGGGCATGTCCTAAACCCTCCTTAAAAGTCTCTGGGTAGCTGGGGCATGCTGCTGTGTAGAACAGGAAATCTGATCAATTTGGTGTCTGCCTTTCACACAGGTTTACTAGAAATCAGAAACAGTCTTCTGGAACCAAGCCTACCATGGAAACCCTTTTTTTTGTAGGACTTCTATTATGACAAAACAATCAAAAAAAGTAGAAACAGTTCTGGGTTCTCATCTCAACCCTTTCTCTGATGAGTGCTCCCTCCCACCAAATGCCTTACATGCTAACTGCACAGTTATGTCTTACATAGCAGAAGCAACCCAGTCTGCTCACTTCACCACTACATACATTAAGAATTGGACTGTAAATGGAGTCTTCATCTGTGGAGAGGAAAAGGAACACAAGATGGGAGATTTAAGGCATTCCTGAACTTGGTTCAATTTGCTATTTCTTCACTTAGTTCATACACTTTCCTAACTGTGAGTCTTCTAACTCTCCCCATCCCTTGTTTATGGTCTGTAGGCATTTACAAAATGGCCTGAGCTCCACCCTTAGGCACCAAAGTCCTTTACTGTGGTTAATGTAAGCTGGATGGCAGCTGATCAAGTTGCCAGAGCTGGCAGGCTCTACAGGAGCACAAGGAGTCTTCTCCTGAACAAAGAGCCTGAGTGCACAAACCAAAAGAGTTCAGAGAGAAAATGTTAAAAACACAACTTTATTGTGAGCGGGATTACCCCAAAATACTATTAGTTGGGTACCGTTCCTCAGTACCCAATACAATGCTGGTTGGGATGTTGTCTTATTTATGTAGGTTGATGACACTGGCATAATGTGACATCACAGTCAATCTCTATTAGGAGACTACACTTAGACTATAAAGTGTGTTTACATTAACTTTGAACCTTTCCAGGATCTTGTGCTCAAGCCAGGAAGAGTACTCCCACAGGACTGGGAACAATGGGTTTTTACTCTTCTGCTAATAACTTTGTTGTCAATGAAAAGGCTTAAAGAAAATTTAAAATCTTGGGTTCCACCATAACAAAACCAGTTCCTGATAAAGTTGTACTGCACCTCTTCTAAGCCACTATTAATATGGAAAGTATTAATTGTTCTTGTTCCTTTCAAATATTCTAGCATTATTTAAAAATAGTTACAAAGGGACAGTTTAATATTTACCTTCTGATTAGATTCAGGTACCAAACAGGAGACATCTTTGTGGCGATCCAGGAATCGATCAAAGTCTTCATCACTGATAACAAATTTTTCTGCTTCTCTTAGAGCATCTTCACCACTGTTCTCCCCTTCAATAAGCAGGCACTGGAATACCTGAACAAAGAAAGCACCTGGTTAAGACTTTATGTTTTCATTTGCCTTGAGGATAAGAGATTCAGTCTCAATATCAATGTCTTTAATTTTTTTGTCAGTGGAGCCAAAATGACACAATTTGTGATAACTGAATACTCCACAAAACATATAATGAAGATTTATTTTTTGTAAATTAACATTACAGTGTTCTAAATGTTACAAATGATGATTTTCCTTATTATCTGAGATTTCACTTGCAGTGTTTTTTGGGATTTATTGTTTTTTCTGAGTAATTCCATGTGTGTAACAATATCCATGAGGTTAATAATGAGAAATTATTCTGCAAGTTCTCCCATGTTTATGTCACATTATCTCTACCCATTTTCAAACTTATTTCTAGTAAAAAAAAAATCACATTATGTGTACACCATCTCTAATACTCTATAAGAGAAAATAATATACACTTATATCTTGCTAACAATATATTGATTTTAATGTATCATTGTTCGGTAATTTTTCCTAATTTTCTCTGCACCATAACATATTTTCACATGTTAAAAGCTTCTGTGTTAATTTTAATATACTAAAACAACCTAGATCTGAAATAGTATTTTCTGTACATAACACAACCAAAAAAAGATTCTTGACCTACTGGGCTCCATTTAAGTGCAGAATTAGATAGAACCTATCCCAGCACCATGCAACATTGACAAGAAGGCTCCTAACACCAGCCTAAGCTGGATCTGGAGGTAAGACTCGGGTCAGCAGAGGTTCAGACAATTCCAGGACTTCACTTCATTTTTACTTTTCTTTGAACAGGAAACATGTGGTATATACTACTTTCTTACCTTCCAGCGCACAGGGTTGAGTGCCTTGATCTGCTCATTCATATCTTCCTCAACATTAAATCTGTTGATGACTGAATTTATTTTAAAAGCAACAGCATACTCTCGGCACCACTGTCTCAGTTTATGCAGATTTTCCACATGGTTCTTCTTTCCTTGACGACGGCCAATTAAAATGTTGACATCCTCATCAAAACTATCACATGAAATTGCCAGAATATCTAAATATTCACCTGAAAACAAGATTTAAAATTTGATTAAAATCCAGTCCATCAGCTAACAGCTGTCAGGACTCTGCTCACTTTCACTTCCTTGTCATCTGGCACAAAATGCCATGTAAATGCAGTTCGGTGGAGTCATCCCATCAACCACAAAAGCCACACCAACAGCAGCACCAAAACACGTAGTTTGTGTGTGTGTGTCCCCAGCATGATGGAGACAGACGGAACTATTGTTTTATTACACCATTATACCACAAAGTTTTTGTGGTATAATGCCTATGTTTACAACAGATAATCAACACCGTTTCCCTGGTATTTACATTTGGTTTGCATTTACTATAAGCGAACCCCTATGAAACCATCTCCCACTTGCCCCCAAGCTCATCTATGGGTGAGGCTCCCCATGGGGGCTCCCCAGCCCTGCCAGTGCAGCTGTGCCCAGTGGTCCCTCCTTACCGTACTTCTCGAACCACTGCTTTCTGATCAGGCTGCCATTGCTAACGATGCTGACACTTGGGAGCTCCAGCTCCTGCTTGCAAAACTGGACCAGTTTGCCTACAAATTCGCCTCTGTCCTGAATAAACGGTTCTCCTCCTGAGAAATTGATTTTCTCCATTCCTAGAGAAGGACCAAAGAAAGATGCTATGAACCTCTGCTGCCCATCGCCTGCTCCTCCTGCTCAATGCTACCGATGCCCCGCGGCAGCGGGACAAGGGGCATCCCCGGAATAACTTTTTCCACGGCACTTGGTCCTGCGGGGTCCCCCTCCCCGGTTCCCTCCGGCCCCACCTTCCCTGGACTCACCTGCTTCCTTGAGCATCGCCAGCCCCCGCTTGGCCTCCTCCAGGGGCAGCACGAAGGAGGTCTTGGCCGTGTGGAAGCAGAAGCCGCACTTGTAGTTGCACTGCCGGGTGAAGTGGTAATTGACGCTGGTGGGTGTCGGGGCCGTGTCGTCCCTCTCCTGCTCCCGCCGCTGCCGGGGGGCCGAGTCCCGCCAGCCGGGCAGGGGCAGGGGCAGGGGCAGGGGCAGGGGCAGGGGCAGGGGCAGGGGAGCCAGGCTCCAGCACAGCGCACCCAGGCGTCCCCGCAGCGCCGCCAGCACCGCCCGCCCGACGGACAGCAGCCGGGCCAGCAGGGCCAGGTGCATGACTCGGCTCGTCTCGGCTTGGCTCGGTTAGGCTCGGCTCGGCTCGGCTCAGCTCGGCTCGGCTCGGCTCGGCTCGGCTCGGCTCGGCTCGGCTCGGCTCGCAAGGCTGCAAGGAGTGTCCGGCGCTCCGCACTTAAATGCGCGGGGACCGCCTCCTCTCCCCGCCCGTCCTGCCCCGCCGTCCCTGAACCGCTCGGTTTCGTTTTCCCTTCTTCCAGAAGCGAAACTTGGCACGGAGACGCGGGCGCGGTGTTTTCCTTCTCCTGCCCTGCCCCACCGTGAGCCCAGTGTCCCCACGCCCCAGAGCCGCTTCTCGGCCACGGCCACCGCAGAGCCCGCCGACTGCCCGGGGCAAGGAGCGGGTTGAGCACCCCTGGGTTTGAGCGGGTCTAGCGCCTAGGAGCGCTTTTGGTGTGTGACGGCTCAGTGACTTTGGCTCTTGTCGTTAAACTCATGAAGCAGGGGGAAACAGAGCTTGTATAACTGCACTGCACCTTTGTCAGGCATCCTGTAAGTTTAAACAGTTCTGCATGAAAGAACAACCCCAGTTAGGGAGCCTGATGACCTCAGATACATGAAAAGAAAATAACAGCAGGTCCTTTAATTCTGGTCTCCAATAATGCACCTCAAGCAAAGCTACTGCCCCAAGCTGAGCACATGGTTAGCCTTAACAGCAGGAACAGCTGGCAGCCTGAGGTGACACACTGGTGGCTGCCCACTCATGGTAACACCATGAGAGACCAGGACCAAGCTGCCAGTTTCCATATTCCTCAATTCCTTGGTGGTACCACGGGTATTGCTGGAGGAGGTCCTGTATCGTAACACCGGTTGCTATCTTCAGTCTTCCAGTGTGTCCAGACACACCAACAGGTTTGTCACGAATTTTCAGCCTCACTATGCCTTCAGTCAGCCAGTCCTTGCTCGTGTGGACCATTTAATGTTGCTACTACTGCCAAGCTACAGTCATACTTAAATCTCAACACCTTCCAACTGCGTATTGTCAATGGCATAAAATGGAGCTTCCATCACTTCCACTGACCAGTCAGAACTGCTGATGTAGCCAAGCAGTCTTGCCCTCATGTTCTCTTCTTTTTATTTCCCTTCTTTTTTCTCTTAGAAAAAAAGAGGTAGAACTACATCCTGTGCAATGTTCATGGGAAACAAACCCGCTTGTGAATAAGAAGTGTTATTAGGACTGTCATTGGCTATTGTCAAATTCCCATCATCCTTCCTTCACTTTCCTGGAGGTGATCTGCTGGCTGAATAATGTCTGGTTCAGCAAAAGCCAGTTTGAATAGTTTTCATTGTTCAAATGGTTTTTATTGTTGTCTCTATCAGCTGTTTTCTGCTGGAGCAGGTTCATGCTAGTGGGGCAGGATGGGAGACTTCTTGCTGTGTCCTCACAAAGGTATTGCTGCAGCATGATGGAAAACATCTCACTTCTGAGGCTTTCCAAAATGGTCTCAGAGGCTGTCAGCAGAGATTATTCCAGCAGGAGTTAACCATGTGCCCTTCCAGTTCCTTGAGGTTTATGTAAGACATGAGCTTAAGGATAAAAGCAGGGTATTCTAATAAATAAAGAATTTGTTGATCACAAACTTGAAAATATAATTGGAAAGGGAGGTGGACATGACAATGCAAATTTAAACTGAAATATGACGTTGGAGTTGCTAATTGGTAGCTTCAATGTTTCAATTAATTTGGAGAAGAAACATATGCCCTGTTATCTCCTCTCTCCATACATCCCTTCTGTTGCATGGTAGGAACCCTATTACATTTCTTATCTTCTCTGGCCCCAGTTCAAATTCCTTTCTGTCCTCATTCATATCCCTTGTTCATGTCAAGTTAAGCCAATGCAGGTGTAGGGACTACAGCCTTTCTCTCTTCTTTGAGATGGAAGGCTTGTTACTAGCCCTGAGCTTGTTGCCCAGTACCTCAGCTGCCTAGAAAAATTAGGTTCAAAATACCTAATTTCCAAAGTCGGTAGAGAATCCTTGATGATTATGAATTTTACTCAACACAAGACTTACATCTGATACCCAAACACTCCAAAAACATGTCAGAAAAATATTGCTCAATGAATCAGAAAATGAAAATGTTAGCATTTTTTGACTGTTTTTCCTTGAAAACACCAATCTCTGTTTCAAGGAACAAAACCTGCAGAGAACTCTGCACTCAAGCGCACTCAAGGCTTCCTGTTCTTTGTAATTCTATCAGTGTTTTCTTAGAAAATGGCAATTATATATATTTTTGCCTCAACTAAGTATGTTCTCAGATGACACTCTTTGCATTTCTGTAAAGCCTCACGAAGTAAACCCAGACCAGGATGGGCCCCCTACATATGTACAAGTCCCAGCAGCATCAAGAAAGACATTTACATTTTACATCCCAAACTGTCTTAGCTCACAGTCTCTATGGTGAGACCTTAAAGAAAACACAAATATGCATTTTTATATACAAGCTTTGAATCTACAAGAAATATTGCAAGCAAGAACTGTAATGAAATTTTCTGTCCTGATGCCTTCTGGAATAATCTCAGAAAAACAAGCATAAATGTTCTTTGAAATTGTAGGAAGTAGGACTCCTTCCTCTGTCTTCCTACAGAAGCTATTTACAGTGGCACAATGGAGTCCCAGTAAAAACCAGTTTCTGTTCTCCAAATCCGTATCTAAAAACTGTTTAAAGATTAATATAATTTTTCAAAAAGTATTGAATAATGTTATTAATGGTGCACTAGATAATAAATAAGTACACAACTAGCATGGAAGAATTCAAATGGATAAACATAGATAATTCTTTTGTGCCTAATTGCTAGGAAAGCAAAACTTTTAAAACAATTATATTATATTTTATATTTTAAATAAATATATTGCTTTCTCCAGCATGGCTATTTGGCAGTTCCAGTCAAACAGCATCTTGCTAGGCAAACCAAACTGCTGATACAAACCAGTAACATAAAAAAGGTTAAAGGACGAGTCATATCACATCATCTGGGAGGATCAAAAATTGTCCAAGGACAACCATGCAAATCATGCAAATTATGCAATGGCAGATGCAATTTTAACATTTGATAAATGTATTACTTCTTGCTCTAGTCTCACCTGGAAATTATCTCTTTCTCATTGCATCTGTACCGCTATAAATGCAAATCTGTCAAGGACCCTGTACTTGAGTGACTCATCTCTCCTTGGGATGCAGAAATCTGAGGGGAAATAACCAAACAGAAAACTTAAACCCACATGCAATTAAGTTATGAAAGACATATAAAACACGCAATGTAAATATAGATATAGATTAGGCACATTTGAAAGAAGTCCACCATGGACACTTTATAGTGTATATGTAATTTCCCACTCAGGAAATATTTAAAAAGATGGTTTCTATGATCTAGGAAAAGATTATAGAATTGTAGAATGATAGAACACCAGGTTGAGAGGGAACTCAAGGATCATCAGATCCTTTCTTGACAAAAATAAGTTAAGAGAAGAATCCTTCTGTATCCCATAGCCTTTCCCAAACATCTGGCAGTGGTCACTGCCATGGGCAGAAGAAGAATCTCTCTTGGCCTGACACTATACTGACTTCTGTGTTCTTATGGCCTTATCCCCAGATCTTTTCCTTTGCTGGTAGTCCCTTTACTGATGTTCTTTAAAGTTTATTCTACATAAAAAAGAGCATTTTTGTTTGGATGTATTCTATGTACCTATACATTTTATGGGTCTTCGACTTAAGTTCTTCCTGCCTGTGCATCCGACAGCTGTTTACAGGACTGTACTCTTAGACACATTTTTAAGTTACAGGCTAATAAATTTCCTGGTTTTTTTTTTTCTTCTCTTTTTCCACTTTGTGTGGATCAAATTTTTTTGAATATTCATATAGCCTCTTGTTGTCTCTGTATCTCATCCCTATTGTTCTGTGTAAGAACAGTGGACATTCAAAGATGTGAAAATGCTCCTGAAGAATTTTTTGCACATAATTAGCACATTTGTTCTTCAACATCATTTTATACAGAAGACAAAATTATAAAGATCCTTGTAAAGAGGCTGAAAAATGCTCAACATGGGTTAATTTCAAAACTGAGTCATACTGTCTCCACTGATTTTAAGTACAACAAAACATCTTGGACATAAAAGACAACTTGGGCAAAAAGACAACATTTTTACTTGAATCCTGCCAGGGGGTACTTTTAAGTAATTAGGCAGGAGAACAGGCATCACATGCCTATTATGAATGATCTCATAAGCTTATTATAAATGAAAAGAAGCGCCCCCAGCTTGGCTCAGGAGTGGTTGTAACAAGGTTATATCAAGGCAGTGAGACGGGAAAAGGGAAAAACGAAAATGAAAGTAAATGCTTTCCATTTGTTCAGCAGAGAGGGGAGAGGCAAGAGTAGCATTGTAAAAAAAAAAAAAAAAAAAAACCACAAAACAAAACACCAAAAAAAAAAACCCACCAAAAACCACTACAACGAAAACATCCAGAAGAGAAAGAAGCCGAGATGTCAGTGAGGAAAATGACCAGCTTTACAGGTGCTTTTGGAATGAAACTTGGCTGCAAGTCAGTTGGACCTCAAGCAAACAAATGAACAGAAAAGTGGCAGATAAGTTTCAGTCTAGATAAAGGTGAGACAGTGCAGATCCAAAAGTAATTGAAACCTTGTGTACCTGATGCTGAGCTCAGCAGTGACACTTGTGCTCCAGAAGATCTTAGTCACTGTTGCTTCTCCTCTGTAATCAATGGCTCTGTGGGAGGCAGCAGAGAAAAATGTCAACTTAAAGCTTAGTATGGCCCAGAAACAAGGTAGATTACATTACTCTGCTGATCTGTGGAACTTTGGTAAGTGTAGCCAAACCCTGGTTAGTGGTCCACATCTTGGCAGGACCTTACAGTTAAAGAAGTTATCCTTGTTTCTAAATGATTAAGAGGTTGAAGCAGCTACCTTACCAAGGGATGGAAGCTCTCATTTCTGACATGAAAAAGCTGAAGGAGAAATCTGAGTGACCTTTAAAAAATCCTGTAGGTAATAAGTAAAGTGAATGTTGAACTGCTATTCATCAAATCAGTAATGTTATTAGAAGGGGCACTTGATGAAATAAGTAGGATGTGAGTTTAAAACTTACAATTTTTTTATGCAACGGTGGCATTGCTGGAATTGGAGACCACAGGGGTTTGTGGAGGTAGATTGTATCTGAGTGAAAAAGAGATTTAGGCAACTCAATGAGCAAGGGTCCACAACAGGCACTGAAAGGGAAAGATGAGGGTGTACTGTTTAACTTTCCTAATTCGGTGACTGTGGAGGCTGGAGGAGCACAAGGACTAGGAGAAGGGACCATGGATAAGCCAGGCATATGTACAGCATGTCATTCTGCCAGACAAAATGTTGGCTGAGAAGAGCCCCTACTCTTAGCCAGTGCATATTGTTATGATCTTAAAACTGTCTGTTGGTTTCCTGTATAATGAACCAGGTTTTACACTGTGTCTTCCAGCATCCATACCCAGATACCATAGCCATGTGTTTGAGTGATGTGGAATGGTGCTGGAGTTCTCAGGTACGAAACAGCCTTAAAAAATCAAATTAATTTTGGTTCATGATGCTGGGACTGTGCTGAAGAGCTTCCAAGGCTATGTTCCCAGTTTTGCTCTGGCCCAGCCTTCCATCTGCTTCTCCAGGATGGGCAGTTTCCAGCTAGTACAGATGATTTGCAGCTGGTACTGCCTACAAGCTGCTCCCCTGTCCCTGCAGTTACACTAAGTAAAAGGTATTTTTGTAGGTGTTTGAGATGATCAGAGGAAGACAAGTTTCCAAAGACTTTCTTATAGAGTATATGAGTTCAGAAAACAAATGAGAAGTTTAACTTTAGATATCTCTAAGTGGCAGTTCTCCAATTATTGAAAAAGAGATGTTTTCTACAGGGATGCAGGTTCTCCAGTATTTTAGGTTACATCTTCTGAAAACTCAAAAACTATATTTTGGACAATGTTACTCATAGCAGCTGTCATGAGACTAAGAGCTCTTACTATTTGCAGTGCTTCTGGTTCCTACCTCTGAGCTGATGAAAGCTGAAATTGGCAGTTGCAAAATTATGAAAACAGGCTGGTAAAAGTCCAGTCTACTCCCAAAATTATTTGTGTCTCTTGGTCTCGTTATCAAGGCACTGAATAACCAAATAAAGGGGTCAAGCTACTGATATGCCTGACAGCTCAGTGCTGCTTGGGCACTGCAACTCAACAAAGTAGTTCGGTTTGAGTTAGGACTTGTCATTTTTGGCCAGTCCTAAGCAGCGGAGCATATTTGCACTTCCTTCCTTTATTTATTTATTTATACTTTTTTATTTATTTAATTTTTTTAGAAGATGACCAGGATTCAGCCACGAGAGCCCGTGGGAATGTGACCCTTTGCTGCCGGCGGGGGGGCAGACCGGATCCCGAGGCTGGGACCTTACACCCCGTGGTTGCTGGCGCTCACCCGCGCACAGAGCCATTGCCCGCGGCACCGAACCCGTTCGCGCCGGTGCCACTGACGCGGGGCGGGGAAGGCAGAAGCTCCGAGGAGCTGCCCCTTGCTCCGGGCTGGTCCCCGCAGACCGGCGCTTTCCCGGCCGGCCGGGCCAGTTTCGTTNGGTGAGCGCCGCGGGCGCGGAGCCGACGTTCGGCTCTTCAGCGCCGTGGGGCGGGCGGGGGACAAGGGGACGAGGGGTAATAGTTTCAAACGAAGGGAGGGTAGGTTCTGACCTTATGTAAGGAAGAAGTCTTTTACGATGAGGGTGGTGAAACACTGGCATAGGTTGCCCAGAGGGTGTGATGGATGTCCCATCTCTTGAAACATTCCAAGGTCAGGCTGGACAGGGCTCTAAGAGACCTGATCTAATTTAGGATGGTCCAGTGCACTGCATGGCTGTTGGACTAGATGGTCTTTAAAAGCCCCTTCCAACCCAACACATTCGGTGATTCTGTGATCTCTCCTTGCAGTGTGCAGAACGGATCCCAGAGGCTGAAGCAGTACTCGACCTGCTGGAGAAATGTCCAGAGCACCAAAAAAAGGGAAGTTTTCCCGTCATAGTTTTTGAGGGGCTGGATGCCACAGGTAAGAGCAATGTGTGGTTGAAGAACCACAGATGACAAATTGTTGAAAGGAGCAACTGCTATGTTTTTTATTAGGCATAAGGCTTTAAAATGAATTAAAAAAAAAATCTCAGAAACCTGTGACAGATAAGGAATTAATAATTACAAATGCCAATCTATCTTCTCTTATTTGTAAAAGATTAGTGTATGCTAATTTACATCCTTACCTATGCAAATGAAAGAATTCGGAGTGGAGTACTGAAAATTAAATTTCTTGTGCAGATGATGAAACATACTTTTACTGAAGAGTTTTCAAATAAATGAACTAAAATAGTTGTAGTCTGGGAAACTGCCAGCACTTTGTCTGTCAGAGAAATACTACTTGCCTCTGACTAGCTTTGTTTTCTGACTTGTCAGTTAAAGAGAACTGAAAATTCCCATAAAAAGAAGGAACTGGATGATGAACATGGCAACATTCACATAAATTACAACCTGAAAAAATATTATAAATGAATATATAGGGAAATTGCCATGAATACATAGAAAAATTGCCATGCACCTAATGCATTTAAGGGAGTGAAGACTTGAAAGCGGCAAAAAAAAAAAAAAGGGCTAGAAGGCCCAGAGAGCAGGAAGGGGAGTAATAATTCCTGCAACCAGACTCAAAATCATTTTCTGCTGGAAACTTTATGACAAGATGCTCAAGTTGCATATATTCAGATGTCAGAACCTGGGCTCCACATGGACAGGAACATTCTTCAGTTTTTAAAACTCAGGTGTATCTAGTAAATAACATAACAAGTGTTTCCTTCTGTAAATGAAATGTAGGCAAAACCACGGTGACCCAGGCCGTTAAGGACACCCTGAATGGCGTTCTGCTGCGGTCCCCACCAGCCTGCATCTGCCAGTGGAGGACTGTATTTGATGATGAGCCAACACCCATTAAAAGAGCATTTTATGCTGCAGGCAACTACATTCTGGCTTCAGAGATAGCGAAAGCATCCACTCAGGCACCTGTGATCATAGACAGGTTTGTGTATTTAAGAAGTCCTCTTATATCAGTGCCATCATACAGTTGCTCCGTGTTATAAGCAGTCAGTGTTTGTGTTTCTTAAGAGGTTTGTTTGGGTTTTTTTGTAGTTTGGGCTTTTTTTGGAAGCACTCTGCAGAGAGTCAGATAAATATTATGTCTTCTAAAGAGTAACACTTATGATAACAGTAAAATAGGGAATGTAGGACACATGAAAATTGTTATATATTTAGTTAGGAATAGTGGAGGCAGAGACTGTGCATCCTGAGCTAAACCAGTGTTTTGTGACAAACCAGAGGAGACTGTGGGCTGTTGGTCATGGCTGTCTCTAAGATGTGTCTGAGATATGGGTGGTTTGGAATGACTGAGTTTAGGTAGACTTACTCTTTGTGGATTTAAAGCCAGAGATATGCTTCCCATTTTTGGGGGTTTGTTTCTGTTATTTCTGGTTTTCACTAACTGTGTAGTCAGCTTACAGTATTACTGTTAGTAAAAAGTCTAGATGTACTTTGAACCCTCTGGCTTATTTCAGTGCGTATACTATAACCTCCTGCTACAACACACACACATATGTTGTCTGCGTGTGAGTACTATTTTCAACCAGCCTCAGATCCAGTGAGATCTATCTCAGTGCCTTGTAGTGGGGAGAATGTTAAATGCCAGTGAAATTAATAGCATCAATAATGCCTATGTTCATTCACATGTTTGTGAAGACTGCATGTTCTCTACCAAATCTATTGCATAAAGTAGGATGGGAACCACAAAAAAGGGGATTCAGAGTAAAGGATTTTGAGATATATATTGTATATGCTTTGACCTGTCTCAGTATATGGAGAGACTTTCTTTTGATAGGAGTATCTGAAAGTCTTTACATAATGTTTTAATTAATGGTTCACAGTAACCCTGAATAGTGCACTATTATCATTGTTAAGAAATAATGGATGGCACAGAACTGTTACTTGGATTTCTCTTCAAAGCCACGGTGCCACCTATTTCATCATTACTGACTTGTTATAATGCCAATTGTCTCCTATATTACTGAAGAATTAATGTTCTCTTTAGAATTTCTCCCCCTACATTTTGTATTTTCCTGACAGATACTGGCACAGCACAGCTGCCTACACAATTGCCACTGAAACAAGTGGGAAAGTCCAGGATCTTCCACCAGCTCAAGATGAGGTGTATCAGTGGCCTGAAGATCTGCTTAAACCTGATCTGGTTCTTCTCCTGACTGTTGACCCTGAAGAACGAGTCCGGAGACTTCAACATCGGGGGCTGGAAAAGACAAAGGAGGAAGCTGAGTTGGAAGCTAACAGCTTGTTTCGCCAAAGGTACCCTTGAATGGGGAATAAGAGGCTGGAGGCAATCTTGGCTCCTGCCAAGGATCAGTAACAAATGTGCCTCTCACATTATTGGGACAAGAATTTCATTTGTATAAGCTTTTGTTTTAGTTTTGGTGGTTTTTTTGAAAGAACACGTGGCTGTCAGGGAGGGTAAATTTTGTCACTTCTAATTGAAAGTGTTTGAAAGATGCAGATGTATAATTTAATTGTCCTCTAATGGAGCTTTGAGTTAAAGTATTCCTATTTTGCTTTGCTGCTTTTATTTTAGCATATTTCTTAGTGAGGTCATGAAGGAGGTGCACTTAAGAGTTCCAGGACTGGGGGCAAGAAGTTGAAACACACAACTTCCCCAGGAAATTGTGGACTTGAGCTCCAGATTAAGAGAATAAAATTTAAACATCCTCTTGTAGATGTCTTTAGTTGTGCAAAGTGTCTCAGGTACAAGTATAGTGTCTCAGGTACCAGTATAGTCAAATCATTCAATGAAACCTTCAAAGTGATTAATCTCACCACTCCTTTGGAGCTCAGTGAGCTAAACTTAAGTATTTAAAGCCTTTTGTATGAGATGTGATGCAGAACATGTGGACACTTTCTGGGCTAGGAGCTGGAAGATAAATGAGATAGTCCAGAGCATCTCAAGCAGTACTAGGTACATTAACTTAAGCAAGTGAATGGCACCCTAGGTATCCTGCTTCAGGGTGTGCTGAATTGTTGTCTAGGCCAAATGTATATATTAGATCATCTTTGTGGAACTGAAATACTTAGCATTTGTGTAGATACCTCAGCAGAGTATCTACATATCTTGAATATCTACAAGCAAAGCTGAAATCCACATTTAGGCTTTTTAATTTCTGGTGATGATATACCTTAAAAATAGTCATTGGCAACAGCCAAAGTGGCTTTACAAAGGGGAGATTTTGCCTGACAAATTCAACATTGGTGGATAGGGCAGAGCAACTGATGACATCTGCCTGGACTTCTGCAAAGTGACAGAGTCCCATTTGACATCCTCATCCTCAGACTGGAGAGACATGGATTTGATCGATGGACCATTCAGTGAATGAAGAATTGGCTGGATGGCAGCACAGAGAGTTGTGCTCAATGGCTTATTGTCCACATGGGAACCAGTGGTGTCCCCGGGGGTCACTACTGGGGCTGATACTCTTCAGCATCTTTTTGGTGACATGGACAGTGGAAGGGAGTGCACCTTCACCAGATTTGCTGACAAGAGCAAGCTGTGTGGTGCAGTGGACATACTGGAGGGAAGGGACACCATTCAGAGGAACCTGGACAGGCTTGAGAGGTGGGCCTGTGCAAACCTCATGAAATTCAACAAAGGGAAGTAAATGTCCTATACCTGGGTCTTGGCAATCCCAAGCGTATCTACAGGTTGGATGGAGAAGTGATTGAGAGTGCCCTGCAGAGAAAGATTTGAGGGTGATGGTGGATGAAAAACTCATCGTGAGCTGGTAATGTGCAATCACAGCCCAGAGTGCCAACTGTGCCCTGGGCTGCATCAAAAGCACCACGGCCAGCTGGTTGAAGGAGGGGATTCTCCTCCTATAGATTGCTCTTGTGAGACCCCCACCTTGAGTGCTTAGTCCAGTTTTGGTGTCCCCAACACAAGAAGGACTTGGAGCTGTTGGAGCAAGCTCAGAGGAAGGTCACAAAGTTGATAAGAGAACTGGAGCACCTCCTCTATGAAGACTGGCTGAGAAAGGGGGGCTGTTAAGCCTGGAAAAGAAAAGGTTGAGTGGACATCTCATAGCAACTTTCCAGTATCTGAAGGGGCCTTCAGGGAAGCCAGAGAGAGATTCTTCATCAGGAACTGTAGACATAGAACAAGGATTAATGGATACAGATAGAAAGAGGGGAAATTTAGGTTAGCTATTAGGAAGAAATTTTTAACTGTGAGGGTGGTGAGATACTGAAACAGGTTGCCCAGAGAGGCTATGGGTGCCCTGACTCTGGCAGTGTTCAAAGTCAGCTTGGATAAGGCCTTAAGCAACCTGGTCTGGTGGGAGGTGTCCCTGCCCATGGTAGGGGGATTGGGACTAGATGATCTTTAAGGTTCATTCCAGACCCTTAACATTCTATGATTCTGTGATTATCTGATTGCTTAATTTTGACGGAAATTCGCTGTGGACACACAGCTTGTATAGTGGGACCTGCAGAGGGATGAGTTAGCTAGGGAACATACTGCCATTTAAGAATCTTTGACATTTTAAATCTGTTACTTCATATTCATGTCAGAAAGCCTTTAGTTATTTCTACCTGTTAATTATGTCAATATGAGAACATCCAGAATATTCCTTGATTTGTCTCGTGACTTCTGTCCTGAATGGCATTATGAGAACACAGAAAGTAATATTCACAACCCCATTCACACCCCCAAAGACTAAATGTGGGAGAGTTCTGCATTATGCTTATAGCCTAAGTGAAGAGGTTTTCATCGTGTATTTTATCCTGTTACTCATCTGGTTAGTTGCTCAGAGGAAGGGATTGAATGATATGTCATCTCTAATCCAGTGAGGCAAAGCTGAGATCAGTCAATGAGCATAACTACACAATGCGATGCCATATAGTTCAGAGATACCTTAGCAGAAACTGAAAAAAAATTAATCCAGGTGCTAGAAGGAGACTGTCCACTCTACTGCTATACCAGTCTGTATTCAGTGATAAGCTGTAAAGAAAGAAAATCTTTATGCCATGCCATGTTAATATGACTAGAGCTCTGGGAATCAATGTCAAGGAAACGATGTGCTTTGAGATTTACATTGTAACAGTTACTAATGGTTTATTACTCTTTGCGGGAGATTTCATTCTTGGCTTCATATTAGATTTTCTATGCTCTGTCTCTGCAGTGCGACCACTGTCTTCTGAGACTGATGACTAATTGAATTTCATATCCCTGCATTTTGAAGTTTAATTTCTCTTTTATTGTTTTTAGAGTTGAAGAGTCATACAGAAGGATGGTGAATCCTGCATGCCAAGAGGTTGATGCCAGCCCCTCCAAGGAAGAGGTTCTCAAGACTGTCCTACAGTTAATTAAGAAACACTGTGCTTTTTGAAAGAGACTTTTGTGCTACCACACAAAAGTTTTTTAAGTAGCATTTAAAAGATACTTTTTATTGCCCCAATGGTTTTGGTACCTGAAATGCACAGTGATGTGTTTTGTCTCACAGAAATACTGAATACGGTTTTATTCTATCAACAGTTATCTGTGCAGGTTATCTGTTTTGTGGTTGCTACTGTACTTTTCTGCATAAGGCAAAATGCTACTCACGTTATTCAGCATTCTTAGTAAAGAAACAAACACACTACAGTCATACATGAGGTACCTCAGGGTGCTCTCTGACACCAGGACATTTTGAGATGCTATCATGTTGCATCTTCATCACTGGAAGAACCTGTTCCCCAATCCATTGTGTACCAAACTTTGCTGCACTGCATCAGGAGCATTAGATGCCCAAGGAGAGGCTGAAATATCATCAGCACTAAAACAATAAAATGGTCATAATATTTAGGAACAGACAATCTAGTACCCAGTGTTGTTTTTATTTTGAATAGAGCAAGAGCAGCTGTGATGGGCATCCTGGAAAATATGTGCTGTAAAAGAGTGCCAGTGAACACAAAGAGCTCTAAGTAATAAAGTCCAAGCCTGTTCATATACGCAACTGAAATATCCATTATTTTCAGAGGGAAACCAAACAATGCCAGAAAATGAGAAATAGAGACCTGAGGAGAACCTGAAATTAAAAACTTATAAATGATCACTAAAATATTTTTTACAAATTTTTTTCTATCCTATTAATATTTGTTAATGAGAACTAGTATTCTTTTGAGAGAACGCGAAATGAAAAACAGCAGAGATTTTGAGCAATGAGAATGATTGCACCTTTTCAGTTCATCTTTTCTTTCTTGTGTGGGTGTTTGAACAGGTTGAATGTGAAAGCAGGCTACATCAAGACTTCAGGTCTGCAAAGGCTTATTTTTATGTACACTAGTTTAACTATTGTTAACTCCTAAGTGTAAAACTAAACATATGGATAAGTCTTTGTGAGGTCAGAAATAAAGCTGCAGTTCCAGAAAAAAAAATCTTAAAATGTAAACTTGACTTAAAATACTTTTACTTACTTTTCTGTTTTAAGCAAATGCAATTATCAATGAATTTGTCCTCTAAATAAAAATATACTCAGTACTGTAGTTCCTATATCCAGTCTGTGTGTACAAGGAGATAGAAAGAAAAACTTCTAAAAATACATTTTATTTATGCATTGTATAACGGTTTTGAGTATGTCATTAATATATCAATTATACATTCTATAAATTTATAAATTCTAGAAATAGATGCTGTTTTGTTTGGTGTATTATTTGTATTTCAGCAGCCTTTGGATTTGCTATACATGCAAACTGAAAATGCATACTTGTACATGCTCCAATTGTTTTAGAAGTTATAAAGCATTCAGGTATTCAGTCCTGGATAGAGGAAATTCTTGTAAAGAAGACACTACTGCATATGAGTGATCAGGGTGCAAATATTTGCCTGTCCTAAATATTGTGTAGCCTTAGCTTGTCCAGGTAAAAGATCACTCAGTTTGAGAAACTCTGCTTGCCTTTTCTCCTTACACAAACTTGCACGTGAAGCCAGACTTTCTGGTTTTGATGCTAGGTTCTTAGAAGTGTAGGTTCGTGTTTGAAATGGTGCTGATAATATATATCTGCAAAAATTGACATCAGACATTATTAATTACACACATACAGAATATATCCATGGTCTAAATTTTTCTGTAACCCAAAGCTACTGAAGCAGACTAGGAGAACAGCAAAGCAAGACAGACAAAACAAACATTCCCTTTCTCATATCTTTGTTAGAATTAAAGGTCTGCAAGAAGCTGTGTGCCACATGCAGGATGTTAATGTGCAGAACGGCTTCCATACTTCCCATTTCTGTGGCATTTCTGCCAGATTTTTGTCCACAGTGTCTAAGAAGACTGCGCTTCACTTACATTTAGGACAAATCACAGAATCAAGAAAATGGCTTAGGTTAGAAGGGACTTTAAGGATCATCTAGTTCCAAACCCCCTGCTGTGGGCTGGGATACCACCCACTTGATCAGGTTTCTCAGAGGCCAGTTAAATCTGGACTTGAACACATCCAGGGATGAGGCATCCTCAGCTTCTCTGGGCAACCTGTTTCAGAGCCTCAACAGCCTCACAGTAAAGAATTTCTTCCAATTATCTAATCTAAATCTCTCTTCTTTTAGTTTAAAACTATTTCACCTTGTCGTGTCACTATCTGCCCATGTGAAAAGTCACTTTCCCTCTTGTTTATAAGACTCTTTTAGGTATTGGAAGGCTGTTTTAAGGTCTGCCCAAAGCATTCAGTTCTCCAAGCTGAACAGCCCCAGCTCTCTCAGACTGACTTTGTAGGAGAGGTGCTCCAGCCCTCAGATCACATTTGTGGCCTCCTCTGGACCCACAGAGATATTAAAATGTGAGGTTTGTCAATGACTCCTGGTGCAGGTCCGGGAGAGGAGCAGCAAGAATACAGAAATGGCCATCCTGCACCCAGCAAGAGCATCACCTGGGTTAGAAACTGACAGAAACTTTGGCAGGACAGTTTGCTGGCCACAAGAGGTCAGGATTTTTGTTTGTGTTTGAAAGGCTTGTAATCTCTAAGAATTTCCATGCAGATTCAGAAATTTAGGCTGTTCCTTGGGAGGTAAAAGTGTTTCACTGCAGCTTTGGAGGGTGCTCGCTGTGTAAGAATTCCCGTGTAAGAAAAGTTAAGCCATGACACAGCTCTGGCCTGTGGCCACCGGTCTCTGCCAGGCAGTCCCAAGTGTGGTGAGCCCAGAGAGCATCCCTGCTTACCTGCAGCCAGCCCATGCTGGACACCAGGAGTCTGCTAGTAACAGAGAAGGGCTGCTCCATGTCAGTCACCCTCAGGACAGAAAACATGCCAAAGCCTGTTTCTCTTATTACTATCCCAGCAAAATTAGTAATTTTATAATTTATTGATTTGCTAGTTTTAGGGTATGATCCTACAAAGGCTCTGATGATAACTGGGGGCATTAGGCCAATAAATTACACAACCAGAAACTGAATCTCAAGCTTTGCAAGAATTCTGTTAAAGCCAGTGAATTCAGCCCTTACTGAACAATAAATGCAATTTGTAAAATTCAGCTGTTTCTTGAAGGACAAAACAATACTTCTGTTGTTGTCAGATTAAGTTTTGTGTACTTTTTAGTATATTAAGAAAAAAGTTTTAAATTAAGTTTTCAAGAAATTCTATTTTTATTATTTTATTTATACTGTGTATTTTATTTCAGTGAACACACTGTAGTATTTCAAGCATCTCCTTTCTCATTTTTAATCTCATTGCTTCAATTTTTTTTGGTCTAGAGGGGAATAGATGCTAAAATAAAATGGTATTCAGTTGTCTAAACATAGACATCCACAGCAGTTAGTCTCCCTAAGGTATCTGAGATGTCTGCATGGGGCTGCCAGATATGACACGAGACATTTGGTTGAGCTGTTGATCTGCAGAGTGGCAGCTGGAGGCCTGCAGGGATACCATATGGTGCCTAAAATGGCACTATTCACCCATTTAAACAGTGAGAGGGTTACAAAGCAGCAGTGCAGCCTCTTTGGGTTGTGTCTACATTAGCAGGTGGCCTGGAACAAGTAGGGATGATCTGTAGCACAGAGGACCTGGCACAGGGGACCCAGTGTGTGCCCTCCGTGTATTTCGGAGATTTATTTCAGACCAGCTTTAAGCTGGTCACATTGACTGGCTTCATGTTAGCAGCTGTAGTGCAGTAAGTGCACTCCTACACCAGATCTTTTTTTGTTTAGCTTTGTCTGGATGGAATGCAGTTGATAGATGCCACGACTGTTTACACCCGTGAAGCAAAGCATGGCAAGGATGGGTGGTCAGGAGGAAAGCTGCCACAGCACTCTCTCGATCCAAGCTGAAGTGCTAAGGTGGATGTATTGTGTTGAAGAGACGGAGAAGCAACACAGATCTCTTGGAAATGTTTCCTTGGAGTCAAAACAGACTTTGGGGCCACTTTCATCAGTCTGCTAATTGAGGGCGAAGTTGGAACATGCTACAGCTCCTTTTGGTTGATGTTCCTGGTCTGACTGCCAGATATAACTTCTGGACAGGTACAAATAGTGAATTTTAGTGTGTTTGACCCCATTCTGCCATAGCACGAGGTGTAGCCATGGGGGTCACCCAATGTAGCAGTAGTGACAGCTGCTGTCAGTCTGGGAGGTGAGGAAGCTACTTGCAAGCAAATATCAAACTTAAGCAGTGAAATGTGAGACGAGTGTTTAGCCATTCTTCCCCCTAAAATTGGTTTGCAAGACAATTTCCCCAAAGTCAGATGCTAGGAGGTGACATGCAGGCTCTCTCAGAAGACATGAAATATCTATCTCCACTACAGCTACAGTTTCAAACTCATGATTTTTACCATTATTTTCGGTGGAGTTATCAAGCTTTTTTATATAAAAATTGATATTTTATCAAGTAGGAGTTCACTAGTTCCTGGAACTAGCACATGGAAGCTAGAGAGGCCAGTTCTTCACTAGGTTTTCCTCACTGTACTGTGTCTTTTCCCCACAGCATTAAGAGCTTCTAGAAATTTGTCTAAAACTGTGCATACTGCCTCTGCTATCAATTCCTGCCTTTTCAGAGGCAGGAGAGTCAGGATACTCAATGAGACTTTGATGAAATGAAAAATGTCTCTCTTGAAGGATAAACAAAGCCACCAAGGTGTTTTTATTTTTCTTTTTCCTTTTTTTTCTTTTTCCTTCTTGTTCAGACCCAGCTATCGTACTTTATTAATTTGAATAGTTGAAGAAACTTTTAAGTTGTTGCTGCAGGGGGCTGCACTGACTTTGATCTTTTAAATAGAAAGCTTTGTTCAATAAAATTGAATCAGCTCTTTTGTAAAGACAAAGATCATCACCCTCTGGCTTAACTTAACCAAACAGATGTAAGGTTTATGTAAATATGGGGTCAGTGCAATAAGAAATAAAAGCTAGAATGCTTTACCATTAGTGTAAAAATGCATTTTGTGTTACCAGCTGGCCAGTCATGACCTTTTATTCAGCCATAAAGACAGTGCATGTCGTGTACTCCAAGGCAGGGGAAATATGATGAAAAATGCTATGTCTGCAACCTTATTGCTTATGAAAATACCCAGAAAGAAAAGCTGCACTTTAAGTATGTGGCAAGTACAGAATGAGTTCCAGTAGGGTAATTTATTTTTCTGCTGCTCTCCCCCTCCCTGGAGCCAGCTACACTGGGGAAAGCTTACTGCAGGCTGCAGAATTGCTTGGGCTTTCAGTTTTATTTCAGGAAAGATGTTGTGACCAGATAGGCACAGCTTTCATTGAGAAGACAGAAGGCACTAATTTTGCAGATGTTTCAGACCACATCCCACATTGGTAAATCTCCTGAGGCAGTGCTGAGGCCTTTGTTGGTGATACTAATGCCACACTCGAGTACCGTGCTCGAGAGCCCCTCACTACAAGAAAGGCACTGAGGTGCCAGAGTGTGTCCAAAGAAGAGCAAAAAAGCTGGTGAAAGGTCTAGATCACAAATATTATGAGAAGTGGCCGAGGGAGCTAGAGGTTAGCCTGGAGAAAGGAGGCTTGGTGGAGATTTATCACTATCTGCAACTGCCTGAAAGGAGATTGTAGTGAGGTGGGGATTGGTCTTTTCTTCCAGACAATAAAGCAATAGCACAAGGGAAAATGGCTTCAAGCTGTGCCAGGAAAGGTTTAGATTTGATATTAGAAAAAAAATTATTAATGGAAAGGTTTGTCCAGCATTGTACCAGGCTGTTCAGGGAAGTGGTGAGCATCCCTGGAGGTATTTAAAAAATGTGTAGATGTGGCATTTGGTGGTGGGCTTGGAAGTGCTGGGTTAACAGTTGGACTCAACGATCTTAGAGGTCTTTTCCAAACTTAACGATTCTATGATCCTGTGATTCTTTGACCATTTCCAAGTAAGTCTTCCTTGACTCTGGTGTTGGTCAGACTTGGAGGAGTTTGGAGTGGTAACAATGCATCAGGCTAAGGAGTCTCATCAGCTGACAGAAGCAGATTTCATACTATTGACACGCAGACAATATTGAGCTGCTGCTGTCTCTGAAGTTTGGTCTGTATCCAGCTCCATGTATTCCTTGTTCCCAGCCAGAACACTTTTGGGGTGAATACTCCAGTTCATGACAGCAGCTACCAAAAACTTGCCTTTCCCTCCTGTATTCTAAAGTGGTGGCAGCCCAACCTCCAGACATGCCTCATACTAATCTTGTCCCTCTAAATCAGAAATGCTCAAACATCGTAAGACTATTTATTATTTTCTTCCAAAATGGGATGCTTCTGTGTCAGTTTGGCAAAAATATCTGCATTCATATTTTAATTTGAAAAATTAATTCACTTTACAACAATATTTTACTAGGTGTCAAGGTTACCTAAGTGTCAAATGAGTCATATAGACATTCCTTGGTAATGTAGTTTGTGTATCATGTTTGTGTACTATGTATGTGTATTGCCCAAACAATATGGGTTTTGCTCTGCTTTTCCAATTTCCACATGAGATTTGTTTGGTAAATGGAATATAGGTTATTTTAGTAAAGGGAGAGTACTTACAGTTAGCTTTTATTTGGCAGTTCACAGCTTCTGAACTGGCGTTAGGTTTAACTGTGATACTTAAGAACAGAAGCCTTGAAGTGGGTGTGATTGCTTCCCCGTGGCAGCGCAGCTCAACTCCAAGCATCATTCCCATATTACTCTGGTAACATAGCAGAGTTCAGCTCCAGAGTTCATCTACTTTACAATTACAGCTGCCTCCTCAGAGGATGCATCATCTGTGCAACAACTGCTCTCAAGGTACCATGAAAAGCCTCTCCTTTTTCTGTGTGGGAGTTTCACCGAGCAGACAGCCCAGAAATTATCTAAATGTGGGCTCTTTATAAGAAATTAGGACTTAGTTATCTGCAGCTGCAATTCAAAGAAAGCACCTATATGTAGCTTTGCCAGCAAGATCTCAAAATAGATTCACTTTTTAAATGTGTGTGACCTTAGGAAGAAATTTCTTGGTTTTTGACAAAGGTTTTCCTATAAATCTAATTCTGTTGGGAGAAAACATGTTGTTCATGTATGTCTCCAGAAGCACTGGATCTATAGGGTGGATTTTCAGGGCAATTTCATAATTATCAGAAGAGACAGATGTTGTTGCTCTCATTTTTTCAGGGCAAAACAAAAGAGCAGCTGTAGAACTGTCCCAGAGATTGGAGCAGAATTGTCTGCAGCCAGTTGTACACATAAGTTCAGCAGCCTGCCCGTAGGACTCTGGGGCACTGCCTTAGAAACCGGACCAAACAAGACTGCAGAAGGCTGCAGGAAGCCCCTGGAGGAGGACAAAGGCAAACTGGAAAAGTGTCCCAACAGAAAGAAAACAACCTGGGACCTGGTCCAAGTTTGCAGCCCACTAGGCAGAGGGGAAATCTGAGTTATGGGGGGAACAGCAAGTGCTGTGCTCAGCCCATGCCATTATAAAGAATGAGAAAGGAAAAAAAGAAGGGGACAGGAAAAATGAGTAGTATTCAAAGGCAGGCTCAAAAGAATATACATATCCCTCCTGAAAGGCCATGGCAAACAAAGCACAGTAATGGGAAAAAAATTAAGAAATTGCAAATGTAGAGGCATTTTTGTTTCAAAAACTCATTGTTTAGGATAGAATCACACTGATGCAAAATTGAAAGGATGCAAAGATGCAAAGCTGAACTGAATGCACACCATCCTGGACTGTGTATGTGTACCTGTGTCTGGGTATGTGTGCACACATGCTGTGGGAAGGCATAGGGAATTACATCTGTCTCTAATACATGTCTTTGTTATACGATATATTTTGTTTCGAGTGTCTCCTGCCTGGAAGTTTAATTTACATCCCTAAGAAATGGCAACCGTAGGTCAGTGGATCCCAGAAGTTTCCCTGGGCTGCCTCCCCCTGTATAGCTCACCAGGGAGAGATGATCCATGCATAACCTGATCCATGCAAGGGATGCTCCAGTGGGTGCAGTGATCTGCATACATATTTTTGGCTCTCTAGCCCTCAATGCCATCTAGCACACTTCTAAAATCACTGCATATCTTCTCAGAAAGCACTGTGATCTGTTAGTAAAGCATGATTTCTTTCACATACAAAAGATGAGATTTGTGATTTTGTAGTCTTTTAACCACCACAGGGTTGCAAGAGCAAAAACCCTCTTATTCCCAAAGCAATTTCAGCCTGACTCTTACCAGAGAAAAGGGATTTGAAGGCACATAACCTGTGGTTTATGTCTTCTTGGAGTGTGTCAATCTGTTGTATACAAGGAATACATTTCTGTCCCTGTTCCATCAAGATAGGTAGGTGAGCCCTGAACGGGCTTTTACCTGGAAGGGTAACACCAAAGTAAGGTTGTGCTCCTGGACAGGTGTGAGTGGTGCATCTGATGGCAAGGAGGATCTAATGCAGGCCTTCTTCTCACTCTTTCCACTTTGGTATTTTTGGAGACCTTTAAGCTGTGCATAATTTCTGTAATGAGTTCCTTGATCAAAACCCACATTCTGCATGTAAAATGCAGATATCTATTCCAATTTCTGACTTCATCTTTGGAAGACAGAAAAAAAAGAAAAGGTGTTGCTTAGATTTTAAAGAACATCAGCAATAGGCATGGGAGATGTATTCTGGACAAAATTAAAACTCTTAAACCAAAATTGTAGCCCAAGAAACTGATCAAGATGCTTCTGAACTTAACCTTCTCTCATATCTCTCCTTGCCTTCACCCAAGACTATAAATGCTGAATCAGTAAGATATCCTGCTCACAGAGGGGTATGTATCAATAAAACCACAGCAGGTTTGAAAGCTTTGCAGGAGGCTTGTTCTCACCATTGTTTCACCTCTCTGAGGGCTTTTTTTTTTTTTTGTTCTCTTCCTCACAGCTTTACTTACTAAGAGAGATGTGAAAATATTGTAGATAGTGTTGATTCATATCCTGCAGGAAAAATTGAAGAGGTAAGTGATTTTAGCATTTCCCATTTCCAGGTTAAGGAGCAGAAAATAGATGCAGAATTTGAGGTATTGACATAAGAAGGGGTGAGGAGATGACCAATGGGAAGCTGGAAAAGCTGGTAGCCCATGACTGGGACAGGAGCACTCTTTGCTGGGTTAAGAACTGGCTGCATGGCTGGGCTCAGAGAGTGGTGTTGAACAGCGCTGCATCCAGCTGGCAGCCAGTCACCAGTGGTGTCCCTCAGGAGTCTGTGCTGGGGCCTGTTCTGTTCAATATTTTTATTGATGACATGGATGAGGGTATTGAGTCTTTCATTAGTAAATTGCAGATGACACTAAGCTGGGAGCGTGTATTCATCANATGATAAAGTACTGGAATGGTCTGCCTGGGGAGGTGGTGGTGTCATCATCCCTGGATGTGTTTAAGGAAAGACTGGACGCGGCACTTGGTGCCATGGTTTAGTTGAGGTGCTGGGGCATGTGTTGGACTCAATGATCTTGAAGGTCTCTTCCAATCTAGTGATTATGTGATTCTGTGAAGGAGGAGTTGAAAGATTTCTGTAATCAAGCTCTTCATTCTCATTCCCACTCTGCAGAGAAACAGCTTTTGCATAAATATCAAACCTTTCTTCACTTTTGTTTACTGTATCGATAATAAGCAGGAACATACTAGCACACTGCAGGAGAAAAAAAAATCATGTCCTTTGCTTCCAGCCATGCCAGTGGTAAGGCTAGTTGTGATAGGGAAAGCCTGTAATCCAGTTTCAGTAAATCAAGCACAGCTGGGGCATCAGCAAGTCTGTGGTTTGCTTTTGTCTCCTGGGACTGGAGTTGTGTTAATTTTGCATGCACAGCCTGTGGAGCTGGGGTAAGTCACAGAAGTCTGGATCTGGGTCTGAGCTCCTTCAGAGGTCACAGCTGCTTTGGCTGGGGATTTTGGGTTAGGCTCATTACAGATTATCACTCTGAGCTCTGGTATTCTTTCTCAGTGTGGAGTTAACAGGATCCACATGGTGGAATTGGAATCTAATATTCAGATGTGGAGAGGCCTGGGCACTAAGCCCTGATCTTTAACAGGAGCTGTGCACATGCTGAGACTTGGGCTAGCAGGTCCTGCATGTTGGTCAGCAGTGAGAAAGTGTCTCATTCTGTTTCAGACAGTGGAAGGGGTGTTGACCCTCAAGAGATACTCATTTTCAAACACTTCAATAAGAAGGATCAAATACATGAAGCAACAGAGCCATATGGGAAATACTTAAAAGAATTTCAAAAGACTTCCCCTCCTCGTGATCTGTTCTATAGCATAAAAGGGCATGGAAGGAACAACATTTTGTTTAACAAATAACTTATTTATTTTGTCAAACGTTGTCCCTTGTAAATGCTGTCTGCCATCACAGACAGAAGCAGAGATCTCAGATTGCATGCTTTTTCCATCACTGGCTCTCTGCCTGCCTGCCTGACCTATTGATGTCCATGGTGATCTCTGCAGAGACTTGCACAGAAAGGAACAGTGCCTCTTGTCATTAGGATCCTCTGTTTAGACCTCTGGGAAAAGGTATTTTAGAGTGAATTTCGCCCGAGGCAGGCTCTGTACTATGAAAACCTCTCCTTGCAGGACCGTGGGGGCCCAAAGGGAGATGCAGGGAACTGGATTCTGCTCCAAAAAGTCCCTGAGGAGGTGGGGATGGCGGGCAGAGCCCCGGCGACACACAGGAGGTGACCGGGTTTTGGCAGGCGCCCTCTGAGATCTACAGAGCCTGAGGCTTTATCTTCAGGGTGGCCAACATCTGACAAAACAATCTGCTGGAAGGCTCGTGGAGGGAACCTTGCAGACTTTCCTGATGTTTGCCCAGATTTCCCCACACAGGGAGCAGATCTGGCAGGAGCTATGCGAGCAGTTTGATTTCCAAATGCACCGTGCCATAAATTCCATCAAAAGGGGAAACTGCAGATCATGTGGTGGGCTGCAACCCACCTATCTCGCTCCATTTGTGTGCCCAAACCAGTTGGAATACCAGTTTCCTTTCTTTCAGTTTCTTTTCCTTAGCTCCTTCTTTAATTCAGTGTATGAAGTGCGCTCGTGCGTGAAGGGAAATCCGCAGCACATCAGATTAATGCTGCCTCCTCCGAAGTGTTTGCGGGTGAGCCATCTTTTAGAGTCGGTGTGTGGAGAACACAGAGCCACCAGAGGGTGCGAGAGTACTGAATAAGGCGGTTTGGGAGTTAAGCTTTAGAGTGATGGAAACACAGAAGTCATAAAGAGCCAGGAGAGGAGCGATGGCTCAGAAAGTATGTGGTTGCATTTAGACATAGAAACCCTTAAAGAAATTTTAAAGCCCATTTTGATGCATGTGGTAAGTGTTGGTTTTTTGGTTGTTTTGTTTTTGGTTTTGTTTTTTTGGGGTTTGTTTGGTTTTTTTCCTAATTCTTGATTTCTTTTTTTCTTAATCAACACTGTTTTTGGGGGGAGGTGGTGGTTTTGTGAATTTTTTTTTCTTTTTCTTTTTTTTTTTTTTGTTTCTTTTTCTGTAGTTCTTGATTTCTTTATATAATCAACACTGGATAAACTGTATAAACTACCAAATGACATAAAGATGTAGCTAAAAATACTTTATACCATTCCTCTAAGAGAAAGGCAAAAGTAGACTATTAAATAAAGTGATTAAAATGACCCTCAGTTGCACAGAATTTAAACACAATACAGCATCTTTACAACAGCACTGCTGATGCAAGCTTTGCTTTTCTGTCACTTCTCCCTTGTGTAGCTGTGTGCAAATCACCCAAACCCAGATCCTCACTGATAATTAGGAAACTTAACACTCCAAAAAACAGCAGAACTCAAGTACCTAAATAATACTGTAGTCCTATTTCCCTTATGCCCCATTTGCTCTATGTGTCTGAACTGCAGCTTCTTTTCCTCATAGAGAAACAGACCATGCTCTAAAGAGTGCACTAGTGTAAGATTATATGTTTCAGGGACCTGGAGCTCAGGGGCTTTGATTGTTACAACTAGCATAAGATAACTGGGACTTTTAATGACGTTATTTTTTGTTCAAGGACATCCTGGGCTGCTTTTCCATGCAGCCACGCAGAAGGCATGCTGCTGAGGCTACAAGCCAGGCATTCTGATTAAAAAATCAAGATCTCCAGAACTCTGCTGTGCAGCACACATAGCATCAGTCTGTCTTGCTGTTACAGACGTGACTTTTGTGTCTCCCGAGTTTTATCATTTTCCTTTATTGTACTGGGTTCATTCAGGATGCAATAATTAAGGGCGTGTCAGATTTTTCCATTGCAGATCTTACTTTTCAACAAGTTGTAAAATTTCATTATTGGCTGCAATCTTACATATGTAGTTGGGAACCTGCTGCTTTTAAAGCATGCCTTGAAGCATTCTTTGAACCAAATTTGGCTATTAAGAAAAAGGGGATTGCACTCCTGCACTCCATAGAAATTTTGTTCTAAAATATGAGTTCATCCTCATCCTTCTCCCAATACCTCTAAGGCCGCACATAATGGTAGGAGTAATATGCATTACAGGTGTTAAATATCACAGCATCACTCAGGTTGGAAAAGACCTCTAAGACCATTGAGCCCAACCTTTAATCTAAAACATACAAGTCTGCCACTGGACCGTGTCTCCAAGTGTCACATCTACACATCTTTTAAATACCTCCAGGGATGGTGACTCAACTTCCATGTCATGTTCCAATGCTGGAAAAACCCCTTTCTGTGAAGAAATTTTTCCTAATATCCAATCTAAACCTTTCCTGGCACAACTTGAAGCCATTTCCTCTTGTCTATCACTTGTTAACTGTCAGAAAAGGCCAACCCCCACCTGGCTACAACCTTCTTTCATGTAGCTGTAGAGAGCAAAAAGGTCACCCCTGAACCTCCTTTTAGGCCAGGCTAAACACCCCCTGCTTCCCCAGCTGTGCCTTGTGTGACTTACTCTCCAGCCCCTTCACCAGCTCTGCTGCCCTTCTCTGGACTCTCTCCAGCCCCTCAATGTCTTTCTTGCAGTGAGAGCCCCAGAGCTGAATACAGAACTCGAGGTGCAGTCTCATCAGTGCTGAGTACAGCAGGACAATCACTGCACTGGTCCTGCAGGCCACATTGTTTCTGACACAATCCAGGATTGACCTTCTTGGCCATCTGGCTGGCTCATGTTCTAGCCAGTTCTCAGCCCCCCCAGAGCCTTTTCCACCAGCCGGCTTTCCAGCCACTCTGCCCCAAGCCCGCACTTGTTGTGATCCAAGAGTAGGACTCAGCACTTGGCCGTGTTGAATTTCTTACCATTGGCCTTGGCCCATCACCACTGTGCAAGCTCTCCTACTCTCCAGCAGATCAACACACCTGCACAACATGGTGTCATCTGCTAACTGACTGAGCATGCGCTCGATCCCCTTGTCAGGTCATTGACAAAGATATCAAACAGGACTGTCCCCAAAAGTGAGCCCTAGAGAACATCACTAGTGACTGGCTGCCAGCTGGATGTAACTCTATGCACCACCACTCTCTGAGCCTGGACATCCAGCCAGTTCTATTTCATTGTAGACATAACATGTAAGCTCCATAGGTAAGGCTGTATTGAATTTTGATTTTAAAGCAAGGAAAAGATTTACTGTTGAATAATTAGTTGTAGTGTCTCAAAAATTACAGGTACAGTGTAAGTCCATGCCTTTTCTAAACCATATAAGTAGTGGTATTTATGGTGAACATTGTTTGAAATGTGTTCTTTTAAGACACCCTTTTTAGTTTCTCAAAACTTTGCCAGTTTTTCTGAGTTGAAATATTGCCTGCATCATGCTTGCCCCACAGTTAATGCTTTTTGGAAAAGTGTTCCCAAAACATTAATGAGAAACATTGTAAAACCAGTACACTGACTTCCCAGCATGGTATGTAGGAAAAGACGAGCTGCTTCACCTATTTTAGAAAGGTTTGACCACCATTTGGTTGAAGGACTCTTATCTCCATGATTTGCACTGCAGCAGAAACCTGGGTTATGAGCCACTCCTGACTAGGTATCAGAAATGCAGGGGCAGCATTCACAAAAAAACTCAACCAAAAGCCTACCAGCATTTGGGCAAGTTGTAAGCCTCTGCAGTGCAGTGACAGCAGGGTTGTTAAAGAAACCCGACACTCCTGTTGGTGATCACTGTCTGGCAGAGCTGAGCAGAGCTCTCTCTGCAGCCTCATCACCCATATCCAGCACTGTGCATCAGGCACCAGGCACCATGGCACAGGCCTGCTTCCGCCAGCTCTCCCAGCTCACTGGGAAGATGAGCTCCATTATATCAGCCTAAGGATCAAAAAACTTTGGGATGACCCAAAAGCAAGGAGCTGTGCACTTGAATGTCACAACAGAGGACCACTCTGTGTATGCAGCCAAAGGACAGACCACACTGTTTGAGGCTCGTGTGCTGGTGAACGAGACAGGATTCACCAGAGTCAGTCTGACAAAATGTTTTCTTCCCTATCTGCAATTCACACACTATAAGAGGTGGATGGGATTCAGGAAATGACTCAAGACGGGGTTTTAGAGATGCCTTGTTAAAAAGGACCTTCATCTCACCATAAAAATGGAAAGCAGTGAAGGTCTTGAAGCAGCAAGACTGGGTCATGGAAGCTGCAGATGGGTCACTGAAGTGGTGTGTCCTCTGACTGTGAAGCCCTTTGCCATCCTCAGTGAGGACATAACAATTTCCTCACCAGCCCCTCTAAGAAAGCAGTCTAACAGCAGATCCAGTGTGGGACTGATTTTTTCAAGTATATATCAAATTCAATCTGCCTAGATAACACACAGTCCCTAAAGCTGTCCCTTGAGGAGCCACCTTCTTCCTGCAACTCACATGCCTTGTCCCCTGACAGTCACCTCCATCCTTCTCTTTGTACAGGCAACTGGGCCAAGCCTGGGGCAGGTCCAGTTGAGCACCAGTGCCCTTGCAGGGCCAGGTCACTCTGTGTCCCTGAGCAAGTGGCTCAGGTCACTTTTTTTACACAGGTGATAACTAAGAGAGTGTGTGTGTGTGTGTGTGTGTGTGTGTGTTCCTTGCTGCAGTGCCTACCGGGTAACACCTGGTGCCTGGCTGGCAGCAAGGCTGAGCTTTCAGGGAGAGCCTGAGTCAGTGGGAATTATACTTAGGGTAAATGAAATGCTCTACCACTTTACCATAAATAAAGCACATTTTAAAAACACAATTTGAAAAATCTGGGCCTTGGCATTTAAAATCAGGATATAACAAATGAGGAGGAGGTTCTGATGTGCATTTTGCATCATCTGTAGCAGAGAAGGAGAAGAACTATTAATGTCATAAGGATGTTATGAGGACAAATCCATTTGGGAAGCATTTATATATACTGCTGTGATGGGCCTATAGACAAATTTGTCATGGAATGACTAATTTGTCTCCCATGATTGAAGCTTTCTTCAGAAATATTCCACTGAATTTTTATTTTCAGCACAAAACATACACAACAAACTGTAAAAAAAAAAAAGAAAAGTTTTTTATTTTTTAAAAAAAGGCAAATTTATACAGGGTTTTGTTCCTCAGAATTAAGAAATTTTTTTTCCTTCAATTTGGGTAGAAACAATTTGAAATATCAAAAGGTTTTTTTAATTGTAGGTCTAGTAGGACTAGAATTTTGTTCTTTGATCTTGTAAATGCATCCCTGTCATCAAAGGATGCGAAGTCCTTAGTAGCAGCATTTCTGCTTTTAGATTTGCATAAATCCAGAAAAGAGCATAGCATTACAGCTCAGTGTCAGAGATTAACAAGGTACCATGTTTAAGCAAAGTATGATTATTGCTGACCAAAGTGGATAAAGGAATACATGTGAATAAATCAAAGGGGTATATATAATAGTGATAAAACTAAAAATACAGCATAATTCTGACAGTTTCTGAGGAATGAGGATCTATGATTCTGCTTTAGATGAAAATAAGGATTAATTCAAGTAAATTAAAATGGTATGGATGACAAGAGAATTAGACCCTTTTTTTTTTTTTCAGACAGGCTTGAAAGAAACAGCTTGTAGTAGGTTTCAGTCAGTACTTCAAAATGGTGCAACAATTTTCAGTTAATTCTTATATGAAAAAATGTGAATCTAAGCAGCAAGAATGAAAACAGTTTAGAATGGACAGTAATTTGGACGGTGATTTTCTTCAGTTATCTTGTTCTGGTGTATATTACTGCTTTATTGAAAATAATACACATGGTTTGAAATCATTGTGTTTCCCATTGAAAACAGATCAGACAGAATTCCTTATAAAAATATTTCATATATTTTCTGAGCGCTTTACTGCTGCCAGAATCGGCAAGGGTGCATTATCTAGAGTGCAATCAAATGTCACACTAGAAAAGCACTAAAGCCTTTTTAATTAAAAACGTCATAAAGGATTAAGTAAAATTATAACCGCCGGTTGCCGCACCCCTCTCGGAGGGGCACCGCGCGTTGCTGTGCCGGCGCTCGCAGGGCTGCGCAGCTGCGCCGGGCGCTGCGGCCTGAGGGCAGCGGGGCNAGGCCGCCGCAGGAGGGGCGAGGGCGCGGCGCGGTCCGCGCAGCTCCGGCGGCCCGTGAGGGGCGGGATGCCAGGCAGGGCATCTGAGAATGGCTCGAGGCGGGGTCAGAGCAGGCAGCTGCCCTGAGGCAGAGCGTTCCCCCGGTACGCTCCTCAGCTCCAGCCTCCACAGCAGGGTATGGCACAGTTGCTACTGGACGGCGTGCGCTGCTCCCACCCACATGAAGCTGGTGCCTCTATTCCCACCTCTGAAGCATCAGGAAAGGAAAGTGTCTCCACCTACAGCCTTCTGCTGCTTTTCCTTTCCGCCACAGTTTTTTCCTTCAATACCATCTTTCTTAAGCTCCCTTCATTGAAATTTTTGCCCCCTTAAACCTTCCTTTTCCATGTTTTTCACGTCCTCCCCACAGCCCCAAGACAGACTGTGCCACCTCTCTAAAACCAGTAGTAATACTGAATATTGCCTTGAAAAACTTAAATTATAAATATTCTGCTACAATATTCAGGATTCCCACTTTACATATGCTTGGCCATTGTAATAATCAGCGGCCCCATGCAACTTCCAAAAGTAACCATTGGTATGTTAACACTGCAGTGACAGTGCTGACAATTTAGGCATCCTATAAGCATGAAGATTTATTCTTTCAAGACCAAACTGTGGGTTTTCTGTGAAACCCATGCAAAGGGCTGGATAGTGTTCCAATGCCCCAGCAACAGCCTACAAGGCAAGCTGAGTCACTCATAGCATAATTTTTTTGTGGAGTGTCTGAATCCTATTGTTCCCTTGCATGGCTCTGGAAATTGCACCACAATTTAGCCCCAAGGAAGTTTACATATTTTGAGAAACACATTTCTGGAGTAGCCTGTAGTTTTGTTGCAAATTTGTTGAAACATGCATTAGATGTGTCAGTACACAACTAATAACAGAGAGACTGGTACTCTCTGCTGAGTGCATATTCTGGATAGAAAAAGTGCACCTTGTCATCTTTCTGCTATTGCACTTATTTGTATAACCTTTTATTTTTCTTAATTTAATAAAATCTTGGCCAGGCTGACTTCATCTAGGTGTCTCACCAGCATGTTCTCTCAATGCATTCTCATCTGCATTATAGCAGATGTTCAGCGTAGAAGATTTAAATTTTAAAAATAAAAGGTCTTTTCCCAACTGTACATTTTCCATTGCTCCATTACAAAAAAAACCCTCATGGTTGAAATAAGTAAACTGAACAAATTTCACCTATTTGTGAGATAAATACTTTTTTTTAAGCAGTAGTATCTTCCCTTCTACAGTAAACAAATTATTTTTTTGCCACCAAAGTAATTTTATATCATTTTGATTTGCTAAGGTGAGAATACAATGGCCATAAAAACTTCTTGGCAATTATGTTCAGGTTCATCACCTATTACAGGCCTGTTTATTTGCAATTCATTAATTTAAAATCATGAACTCCTTGTACAAAATGCTTGCAATGAAGTTTTTGCTTCATTTCTTCTTGTCTGTTGAAGGCAAGCATGAGATGCTACAATGCTTGGGTTCAATGCATAAATTAGCAACATTTTAATAGTCCTTACAGGGTAATACAACATTAAGATATTTATTCCAACTAGGAAAAATTTTTGTGCTTTGATAAGCAGGACAAACTTTTCTCTGGGACAAACTCTGCTCAGGAAGATTTGTGAATTCTGGGCTGATCCAGCCTAGCATGTAGAGAATGGAAACATCTGGTGGAGAAAGTGAGGCAGAGACTTCATCTGGGTGTTGCAGTGGTTGAAAGATTTGTCTATAGCTTAGACAAATCAAACAGTTGCAGTTTAGGAATCTTTCCAAAACCCCAGAGTTAAAGGTTGAAAATATCAGATATAGTTTTTTGGAGTGGCAACTGGTGTTTGATAACAGCCAGAGGAGGGGTCTCTACAGCTTCTTGAGTCACCTGCTCTCCTCCTAGAAAGAGAATTATTTTGTATTACTCCATTAAACGTTCTCAGGATTGTGCTAAGAATTTAACAGCAGCTCAGCATGCAGATGTAGCTCAGACCAATACCCTATTCTGGGGTAGCAGCTTCTGCTTTCCCAAGAGGTACATGAAAAATATCTGAATTCAGCATTTTGGGACACAGAGCATCTGCTGGTGGAAACCAAGAATATGCTTTGGATTATCCTAAGAAATATAAATTACCTAATTTAAAATCCAGGTTTATAAACCTTACATCACCTTTCAATTAATGAAAGGACCTTTGAATTTTATAGTAAATGGAGGGAAAATAGAATTAAAAGCTGCAAAAATTTCTCTGTACATGATTAGTTGAAATATCTATGCAGTCTCTGTCATCAGGGATATCTGAGCACTTCTTAGTCACTGCAGCATTAAGAGCCAACTCCATTCCACAGAGTGGAAGCAAATGTCTTGTGTAAATTCTGTTTTCTCATTTAAGAATTATTTTAAGAAATTAACAGTATTTGAAGTCTTAACTATCTTAATAAATGAAGATAATTTCTGTTTCCTGCTCCACTGAGGTTACTGTCGATATTGGACTCTTTCATTACAATAAAATATCACAAAATCATAAATAAAACAACAAACCTTTGTCATGGAAAACCCTTTTCAGTTTGACAGGACTGAAACAAGTTCAGTGGTACAGGTAGTTGCCCTTCCAAAGATGAAGACCATCCCCAGGCTGCTGTGGCTGAAGCATGAAAAAAGGTGGCATCATGTCTGAGCCTCCACAGGCTGATTGGCTTCCTCACTTGCCAGCTGTCTTGTAAATCTCCTGACAGCAGGTGAAATTCTGTGCTGGTTGCAGTCTAGACTTTGCCTGAGCGTCTGAACCACTCCCAAAACAGTTACCTAGACCTTGGATTTCTGCTGATAGCAGCCAACGCAATGTAGACACCTACCTTGGCACGGTCTTTGTGCATTTTTTTTTCCTGTCTTCCCTGGAGAATGATTGGCTTTTGTAGTACAAACGCTTTTGAGGAGCTGCATCAGCAGAACCCAGAAGTAGTAAATACAAGCATGACATTTCATACCTGCTGTTGAAATGGAGGCACAAACATACAATGAAGGGACTGTTTGATATATGGGAACATGTTGGATGCACTATAGTGATAAATTGCTTTCCTGTTATGCCTAGGAGACAGAAGTGAGGCACATGCAGCATCCTGGCATACTGTCACTTCTGTTCCCAATGCAGTAGGAATCTGTGAAGCTAACAACTCTTCTTATTTGGTTATGTCAGTGTTGGTCAATATTAAAATGACAATAAGAAATGATGCCTTTGCTCTTCATTATCAGTGTTTTATTTAGACAGGGCCTTATTTCATTTTATGACAGTTTCTCTTCAAACCAGCTTTAAACTTTCTAATCATTGGTAACTCAGAATGAATTTCTAGACATTATACATAGTGAAAATACATAATCTGATTAGAAACTGGTACTGCAGGGAGTCTGCAGACAAAATGCAATGACCATTTTGTAAGTATCTGTAAATTTGAGGTTTGCTTATGCTGAAAGTAAAATGCCCCTTCCATCTTACATCAAGAGGGTATGAACATTGAAGGTTATCAGGTGGGTAAGACTATGTTTGACTGCTCTAACTTCACATCCTCAATCACATTGTAGCATTAGATTAGTCTTTAATGTGAGACTTGGAATATACCATCATTATACTCCCTGGTGTGTCAGTGCAGAATATTAATAATATTCTATTTTGTATGGTAATTCAGCACAGAGCATGGATGAATTTCTGTATAAGTAATTAGATGTTTAGAAGCTGCCTTCCAGTTACATGATTAGACTATAACCAGTATTGCTGTCTATACTTAATACCCCAGATCCCATCTGATTGTGGAACAAATACCAGCCATGCTCAGAGTGAAAAACAATGTCACTGCCTCCTGGCTCAGTGCTGACTCATCAGCCAAGATGTGTTATCACTCCCATACCGTAACTTACCTTTGAGCTTCACAACACTGATCAAAAATGCTTTGGTTCTTCATACACTTTCTGAATGAAATAATAATGCTTTTTTTACTCTATCTTCCCTCTCCCACCTTCCAGTGCAGTATCAACCAGGCAGAAATATTTAGCATATTTCCAGCACTAGGCCATAGTTTTATTTTTTGTGCTGCATGCACGTCTCTAGACAGGTGTTTTGAAATGTAAATAAAAAGCAGTGTAGTGTGGGACTCAGTACACAAACTGCTGCAGAACAGTCTAGCAGGATGAGAAGCACAACATCTATCTGTTTAATAGGGCAGCAAGCTTGTGTAATGAGCAGAAACCCCTCATTTAAAATCTTTACTACAGCTCCCTGGCTAAAATATATTCCAAGGAAGCAGGAGGTGGAATAGCAGAGCTCCAGCATAATGTGGAGGGTAGTGCACAGCAGCTCAGCAAAACCCCCTCCCTAGGTGATGGAGAGAGAAAGGGAGTGACAGACTCTTCAGCGAGGCAGGAGCCAGCAAAGAGCAGCGGGCGGTGTCTGCCTAACAGCCATGATGCCGAGCAGCCGAAGGCTCTGGTCGTGTCTTAAATGTGTGTGCTCTGAGCAGGTTTCTAAGCAAGTTATCCATTTTCAGCATTATATGCCTGTGGTTAAAGGGATTAGCCAGTGGTAATCCAGTTCTGGAGGAGATTAACTTTCAAAAATAAGAGAAAGCTTCTGCGGTGGACACATTTTTGGCTCTGCTTACTTGGGTGGAGAGTCAGGCTGGGTGGGGGAGGGACAAGGATGAATAACCTCTACTCTCTGTTTATCTCCCCACTAGAGGCCTCTACACAGCTGTCAAAAAAAAGGTTTTATTGTCAGCATATTTTTAGGCCACTTGGATGACAAAGTGCAGAAACCAGTTAGGCAGCCTTCTATAGAAGGTGAAGCCCTGTGCAAACAGAGCTCCAGGCACAAAACTGCCCCTTAGGTAATGAAGATTTGCACCATTGTCTGGTTGCAGTCCTAGATTAGTAATATATTTGTATTTAAAGCTTAATCATGACTTCACATCAGATGGGTTTATGCATTGTAATCCAATCCCACTGACTTCAGTTATGCTATTTTAGTTGATATTGGTGCAACCAAGGTGAAAAACAAGGAGGTGCTGTGCTAAAATATATCATGTAAACAGCACATTAGGTTTCTCTGTATATTATATCTTTTACCTATTGTTATTTTGAAAGCTGTATCCAGCTATGCTACATGAGCTCTTTGTCTTCCCATTAAAACAATATTTCAAATGGCTCTTACTTTCAGAAGCTGCTTTCCAGTGCTTCAGCCTCTTCAGGCAGAACCAGTGCTGATGCTAATGACATCAGCATTGATATCTATCCCACAGACCATAGAAGGTCACTAATTCCATCAAGAGAAAGACTTGAGGAGTTGGCTAATGTCACCAGAAAACCTCAATGGAATTACAGCTGCAATTGTGGGGGTCTGGAGTATTTCACTTGCCACAGGATGGGAATGGAGTGTTATCACTCAGCCGCCTCTCTGCTGTTCTCCGAAGTATGGTTTTATTGAGCTGTTCAGAGCAGCATGGAGGGATGAGGAGGGGATACATCTGTTTCCCCTCAGTCAGTGGAGTTGTGTCCTCAGGTTCTGTAAACCCGAGGGAATTAGGAGACTTCCACCCAGCAGCCTGCAGCCTGGGCAAGCCATAGTTTGGTTGTGAAGGACTGGCTTCCAGTCAACTGTAGAGAATCGTGGTTACAGGAGCTTTGCATTGGGAACAGGAGGTTAAATTCATTCCATTCCCTCAGACGCTGGGTTTAACCCTCTGAGTGCCCCGATTTGTTATGAATATACTGGCAATATTTTTTCAAGATTTTTTTGCAGCTGAGACTGGTTTATGTCTGTTTCAGCCTCTCACTTGCTGTAAATGAACTTACTTTTTCTCTCCCCATTCATAGTAGGAATTTTCTATACACTACTGTTCAGATAGCTAAAGACTTTACTGTCCTTCTTCTAAAAACTTATTTCAGATAAAACTTGAACATATGTGTGTATATGTACTCTGCCATGTGACAGCTGCAGCTATACACACCTATCCAAACCCTGCCAAAAACATAAAGAAGCAAAAAACCCCAAGCCCAGTAATAACAACAACAAACCCCAAATAAAACAGTATGTTAAATAAAAAAGGCATCAGTGTTACATAGTTTCATTAAAATCAGAATAAAAAGACATATGGGCTGCATCTGCATCTGAAGATGTGACCCCATTCTCCCCCCAGGAACATACAGCTTTCTCTTCCTGCTGCAGGCAGAGGTCAGTGATCATATTCTGCTTACGATTTCTGAAGGTTACTTTCATGTAAAACCTGCCTTCTTCCTTCAGATTCTCAACACATGTTGCCCAAAACTTTCTCAGCAATGTTACCTTTTGAGGAGCATTATAATACCTCCTCTGGCCTCCTCTTAGCCCCCAACACCCCATTCCATTCAGACGGGCAGAGATGTTATCATGCTTGCTTTCCTCTTCTTTAATTGTAGCCTCTTTCAGAAACTACTCTTGAAGCTGAGTTATGCACCCAGGCTCCTTAAAATATCACAGATTTTCAGCACAAACTGAAGCCTAATAACACTAATGAACAGAGAGCTTTTACCTTGCTTTTTTTGCCAAGTTCAAGTATTATTGCTGAAACCTTCATAATTAGCCCATTATTTTATCTGTGATTGTTTAGCATGATGATTTCATGAGCTTTGCTGAGGAAGAGGTAATCTTACCAAGGAACATTTTCAGGCTATCTGGCAGCTTTTCTTCTCAAAAGATGTATTGTTCCTATTGGGGTTTACTATTTCATCCAATTCGTCTTGACATTTTGCTGCTTGCATGGTGAACTCTTAAGGAAGAAGATGGTTTAGTCTTTGTAATCTTTATCTCTACCCTCATCTTATTTGTTGTTAGCCTTGAAAGCACAGCAATGGCTATCTATATGCCAAAAGAAAAGACGACTGACTTCCTTCTGGGTTTATCTGGCCTACTTCAAGCTAATTTAAAGAAGTAGCCCTGGCAGGCCATATAAATGAAGGTATAAATGGTCATAACCTGTCTAGTGAGACTTTTAAATGCACCTAGCAGGTTTAAGAGCACATATCTAATTGTGCCTAAATCACTTATGTTCTTTTATGAAATTCCTTATCTCCAGTGCTCTCCTGCAATAAAATAATGAGTCTGCATGGACAAAAGGAGGCAGAGGGGTCTTGGACTCTGAGACTGTTCAATTTCTTTTAAATATATTGTTCAAGGGAAAGGAAAATTAAGCTTTGAAAAATAATAGAATATCACAAAAAAAAAATCTGTAGTCATAAAGATAACCTCTTCTAAGATATACCTGGTGTTTTATTTTTCCCTGGCATCATCTTTTTCTTGTAAACAAAGCATAAATCTCAAGTTTAATATATCTTTTCCAAAGTGATCATGTGCACTTCTTTAACAAAATATACGGAAAGCATTATATTTCCATGAGAAGCTGCATCATTTCCCATCTGGAAAACTCTTGCAGCTAAACTGGAGAAGATAGAACCATTGTCCCATTATATTTTCTTTTAAAACATCTCATGCCAACCTAAAATGGATTTTTTTAATTTTATGACAGATTGAATATTTTATTTTTAATTCTTTCCCTCAGTTTGGAAACATCAGAGCACTTATTGCATTTTATTTTGAGAATGTCAGAAAGTTTCAGTTCAGTAATATGAGAGGATTTCATTTAGACCATGGCAAATCACAGTATAAAATATTAAATACTCTAGATATGTTATATAGAGGATAATATTAATATTTAATCCTTAGGTCAGAGGAAAATACATGAAAACAATAAAGCCAAATCAATTTATTTTAGTACCAGTGAAGATCTTTATGTTATTTAAATGAAAGAAAAATCTATTAATAATTTTGACTTTCTTTTATTGAGAGTGGAAGTTTCAGCTTTGCCAAAAATGCCATCTTTACTCTTGAATATTATCTTCAGACATGTGTCTGTCTCAAAAAGGAAATTTTAGTGTTTGTAGCAGCACAGAGAAGGTCAAAGAAGCTCAAAGATGTGGAGTGGCTATTGTGATCAAATACAAGTCTGGCAGCTGGAAAGGTAGATGAAGGAGGATCTGGCTTTGTAGTGGCCTGGAAAAAGTGTATCAGAATAGATTATTCATTTCCTCTACCACTGAAAGAATGAGAAAGACTGCTGGTGGAATCAAAGTAGCCAAGAGATATTTTTTCCCTGCAAAGTACATATAACCTTACACATGGAAGGGTCAAACATTTACTGAGCAACTGGACAAACCACGTGTCAGGCTCAGGGCACAGAGGTGCTGCCTCTGGTTTGGGAAGCTCCTGGACTGTGAATGCCAGAAGCTAAGGAAGGGGAGCCAAGTGTCCCCTTATTCGGCCCTCCTTTGGCTGTCTGGTCTTCTTGAAGAGATCTCAGAGTCAGATTCTAAAAACATACATGGAAATGGCCTTGGCCATAGCAGTTGCTTGTTCTGCGTCGCTCCCAAAAGGCAGGCTTCTCATGAAACCCAATCCTTACCCAGCGCTGAGGGTGCAGAGAGCAGTTCTGTTCCGAGAAATATTCCTTAAAGGTGTGATGCAGAGGGCTGGTCATGCCAGCTCGTTTTCAGGCTGTTATCTTTCAAGCAGTGCGGCACACTTGGCATGCAGTCTTTGGAAGAGCAGCATGTGGTTAGCCAAGTAACCACTGGATGCCACTGTTGTTCCGTACAGCTACGGCCAGAAAACTTCATCTGGCAGTGGAAATGTGCCTTGTAAAAGAGAAGTGCAGATGTGGGGTTTCAAGTGTTTAGTGCATTCTCTGTCTTAGTGCAAGGGGCAAATTCATTGCATTTGCCTTTGTGTATGTCCTCACAATTAAATGCCGGCTTTCATTCCTTGGCGTTTAGGTTAAACAGCCTGATTCAATCTGAATTTTGCCACTACTGCCTGAGTTCTCCAGATTCATAGCAATGAAGAAAATAGTAACTTCATATGTCACACAGGGCAGCTTTACTTACAACATCACTAAGAAGATTAAAAATAAATTGAAGCATATGTCACTTCAAAGGGGGCAAGAAAAGGACATCTGCATTATTTGATGCATTAATGAGAAAGTTCTGCCGAGGCTTGATTTGAACTGTATGCGAAATGATGCGATTGGTAAGCTTGCAAGTTAATGTATTTCAAATGAAATTGTTTCTGAAATTTGTATTTAAGCTAGGTTAAGGGATGCTTGCATTTAAAACTTTGCCTTCTGATATCTCGTTCATAAATTGAGCTTTACCCTTTTAACTTGAGGAGTTTACAATAAAAAAAAAAATCAAAGCAATTTAGCTACAAATATGTAAGGCTGCATTTCAGTGGAATAAGCAAGAACAGCTCTTATGCCTGAGGCAAATCTTATCATCCACGACCATCTGTACAGCTACAAACTAACTACCTCTGGCACTGCATGATTCTGTAGACACTGGGCTATGGACTAGCAAGCTAACATTCATCCAACTTGATTCCCATCCTCAGCTCCAAATACTCCATGATATCTTCAGTTCTGTATCAAATAAACCAAAAATGTGGAGGCCCAGGTCATTTTTACCTTTCCCATCTTTGCTATGAGGATGAGGATAAGTAAAGGTCAGTGATGTACAGCTGGATGTTAGAGATGCATGGCAGAAATGCATGAAAAATTCACAAGGAACAATATGAGTTTCTTCATGCCATCTTGGTGCTTCTGGTTTGTACAGCTCAGCTGAGGAAGGCTTCTTTGCTTCTGAAGGAAATACGACATCCAGGAGGCTAATGTTCTGTTTAATGCATTAGCTTTTCCCCGTGGGACTCAGTTACAAATGCAGCTCAGGCCAAATTGATGAAATATAAGTTAATATGCGAATCTGACAGCTTGGAAAGGACACAGCTGCACGGAGATAGGATAGTTTTAAGGTGATAGAGAAAAATCTAAATATAAGAAGACCAGTATTTGCATATGTGGGTCTTATGGAGAGAGACACTGACAGCTTGTTAATGAAACCAGGAATAATCAGTCTATTTTTCCGGAGATAATTTCTCTGCAGTTCATCCTATGGGAGAATTTGGCAAAGTACAAAAAAACTAAGCCTAAACCATAGTCCATTTGCTTTATTGTTAGTATGACATTTTGCTGCACAAAGGTTTCATATATGTCAACTTTTTTGACGTGAGCGCATCATGACTTTGAGAAAAATTGGAATGTGGACACTTGCCAGATCCTAAATAAAATGCCTTCCATTTGGTTTACCCTGAAGCCATAGGGATTGCTGCAGCAGAATGGAAGAAGGCCCAGTTTCAAATCGTTTCCCACATTGCTGTCTTCATAAACATATTTTAAACTCATGTCAAGAAGCCAACAGAAATTTGTCTTTATGTATGGAGTAGCCAATGCAGGTGGCTAAATAACATATGCAATCAGATGTAAAAATGTTTCCAAACTTTGCTCTTAAATATACATTTGAGTAAAACAGTGTGCCTATAATTGACTGACGCTGTGGATCTCCATGAGGTTCCAGGTCAAGTCCTCCCATCAGTCCATGCAATGGTGGCAGGAGCACAGACCAGTCCTGTGGGTTATACTGGTCCCCCTCTGCTGTGGTTTGTTAGTGTGGCCATGTTCTGTGGTGTCCACATGGCTCCCTAGTGTGACTTGGAATGAGAATTCCATTAGGTGTGCTTGGGTTCAGAGTCCCTGCAGGGAGTGACTGTGGGGACATTCCACCTGTGGGAAGAACTGCTGAAAGGAGCCCTGATGAGGCCACTGTATCAGGGGTTGCTGTGCCTGTGCTTGCCATGGGAGACAAAGTATGGATGTGTATTCTTCACTACAACCTGGTGTGTTGTATACGTCTCTATCAAGTTATGTGTTGGCACAGGAATCAGCTGAGAGCTCTATATTTTGAGGTTACACCCTGCAGATGGGAACATTTAGCCTGAATATTAGAGGGACTAAGAGAAGCCAGGAAGAGAAAATCCCTCAGACCTGGAAACTGCCTGCATGTCTTTGGAGAGGTGGGAAAATCAGAAATGTGATCTCTTCTGTCAGTGTTTCACAGATATTATATAATGATATATGAATTAATTAGTAAAGTATTGGAGAGAAATTATTTGCATTCAGGTTCCAGAGTAGATATTCCAAAAGCTGGCTTTTTAATAGAAGGTATGATGAAAAGAAACAAGAATTGTTGGGAAAAGAGAGGATAGTATGAGGCTTAAGTAGAGATTTAAAGAAATTCCTTCTTTCACGTAAAGGAAGAAAAGCAAAAAAAAGTCCACTTGAAAATAAACATTGTGCTTACTAAAACCAGGGCAATTTATTTACAGAATTATGTCTGAAATAACAGTTATAACATTTTTCGATTCAAACCACTTGCTTATAATTTTTCCTTGATCTCCCCTAGTTTACAGACACTTAAAAATTACTCCAAAAGTTACCAGATTACTAAGGAAATCTTATAAACCATCCCAAAAATCTTTCAGAAATTTCAAGCAAGATTGCACTGGTGAGATGATAGAAAAGAAAGTAGTTATAGAACATGTTATTTGATGAGCAGAAAATTAAAACATGAACCCAGACAACAGGATACATAAAGTCAGGTTAATTGTGTTTTGGCCTGAAGTTGTGTCAGGGAGGTTTAGGTTGGATATCAGGGAAAGGTTCTTCCCCCAGAGGGTGTTTGGGCACTGAACAGGCTCCCCAGGGAAGGGGTCACAGCATTGGCCTGACAGAACTCAAGAAGCATTTAGAAAATGCTCTCAGGCCCATGGTGTGACTCTTGGGGATGGTGCTGTGCAGGGTTGGACTTGATCCTTGTGGATCCCTTCCAGCTCAGTTTCTTCTGCGATTCTGTGATTCTGTGTTTCTAATGCTACTTAGAAAAGTTAGCAATTATTTTTTATTTAATGAAAAAACTTCTTTGAGTGCCTCTGTTTTTCAAAAATAAATGTTTTGAGGGCAAGATTTCTATGAAACTTCTTTAAGCAAAGGGATTTCTGAGGTCAGAGCTGCTAGAAAACACAGTGTGAAAGGGTATCATTTGAAGGAAGGTGGAAGCAGTGTAATTTATACCATCTGAGGAGCTCACCTTCTTACCCAAGGTAAAGCAAAAAGAGCAGAGCTGCTCTCATTAATAAAATAACATTTTCTCTTCTTATCTCCAGGCTTTGATTCTTCATTTCCCTTTAAAAGTTGAAGGTTCTGTCTGGAATATGCCTTATTATAGTATTAATAAGAAGGAAAATAGTTGCTTCAGCTTTGGTCATGCTTTCAGAGCAACCAGTATGTGTGCAATAATTTATTTTCTCTACAATCCTTTAAAATATTTTTTTTTCTATTGTACATATGGAGACACTGAAAACCAGGATGAGATGTCTTCTCTATGGCCAGTAAATAAATCACTGTTAAAAACATCCTGGTTCTCAGGATGTGCTAGGTTTTTGCCTCAGTTGGTGATTTCAAGTAAGGTGAAAGCAGAGGCCTACACTTAAGAAATTACTTTGCTTTTTAATCCACTTCTGCAGAGGCATCAATCATCACTATAGATTACATATTCTATTCCATTTGCCTTGAAATATAAGAAATTAGCTTTTGCTATCAGCACAAATCCCCATTTGACAAAGGGGTATATATTTACAAATGATCCTTTATAGCACTTTTTCACCCGTATCAAAAAAGAGACATGGTGCCAGTAGTTTGAATTCTTTTCCAGTTTAGTTATTTCATGTTCCCATTTTAGTCTGTACTTGGAGAAGAAGGCTGGGTTGCATTGTGTTTTTGCTAGATGGTCCAGAGCACACTCCTGCTCTACCCAGTTCATATAACTGGCTGGAGCGAAAATGTAGCTGTTTATTATTATTATTTTTAAATAATAA
>WBMY01011705.1:453755-551102 GCA_013397315.1 Donacobius atricapilla | reverse complement strand
TAAATAATAAATAATAATTAAAGCATGAGGTGTATGGTCCTGCTGATTTGCTCTGGTGCCTGGGCACAGCAAAGTGCAAAGCTTAGCTCTGTATAGAAGAGACACTGCTCTCAGTTAGTAAATTGAGCAAGTAAGCAGAACTATTTTTTTGTGTTTGAAATATGAAAGAGAAAAGATGTACTAAATGATATTGATCCATTAGCTCATGTTTTGAAACTAGGAATCTAACTTTACAAGTATTTGTGAAAACAATGCAAACCACACCTATGTATCTAAAAATTGACAACATACAGTGTACAACTAATGTTGATAAGTCATTTTCATCAGGGACTCATAACTTGTCAGGGTTGTTTTGCCTTCTTCCTTCTCTCTCTCTTTTTTTTTTTTTTTTTCATTCTATTGCTTTTTCCACAGGTCTGCAAGCAATTAGTATGGGTGAAGAATGGCCAGAATACAGCCTTTTCTTGATGTCCATATGTCACTGCCATAATATTACTGGAAGTGTAATAATTTAAATGGTGAAACTAATTACCTAGAAAGTGACAGCACTGAATGTGCTCTTTTATGGACCATTCATTGTTGACATTGGCCCATTAGATATGATATTATGTCAGTCCTAGTAGCTCTACAAGAGAAACTGTCTTGTTATTACTGCACTGTATTGTGAAAAATCATCCTTTGCAGGTCTAAGTGCTGAACCTGTTTTTGAAAGGTAAGTGCAGGACACAAAACATTGATCTCATTTTAGGGAGGAAGTACACTGCTGTACTGAAATCCATTTGCATTGATGGAGCAGAATGAAGCATTTATTTATCAAATAAAATAATTTATTTAATTAAAATAACCAAAGAATGAAAAACTATTCTGAAAATACTATTCTGGACCAGTAACTTTTTTGAAGAGTGCTTGGCACAACTTGGGAACAGAGTATAAAAACCACTTTAGTGGGATTGCTTTTTTTAATACTTTGTGAAGTTGCTCCCAGTTTCAAAGCAGTTGGAGGAAGTGCCTCCTTTCTCATGGCCTTGTCAACCTCAGAGGGAGAGAGTAGAGTTGGAAAGATTAAGTTCTCCTGAACAGCATAACAAAATCCACAAGCAGGAAGATGACCCCTACATTCCCAGATAGTCTGTGCATGGACAGATGGGTGAAGACTGAGCACAACACACCTCAGAACTGAAGCCTGTGTTGAAACAGCTAATGACATGCACAAAGGGAAGCAAATCAGGCAGATACTGTGTACTGGGCTAAGACATTCTTACTGCATTATAAATATTTGTATTTTTGAAGATTAATGGACTAAAATATTTTAGAGTGAGGTCCGCTGTTTACCCATGAGCTGCAAACACGAGAGATAGCTGCAGTGTGAGTTTCCCCACACCATCCTGTTAATGACCTTAACTCTGACCCTGGAAGTCCTCTTGAGGGAAAGGGGGAAATTTGGTCCAGATCATTTATGGCCATTTCCTGTGTAAAGCCATGCAAGACACTCACTGCTGACATTGCAATATGAGCTACAAGCAACTGCATGATTGCAAATTTCTTAGGGCTTGAAACCTTGCATGTACTAGAAACTGTAAAGTTAAAAGCCCAGAATATTTCAAACTAAATGCTAATGCTTGCACCAGTACAAACACTGGATCATCTTTAATATGTAGTAGATAACTGTGTAGCTTAACCTGAACTGAATTAACACTTGACTGTACCTATATTCATGCAGTGATTCAGTTCCTTGTTTTAAACATTCTGCCAGGAATTCCTACTACGTTATAGTCCAAAGCAAGAGGTACAGTCCAGGGATAGGAAGAGCAATGGGAGAAGATTAAGTCTTGTCTGCTGTAGAGATACCAAAGAAGGGATTTTGTTATCAATTGTCATTTGTGACTTGTTTGACCACAGGAGAAGACTCAATACAAACAAAATGAATCAATACTTTTTGTTGCTGTCTGAATATGTGCTTCACTCAGATATGAAATGCATCTACTTTATGCCCTTCATGGCCTATTTTTTTCAATTGTGGTAACATAGTCAAGTACCCTGACTGGCCAGCAAGCAATAGTTCATTAAGTGGTGGTAATTTAATTGATTTTCTTCACTAATGCATATCTTAAGATAGACTACCATTACAGGAAGGGTTCAGGAGGTGGTTGATCCACATTAAAATCATGTAATTATGCTCTAAGTTTCATAGCTTTACAGCCTGACCCTAGCCACTGCTGGATTCCATGGTGGTGAACCAGCATATGCTATACAAACAAAGGGGCAAGATGAGATGAAGGAATATTTGTAGGAATTCCCAGGGGGTGGGGACTAAGGAAGTTGTAAGAAAATATAGTTACAAAGGTTTCTTGCTATGGTCCTCAGCACTGTAGTATCCAAGCTTACACAACCATTAATAGATTTGGGCTACCTCTACCCTGTTGGGAGAGAAAATAATTTTTCACATTTCTGAGATAAGAAACTATGGAACAGGGTGGATTAACTTATCTTTCCAATGTCTTCTTTGATTGGCCCAGGAATTCAGCCTGCATGTATGCAACCTGACTAACACACTCTAATAATGATGACATAGATCCTGGATGAAAGATATCTCAGGACCCGAAATCTTGTACCTGAAATATTTATAATGGAGACTCTATTGCTCTGCTGTGACTTGAATTTTATGATTTAGAGAGTGTAAAACACTAATGAAAGAAGACTGTCCATTTGTATGGATAATTTTAATAGAAATAATGTCTGAAATACAAAAATAGTTCTATAGCAGCAACTATGCATAAACAAATAATTTCAAATTATTTAATGATTTTTGAGACAATTGGATATTTCAACAGGGGCAATTTTTCAAGCAGAGGTTCATATATAATTAGGTTTTTCTCTACAAGTTAGTATAACTACAGAGAGAGTACACACAGGTGTGTCTGGTAATGGTGACTGATGTGGTCTTGGACAGAGGAGAGTGGGGATGGTGACATTGCAGCATTTCTGTGTACTTTCCCATAATAGTTATTTTTCCTATTATTGCTACAAAGACTGGTCCTGGTACATCTTGATTTACCTGATTTTATTTGACAGGATGGAGTTAAACCACATGCAGACATATATCATCTGCATTTGAGTCTTGAAATGTCAAGGCAGGAAACAACTTCTGTAAAGAAGCAGTGCTTTGGTTTCCTCCTTCTCACTTTTGAAGATGGGTAATGGTCACAAAGCTCATTGAATCAATAAGAGATGGGATTTGTGTCAGGATCAATAAATAAACACAAAGAAATTGTTAATCTTACAATGATTTTAGGACATGGTCAAGTAGCAAAACAAATATTTCGTCATCAATCTTTTAACCATATAGCTTGACTGAATGAAATGTTGAATGGTTAGCTGCAGTGACAGTTGACCAAGTCAGGCCAAAGATATTGACATTTTCTCATTATTTTGAATTTCAATATTTAGAGGCTATTTTAAAACTTTTTCTGTCTTGATATATGAATGAAACAAACAGGAGCAAAAAAAAATTTTTTTTAAAGGAGGCTTTCCTCCTCTTGTCACAAAACATCCTTCCTGGCCCTGAAAAAATGGCTATTTATATGGCCAAGAAAAGGAAGAGAAGGCAGAGAGGAAATTGGGGTGGAAACAGAATAAGGCATGAAGACAATCGATGAATATTTCTTTGGACAGGTTTTGTATGGGGGTTTAATACTTGCGATTATCTCCTTGTTTTCCTGAATAAGATGGTGAATTTATTAGATACATGCCAAGATCTCTGAAAACGTGTTTTAATGTTAAGTTAGAACAGGTTTTCAATTCTTTAATATTTACATTTGTAGTAAATAACATAGCCTCCTATTTCAGTACCACAAAATTGATCTCCACTGTGGATTTTACAATACCAGATTTCCTAACCTCTTCAATAAAGCATGGCCTTTTGTATAAAAAGAGAAAGAATCCCATGGTATTTAAAATCTCCTTCTTTTGACCTTTCTTAAGGGTACATGCGATTTGCAGCACTGTATAATGTGTTAGCAGCAGGCAAGACTACATCTTGAAAATCGTTCAGAATTGATAACGTTTCTATGCACATGATCCTCATACACAATTTCCCTCTTCAAAGGAACCAGCTAGGAATTTGAGTTTGCCATTTTAAAACTGACAATAGTGATGCTGTTTGGCTTTTTTTTTTTTAAATTTTGTTCTAGAGCTTTTTAAAGATTTCAGTGCTCAAAATATATGTAAAATAACAAATTAAGGAGATAATTTTGCTGTGGGCTACAAAGAACAAAGCAGGGGCCAATGCTACCAAAGCATAAAAGATTCCCTAATCTGTATATGAGTCAACTACCTCCCTGACTATATCTGATAGGCAATAGGCACTGCTTCTCCTTTTCCTTTCTTTTTGAAAGAATTTCAATACTCTCTTAAGCTTTCATATGAAAAATGCAGAAGCAGGGCATATATCAAGAATAAAAGGATATGGTAGAAGAAAGACACCTTTCCATTTTTATTGCTCGCGTTTCTTTTTTTCTTTTGTAAACTTTCTCTGTCACAGGCAGTTACATGAATATACTGGCAGTCCAGTTCTTTTCAACAGCTTTCATTTGAACTGATGCACAATAGATTTATATGGTCATAGATTCTTCAAGCTGAATTGATTCTTTATATTTCTATAAATTAATGCCATTTCTAGAAGAGACAGCTCCTGACAATAGACTTCCCTGTTCAGGACCTGCATTTAATGTTTTGTGTGTGCTTGTGACATCCCCATGAAAGAACTCCACTCTGTACAGTAGAAGAGAAAACCAATACTGAGTTTTCATCTACTTAAGAAAAAAAATCAGTAGAAGGAACAATTCATGATAGAAAAATGACTAGCTTGACAGCACATAAGATTGTTTTATGAAAACATTTTAGCACTGATAACCACATCTTTGATGCAATCCACAGCTGATGGCAAGTCATCCTGGTATCTGTTCCCACTGCATGTAATTAGCTTCTAACACATATCCACATCACGCGTTTTAAATCTTCCTTTCATCTTTCTTCTGCAGTACTGATGTCTCCAGCAACAGATTCTTAAGCAAGCATTTTATGACAGATGCTCTACATAGTCATTTTATATCTGTGGCATCAATAAAGCAATAAAACTTAATTGGTTACTTCAGCATGAAGAAGCTTATTTCTGACACCTTGAAGCTTAAGATTGACAGACGGGTTCACTGATGGGGAGAGGAGGCAAGAGAGGGTGTGTCAAAGCTGATATTGCTTTACGAATTACTTCTTGGGGTGCTGGCTTGACAATCACTCTGCTGATAGATGAACCTTATCTCATTTAGTTTGATAATGTTGGCACAGCTGATATGCCCAGCTAGACCAGCATAACTGAGTGCAGCTGGGTCAGAGCTTCTGAGGTTTAGGTTCTCACTGGTCACAGACCCCCCAGCAAAACTTTCAAGCTCTTGAGCTCATTAAGAAATTTATTAATATAGATGATGCAGTAGGATCTCTGTCCTAAAGTGCAGTATGCTCCAGATCACCCAGATTACCATCACAGTAAGCAGCAGATAATTTTAATGGTTGAACCCAAAGCTCCCAAGCATATTGATTCTGGTTTTTTGATGAAGGTACAAGCCTTCCACAGTTGTCTATAAAGGGTCTTTGCTCCTCCGTGTGATGACTGTGTAGATACAGAAAAGAAGTCCTGGCTGTTCAACAAATATGACAAAGATGGTTATGTGCAAAAATAGCATGCAAGGCATGATCTGACCTACTCCAGATTGTAAAGCAACATTGTGCTTATACTTCTGTAATACTTGAAAAAAGTTTTGTTTTATAATTTTTTTCAGGGCAGTACAGGTGTCTTCTATTTGATATTAAAATAAAAGTCCTGCTATAATTTTGCAAATATCCCTAGCATGCTCTCTGATTGGAACCAAACCAAAGCAGACCAAACCCAGGAAATTTATTTTCTGAATGATGGAAGGAAATGAGAGTTTGAATGAATGTATATCATCCCATCCTCAGATTTTTTTCTTATGTTAATAAATTATCAGGATTTTATTATTTCCTGTTCATTTCTAGAGAAAGAAGAAAATGTGGGTAGAACCAAGGTGATTTAGAGATAGTGATTGGAAAGTTTAATGCACCCTGAATTATGACTACAGTTTATGGCTATTTCTTGTCTCCAGTAATCTGCTAATTTAAGTCATGTATTATTCAACAATGTTACTTGGGTTTTGATGGGGCTGCAAAGGTTGATATTGAAGGTAGGATTTTCACACTAAGTTAGCACATATCACATTACTACTGAATATATATTCTTTTTTTGGCAAACCGCATCTGGGAAAATTTCTCACAGAGTCTTGAACTTCTATGACACTTAACTCCATTTCTCACCTCACCTGTTGTTTTCACAACACTTTCGCTACTGTTCTTTACTGAAGGGTGCCCTCGGTGCTCTTGAGCAATGTCAGAGTGACTGAGCTCTGGGCAGGAAGACCTGAAAAGAAACAAGTGTCCTCTCTTGCTTGGCAGATAGGACAGCATGAGCTGGAAGAGCAAAGACTCATTTCCCTGCTGCTTGCATGGGCCGCAGGTGATGCCTTGAGAGGTTGCCTAGAACAGAGGCTAGATAAAGGAATAAAGTGGGTGTTTATTAAAAGGCCTTCAATGGATACACCTTGGGCAGTACAAGAGCCTGGCCATGGCTACACCCAAGATGGACAATAGGTCAGGAGTTTTCATACTTTTATAAGTTTTGGTCGGTTTGTATGTTGGGGTCAATTGTCCAGTTACAGCTCCAGGTTATGAAGTTCCATCCTCCTAGACTGCTCTCCTCAATTCTCTGTTGTTAATACTTTTTGGGCGTGAAGCTGCAATGGTGTCCTTGGTTCTCAGACTGGAAAAGGATTGTTTTGTCTAACTAAGCTGTGAGGAGAACTTGCTAACACTTTATATGAAGTTCAGAGTTACATACCAATGCAGTACAGAATCTGGAAAATATGAAAGCTAAAACTTAAGGCATTACAGGGGCTATAAGGGAAAACTAAAGAGGAACCCAATGACTGCTGTGGTCTAGCTGATTGTCTCCCTCACTTTTTTTCCCCTCATGTCTCTCCCTATCCCTTCCTTCCACTAGTGTAGGCTAGCACTGGCTTTGAAATGGAGAGTTGGATGATAAAGCAGAGCCTCAACCCTGCTGGAGCCTCTGCCAGTCCATGGTTCTCCTGAAGTGCTCAGAAGTTAAGCAGATGCTGCCAGCACCATGGGTTTTCTGCAGCCCCTGAATGGGAATGAATTGCAGCTCTTGATTTGAAACCCATTTTTCAAGGCAATGGCTTAAGGGTCTTTGCCGCAGCTAATTTTCTTGTGTGTGCCCATGTGATGTTCAGTGGGATGGCACTGATAGAATGGTGTCTTTTGCTCTACAAACTTCTGAAAAAAAAATTTACAGAGCTTGCACATAAATGAGAAATTATTAAAAAGCATGTAGATCTCTATGTATGTCTGTCAGTGAAAGATACAGAAATATTTCAGTCAATGGCTTGTGACAGTCTGTACTCTTATGCTGTGCCACAATATTGCCAAAGAGGTGTTCTTTTCAGTTGTGTAGTTCTTCCAAAGCAAAACCTTTATAATAAGAAAGTGCAGGTCAGGACTTGATTTCATTAGTATGAGCAGGACCAGAGGCTGTGATGTTATTCACCAACCAGCTGAATAACTAGGTAAAATTGATGGTTTCCTTATGGTTTGATTAGATTTTGTGTCAGTTCTTACAGTGACAGATTTAGAGAAAAGAAATAAAAAGACAATGTAATTTAAAAATCAATAATGTGGCAGGGAGTGAATGCAGACCGGGAAGTTTTGCAGAGGGGTAACATTGTATTAAAATGTTTAATTTCTTCTTTTATCCTTTTATATTTATTAACATTTAAACAGACTTCTAGGGATTTTTATCTTTTATAATGAGTACAGCCCTTTTGCTGAGCTCATTTCCATTACACAATGTTATTTCAGCTGCTAGGCAAGAAGATAATGTGCCCTTCATTAAAAATAGCTAGGAAGAGAAGAGTAGCATACTCCCTTTAACAAGCATTTCTTGTCTCTTATCTTTTTTTCTCTCTCTCTTTTTTTTTCTCTTAACATGCTGCTCAGATCTTTTGTCTGTGGAGAAGTTTGATTATGCCTTAATCCAAATGGCCAGTTCAATCTATTTTAATCCAATTAACCAATTCAAACTATGCCGAGTGTCATAATCCATTTCTTAATCCAATTAGCTGTTGTCGTTCTGAGTGCGGGTGAGGACGTTGCAGAGCGGAGGCTGTTGTTTGTTTTCAGTTTCAGAGTGCAACATGATGCAAGCTAGTTCAGACTGCTTTCCTGGTAGCCCAAACAAGGAATGAAAGTGAGAGATGTCAGCAGCATTTACATCCTTCCTGGGTTTGATCTATTTTATCAATAATTAAAGTTAGTAGGACTTGATTTTCATGACCAAATTAGATTTGTCTCTTTGATATTTTCTTTTCATGAAACTGAATTTAAATATACCACTTGCTAGAGACAGGCAAAAATGACTTGTAAATTTAGCTGATTTAGCTTGGGGTGCTCAGTTTTAGGTGGTTCAAGGCTTTTCTGTATTTTATGAAAATCAGACCCCTTTTAAGGAATTGCAAAATGACTTAGTTCCCTAATCAGTTGTGAAAATCTTGCCCTTTGTATTTTGCCTTTTCAAGCTAATAGGCTGAGCAGTTTAGCCAGGGAAGTGCAAGCTTGGATCTCATTGAAAGATTCCAAATGCTTTCCTGTCTGACTAAGCCTAGAATATTTATGAATATATATTATAATTTCAGCTTTATAATCAATTCTCATTGAGCACTAACATTACAAGTAATATTTAATTTTTGCTTTTACTCAACATGGAAAAAATACTGAGATGTTCAGAATTCACATACTAGGGAGCTACTGACTGCATGATTTATTGTTGAAAATATTGTAGTGGACATGGTCATTCCAGGGCTTGCTTTATTGAAATCCTATTCAGCTTTAAGGCAACTACACTTTCCAATTTGATTTTCCTTTAGACAAGTCATATGATCTGATTTGAAAAGGACTTGAAGTTTTTTTCTATGGAAAATCAGAGGAAGGGTTAAGTTGCTCTTGGGCTGTTAAAAACTCTCCTCCAAATACCAAATCTATGGTGTAAATCTGTGCTTGAAATATGAACCAAAAAAATGCTGAAGTGTACACCTTGACAATATATGTTCCTTTTACAAATATCTCCCTGATTCTGGCATCAAAGGATATATGCCTTAACTTTGCTATTGTGATATTTTAAAAATAAAATTGAATCTTCTTTTTTTCCCCAGCTTAAAAATCACAATATTTTCTATATAAATTATGTATACTCCACAGTAAAAAACCAACCAGACAAACAGAAAAAATCCCTCCACAAAACAACAAAAAACACTGTAGCAAAGAAAAGAGATTACTGTAAGCAGGGAAAACAAAAATTACCTCTTGGAATTTCAACAGACAGGTTGATTTTCTATCTTATAGTCATATTTTCTATACTTATGACATTGATATTTTCTCATCATGAATCTAAGTCATGTAAAAGGGCTGGACAAATGGAACATTTAATCACACAAAGCTGATCATGAAATTAGTGAGATCTATCAACACAGGGGAAAACACTGCCTGAAATCGTCAATTTAAAAATAAAAATAAACTGTTTTAATCAAAATTGTTTTGATGTTAATGGAGAATTGATTAGGTGCTAGATCTATTTGGCATCTATATCAGGGATTCTCCAGGGAGCTGAAGGCAATAACATTCTGGACACTTCCATGGTTCTTGAACAGTGCTCATGTTTCTTCAGGATCATACCATTGGTCTGTGAGGATAACGGAGAGCTGCTGAAATGACAGTGGGTGGAGTTCAGCTCCAGATTCAGAGTCATAAATTAGATGTCTGCATAGGTATCTATGGGCTGTGGACCTGAATCTGGATGTAGGCTGGCCTCAACACACATGGCAGAGATAATTGCAAAGACTATTGGACAGAATCATAACATGCAAAAATCTGAAACCCATAAAAGGAATGTGTCTTTTGGCCATTGCTTTGGGATGATGTTTACATGAAACTCCTCCATTTCCTTCAGATCATACAATGTCCTTCTGCATTGCTGAAGCTTCATAAACAAGTTATTTTCAAGAAGAATGTGCAAGGACACAATAACGGAGGTTAGCTGCAGTTATGAATTTTATGAACAGTTTGATGGAAACCACATTAAATGGCAACATCAACCCACAAATCAGCTTTGCAATGCTCTTACTCCAATCTGGTGTTGAGGGTGATTCACTTTGAATTTCCTTTTCATGGCCACCCTTTCACTCAGTGTCATTTATCAGCATACCAACCTCTTGTGCTGCAGAAAACTCTGGCATTACATTTTAGCAGTGTTAACAAGTAACGTTTTTACAATGCTGCACATGTTAGCAAAGTAAGTACGGTAAATAACATCACAAAGACTACAGTAATTGCCCTTTTTGTAATGTGCCTGCTCACTGTGCTATCACCCAAGTCATAAAGCTGTCACGTCCTCTTCATACATTGTCTTAGAACAGTAGCACAGTTCCACTCAGACCAAAATGGGCCAAAACACAGCTAAAGGTGATCCACAAGCAGAGGAAGAGCTGGATGGTACAAGGAAGAAAGAATTCCCTTATTAACAGGAAAAAGAAAATTTGCTCTTGAGAATTATTCCTGAAATATATGTTTGAAATATATGTATTTCAAAACATATATGTTATGAAAAGTAAAGATGAGGACAGTTAGAATGTAAACTATTAGGTAAAACAAAACACAGAGCTTAGGCATTTTTCCTTATTTTGGTAAAGCAGTAGTATCCTAGCATCCTGTGGCTCTAATCTGAATGAACATAGTCCTTTTCGGGTCATTCACTGATGCTTGGCTTGCAGTCCTCCCAGGCAGATGCTGAGTCTCAAATAGGATTGGACCCTGATGTTCCTTTTTGCCTGAAGCATGCCAAGGTAATTTATGATAGAATTGTATAATGGCCTGGTTTGGAAGGAACCTTAAAGATCATCTCATTCCAATCCCCTTTCATTAGACCACGTTGCTCAGAGCCCCATCCAACATGGCCTTGAACAACTTCAGAGATGGACCATCCACAGCTTCTCTGGGCAACCTGTGCCAGTGCCTCATCCCCCTCACAGTAAATAATTTCTTCCTTATATCTTATCTAAACCTGTTCTTTTTCAGTTTCAAGCTACTCTCCCTTGTCCTGTCACTATGTGCCCTTGCAAAATGTCCCTCTCCATTTTTCTTGTAGGCTCTCTCCAGGAAGTGGAAGGCTACAATTAAGTCACCCTAAATCTTCTCCTCTCTGGGCTTAACAATCCCAACTCTCTCAGCCTTTCCTCATAGGAGAGATGTTGCATCCATCTAATTAACTTGATGACCCTCCTTTGGACTCACTCCAACATGTCAAGGTCCTTCCTGTACTGGGAATTCCAGAGCTGCACTCAGAATTCCAGGTAAGACCTCACTGGAGCAGAATAGAGGGGCAGAATCAGCTCCCTCATAGGGCTCTTCACATAAAAAGCTGACTGAAAGCCCTCTAGAAGTGTAATTTATTTAGAAGTAAAGCATCAAAAAAAAATTAAACTTTTAAACTAGTAAATGTAGCATATATTCATATGAAGCTTTTCCCTACAGCTTGCTATTCCCTTGTTCTGGAAAGGCACCAACATCTTAGACTTTTTCTATAGAATTGTTTCTTTCTTCCTCTACTTAACCTTTCAGTCTGTTTCCCTAGCCCTGTTCTGAGGAGGATCCTACCTTTTCTTCTCAGGAGTCCTTTAACTATTCATTAGCCTTCACATTTTCAAGTTCTAAACTTGGAAAAATAAGCATATGTCTTATTAGTTGATGGGGTGCCACGTACTTGAGGTTAATAATTTTGCCCATTATTTTTGAAGAACTGGCATAATTATTTGTTCTGGGAAGCCAAGTGTTGCTTCCTAATTAGTTTTATATGCATCACACTGTAATTTAAATCAATATAGTTATAAAGGAAATTCCTGAACATGGTAGAATATATAAAGCTTTCATTGTAATGCTACTAAAAGTAGCAGCATATTTTGTTTCTAAGAAACAAGATCAAAATAAGTACACTACAGCAGTAAAGAATGAAGCTTTTTTTTTTTTTTAATTATTTGAAGGTAGCATTTTATCCCTCTTTTGTGTGAAGAGAAGTTGTTGACCTTGCCACAGTCTCTTGCTGTGGAATAGAGCCCCTTTGCACTGTCAGTAGAAATATGTGTGTTTGGATCCAGAGGTCCCACATTTCATTCTTACTATTGATAATTTATCTTTGCTTACAGTGCTATAGCTTACTCCTTCCATGCCTCAAGATGTACATAGGGAGAATCTTTTAAGTTTCAGAGCAAACAAAACTGAACAACATTTGTTTTAAAATGTATATTTCTTATGAAAATAATAAAAAAAGCCCACATAGATTTTTTTTTAAATAAGAATAGCACCGGAAGGAACCACACACTTTACCAGTTCACGTATAGCAACATACTAAATGTCTAGGTTAGAAAAATCTCCAATCTCCAACCTACTAGGACATTACTACAGGATATCTAAGAGGTATCTAGACCACAAAACTCCTCTGAAATTCAACACATTACCTGAATAGAAAACAGAAAAACCCCTTAATTATAAAATGTCTGACAAAGAGCACAAAAAAGAGGAGCAATATCTTTAATATCAAGGAATTATTGAATTCCTGCAATTTGCATTCTTTATATAATTTTTAGAGAGCCTGAGTTTGGTGGAAAGAAGTAGCATGAAAAATAGTCATGTTGTTGTCTAATGAGAATTTTTAGCCAAAAATTCTCCAAAAAGTTATATGCCTATATTACAACACTTTGAGCTTGATTAAGGTGCCTAAACATAAAGGTCTAGGTTTCTTCAGAAGCCTTAGGATACAGAAAATATCTATGGGCTCTGCACATATGGCAGAAACATAGATGAAACTAGGAAACACTTCTCAAACAGCAGCTGGGGGATATGTAGGACACCGCAAATGATATATAATAGATATTAAGTTACATTTAGGGTAATTATATCCTATCTATCTATCTATCCACACCATACTAGGTATAACTGAAAAATGTAATTAAGTCCTTTGTGTCCTGCTGTACCTGTTGGTAAAATGAGGAAAAGAAAAAATATACAATACATATTTTTATAGACCCGTGGCTGGAACAAGTGGAATGACTTCTTCAGATTTCAAAAGAAATTTAGTCTCTAACATGGCTGAACAAATAATAAGTAGCATAAGTAGTTCTCTAGCCTTCTTTAACTGTGCAGAATATTCACATCAGAACTGGTTTTCCACGCTTCTCTCTGTTTAAAATAATTATAAAAAAATTACCATGATTTTATTTAGCTAACAATATATGCTTTTAGCAATGTCATTTTGTTGCATTGATGCTGGATATTCAGAATTTAACCTTCCCCGTGATGTTGGTGAGATCCAAGTGTTGGATGACGTTTAGAAAAGTCAGCTAAGCTATTAATCTTTTGGGCAAAGATTGGAGAGAGTAAATGCAGCAGAGAAGGCTGGAGAATTTGAGCAGCATTATTTTGCTTTCAGCTGTAAAGTGTGTTCAGAGACATGTTATTATGAATAGCTATGAATAGAAGGCTGCTTCAGAAAATAGTATGAAGGTGTTGCCCAAGCAATTGTAATCACCATTAAGTCTGAAAGAATTTTCCAGGTAGTTTAATTTAACTTTCTGAGGTCTGTGAATGGGCTTGAGAAGGTGTTTATTGCTGGCAACTAAAATCTGAACTGGCTCTTTTTCCCCTTTAGCAAAAAGACTATATGCATAAAAACAGTACATGATATACACTGTTAAAAGGGCTGTGGTTAGGAGGGGGAAAAAAAAAGAACTGTCTGCATATTCCTGTCCTGGTGGATACACTCTGAGCTGGGTGGAAGCCTCTGAAGGAGGAAAGAGGAGACAATTTCTTCAGGAAAAGAGCCCAGAGAAAAGCTGACAAAATCTTCTGAATCTGAAGTGTGGATACAGGCTGAATATATGTGCAAAATAGCAGCCTTGGGACTTGGATTGTTTTGAATCCAATATTAAGATGTTAGCCCAGTGCCTGGCATGGCTTAATAGTTAGTCTGAGCTGGACACTGTTCCAAACAAGCAGTTTGCATGTGGAAAGTTTGCAATTTGTGGGCCAGCGGAAATAAGCAGAGCTAGATCGTAAGAAATGCTGAGTTCAGGCAGGCTGGGGATCCATCTTATATGGTTTGTGGAACGGTCTCTTTTATGTTGATTCAACAAAGACAAGTTGACAAGGGATAAAAACTGATAAAAAGAAAGTAGCTATCACACCTTTCACAGAATGTGTGAGAGCTTGGGGTAGGGAGAGAAGAGTATATATGCTTATGTCTCTGCTTGTTTAATGAAAAATCCACAGAGTATAATAAACCTCATTTCCATGAAATTAGCATACGGGTAAGGCTTTATAGGATCTAAGAAAAGCACTTTGTTTGAACATATAGGGTATCAAAATTCTCATTTTAAATCTTTAATTAACTTTTCCCCCTCTTCATTATCAATCACTTATTTCAACTATTCATAGCCTCAATAAGCTTCCTCTGGTGGCTAAGAGATAAGACATTTAAGAAATAAAAAGTCGAAGTCTGTGTTGATTTTATTTGTATTGCATTTGAATTTGACCAGAATGCTTTGGGGTTTTTATCAAAGATTTGAGTGAAGGGAGTACTAAAGCTGATTTGGTTATATACTTCCTGGGGATGAGGAATATCAGTGTTCACATGTAGTCTCCGAATGAAAGCCAGATAAACATGCCTAGACTGAGATTTTAATGTCATATAATGCGCATGAAATTTCACGGGAAATCTCTCAGGGTGTTCTATTAACAGATGTAACCTTGGAATGAGATTTAGGAAAGGGGGGAATTTCTTGTCATATTACTTACTATCAGTGAATAGTAGTACCTGAAAAAAACCGTAATGTTTGTGTTTATTTTGGTAACTCATGCACTCTCTTAGCAAGTAAATACTGTAATCTTTTGTATGCAAACCCCCTTTTTCACTATATCATGTTGTTAATTTCCTTGTTCCATGTCCATTACAATTTTTTTGATTTACTAACTTACAGTGTAGACATGTAATATTTTCGGTCTTGAAAATCTTGACGACCTCTTGGAGAACTGAACAAAATTGTAAGTGTCAGAATTAGACAACCCCCAAATCTTTTGCCTTGGTAAAATCCTGAAAGATTACTGTAGTTAGATGGAGAAAAATGCAAGTGCAGCGGCTGACTTCAGGGAGGATGTGATCTGTAAGGGTCAGGCTTACAAAGCGAGATCTAGGATATGTTGGGAAAAGTAATTCCAGGAAAAACTGAGAAGCATTTTTACCAGTGTAGTATTCATCATATACTGCAATTATGCAAATAAATTAAACACGACCTAGACATGGGCCAATCAGTGGTGCATGATCATCCCTACTTTAAACTGCTGGTACAGCCCTTGCCTGGTTTTGGTTTAGGCTAATTAACACTTTGCAGGCAGTGCCTGAGCACAGCTCAGGGAAGGATGTGGGCTGGGAACAATTCTCAGTACTGCACTGAAAGACAGGGGATTGCTTGTCTGTGCAGAAGTGTGCCATGCCACATCAGCTAACGGCCCTCACGTACAGCTTATTTACCAATACAGATGTGGCCATATCAGGGAAATGAATTCATTAATTTAAATTAAATGCTTCTGATTGTTACTTAGGAAAGTCGCATTCAGAGATCCTGCAGATAAGAGATACTGGGACGACCAAGGAATTTCAGAATTTAGTTCAAAAGAAAAAGATTAAAGGCACTTGGGTGGTGTAACTTCACAAGAGGTTTGCCTAAAAATAATGCATATCAGAGAAGTAAAAGATGTATTTTCAGTGAAGAATGTATAAGAACAAGTAAGTTCAGATAGTGGCCATGAACATAATTTTCACAAAAAGTGAAAGTTTTAAGAAGTTTTTTTCTACTCTCTGCCAGAATGAATGCTCATTTGCGGCAGAATTCCATTTGGAGTAGTGGACAGAAGGTAAACATTGGGTTCAAAATGGTAAAATCATGGCCAGGATTACACAGTTAAGATTGGTACTTGCAAAACATGTCTGGATTAAGCTGACTGAATGAGTCCTTTCAGTTTTCAGCTCCATGGTAATGGGCATTAAAACAATTGGTAAGCATATGAATTTTTAAGGCTAAGTTGTGAGGGAAAAGTTGAATTATATTCCACATTTAGACTTAAACAACCAGTTTAAATTTTGACCACAGTTAAGTTTATAGTTCCATGTAATTATTTTGGAAATGCAGTTACAACTTCGGTAAACATGTTTTTTTAATTCTGCTTAACGATAAATTTTTTCCTTCTTTTACTAACTGCTGAAAATTCAGTGTTCACCAAGAAAAACACACCCATAAATTCACAACTGGCAATTTCTCTACACAATTTAAAAATATCTTTCTAAAAATCTCTTACTTTTCCGTACTGATTTCTGACTTAACCATTGATTTTGTTTTACAGTGCTGAAAAACATTGTAACCAGGGATTATGCATTAATGAAATGGGATGAAAAGTATTTTTTAAAATAAAAATCTTTGCTGTGGCCTTCTCTACCCTCAGATTTAAAGCACTGTCCGTGACCAGAAAGTTCAATAATTTATTTATTGTTATTTATTTAAAGGAGATTTTTATATAGTCACTTTACTCTAGGAGCTTGAACCTTAGGATAAACACTGCAGCACTATGAGATATGCAACAAATTTTTTTAGACTGCAGGCCAGTTGTCTTGCAGTAACTTGGTTTAGGCACTGGTAGACCACATTTAGCCTCAGCAAATTTAGTAGAACATGATTTTTCAGCTCAAGTTCGGATGTTCAGGAGAACATCTTTGCCTTGGAGGAAACCTCAGTTGAATCTCTTTCTCACACACCTGTTATTGGAATGGAAGGACAATTTGGGCAAAGGGATAAATGAGCACAGCTTTAAATTCAGATGAATAATGTATAGTTCTAGTCACAATTACCAAACGTGCTTATTGTTAGGAAACAGAGAGTGAAATAATCCCTTGTTTATGGAAAATTGGCAGGGTATAGCTCATGACATAATTTATAGAGTTTTCTGTGGAGTCCTGGTAATTATGACTGAACTATTCATTATTGATTTCATTTGGAATGTTAATGAATTTAAATCCAACTTGTTGAAATGCAAAAACAACCACAAAAAATCTATTGGTTTTTGGCAATTCTGTACTCACTGAAGCCAATGGAAACGTTCCCACAAATGTCAAGAAATACTAGATCTATCTGAATGTGTCTCCATGGTTGTTTTTATGCCTGCTGTGTTACTGTTTAACTCCATGATGTCTTTAGTAGCTTGTGCTTGACAAGATCTGTGGCACATCCCTAGGCCTGCCTCATCCATAGGCATTACCTGAAAGAAGGCTGCAATAGATGGAGAGACACTACTAGGGCATGTAGTGCCAGGACAAGGGGGAATGGCTTCAAACTGAAAAAGGCTGGGTCTAGATTAGATACTAGAAATAAATTCTTTACTGTGAGAGTGGTGAGGCAATGGCACAAGTTGCCCAGAGAAGCTGTGGATGCCCCATCCCTGGAGGTGTTTGAGGTTGGGTTGGGTGGGGCTCTGAGCAACCTGGTCTAATGGGAGGTGTCCCTGCCCACAGCAAAGAGGTGGAACTAAATCGTCTCTAAGGTCCCTTCCATCCCAAGCCATTCTGTGATTCTATGACTGTCAAAGCTCTAACAATACGAACATCATGTTGACCCCTTTGGTCATTGTCAGAAGGCTCTCAAGTCCAGATGCTGGGGACCATGTAACAAGGGTATGGAAAACATCTCCATTTTTTATAGTGTCCCCCAAAATTAAAAGTATTGGTGATTTCTACAGCACTGTGAAGTTCAGCTGGAGCGTGCGAATGAAGTTACGCTGTAACACCCTAGAGGGGTGGTGTACATGCATGTTTTTCAGTGGGTTTGGAGAACATAAAAACTCTAGCAGCACAGTGAGAACTGATTTTTTTTTCAGTTGGTTGGGATTTTTATTTGGGTTTTGAGGGGGTGGGGGGGTTGTTATTTGTTTTGTTGTTAATTTTGCTGGTTTTGTTAGTATTGTCCTTGGATGCATAATGAGAAAGTTTTAACTAAGGGTCCTGAGGTGATAAAATAACAGGAGCTAAGCAAAATATTGATGACTGTAATATATTGCAGTTATATCCTGCTTTCAACTCATTGCTGTAAAGAAAATATATTTTTTAAAGGCAATTCATGTTCTCAATAAGCGACTTCCAAAAATATTTTATGGCAAAAATCCCTCCATTTATTTAGCTTGCACAAGAGGTATTTAAGAGGGAATTAATTACAAATACAAAGTACCTCAATGAGGATAGGGTATCAGTTAGTAGGAGGCTGTTTGACCCTGAAGTCACAGACAGTAAAATGTACTCTAAACAGATGAAAATTAAAGGTAAAGCAATTTAGGCTGAAAATAATGTGCATATTTTTAAGTCAAGAATGTGCTTAACTATGAGGGCAGCTTGCCAATGGACATGTAGATTTTTTCTTTCTTCATGTTGTCAAGTACGGTGGCACATGTCCAAACACACATGCTAATTCATGTCGCATATAGATGGAATTGAACATGGAAATTACTGAATGAGGTTTTATGGATTGTTTTACTCAGAATGACAGATCCTGTTGTGCTTTTTGCCCTTAACTGTAGCACTCTGAGAATAAGCTTTTTTCATAATCTGGCTGATAACATTAGTCATATTTAGATCATTTGCCATAACGATCATCATACTTTTTTAGCTTTGTAATAATGTAATTTTCCAAACAGAAAAAAAAAGGTAAGTAGCAAGAATACTCTTTCCTTCTCATTTTCTTTGTTACTCTGGGCTCAGCAGTAAAGTATTCATATATTTTCCAGTGCAGTGAAAAACATGGCTGTCAGCCTTTGAACATCTGTTCTGAGCAGTTTATATTTATATCCTCTCTGCACCAGGGAAACTGTTTTCAGAGTCTTGTTTTGTTAAGTAATTTTTTTTTAGTGGAAGGGGGGAGAATGAGGAAGTTTCTTAGTGAGGAGGAGTTTTGAGGGCTTTTTGATTCTCTCTTAGCATTCATGTTTCTTAACACTGGTGTAATGAGTAGTTTGAGGCTTCTGCTTCACATGCTGAATAAAGCAGTTAGGTTTATAAAAGCCTAGACTTTGGCCCTAAATGCCATCATCTCAGATTACTCCCTTCCCAAGAAAACTTGACTCTGACACAGAATTGCCTGCATAATAAATTGAGACTAGATATGAGTGGGATACCCCAGATTAGATGGGATACATTAGATAAAGAAATTTTGTAGAAAAGGAGCTGTGGGCAAGAAGTGGAACGTAAGTCAAGGTTGAGCACTGTAGAATTTAAGACAGACAGTGCATGGGCTGCACTAGAGAGAACACAGGAAGCCAGCCCAGGAAGATGCTTATTCTCTGTTATCTATCCAGCATTTATGAGGTTGCACCTGAATTACTTTGTCTAGTTTGAGGCTGCCTATCATAAGATGCTGAAGGAGCAAGAGGGTGAGGAGGCTGGGTTTGACTCACTGAGAGGAGACTATGGGGAAAATGTAACTGTGCTGTCTTTCCCTGTTTAGTTAAACTAATTGGGTGGGTACAGAGAAGGTGGAGTCAAATTTCTCAGAGGCTTATACAATGAAAGAATGACACTCAGCAGTTAAAAATTTCAAAAAGTTAAGTAATATCTAGTGATAAGAAAAAGTCACCATGAGTGGTCAAAGACTAAACTACATAGCACAGCAGGGTTTGCAATATTTGTCCTTGGAGAGACACAAAATTTGACTGGACAAGAGGTGAGCCAGGGATATAAATTTGAAGCTGGATAAACTTTGACTTGAAGTCACACTAGATGACCTTCTCAGGTATCTTCCAGCTTAAACCATTCTACAAATGTAAATGCGACAACGGCCAAACATAATCATAAAGTGAATCACAATGGGCCACGGTCTTTACAGGCTAGGAAATGTACAGAACCAGCTCAGTCTGGCCCATAAAATGTCAATTACATATAGTTATGGGAAAGGGGTAGGGAGTCCATTATATTAGAGAAAACTGGTTCTCATTATAAAACTTTATGAAGATCTTTTCATTTCTGAGCTTCAGCTACGGTGTATCCTAAGGAAAGGAATCAGGACCTTGAACTTCTTTGGGTAGTCTATGGAAAGGTAAGAAAAAGCCTGTCAGATATGTCTGATAGGTTGCCAGTGGACTGACTGTTGAAATGAGATGTAGCCCTCTTTAAGAGCTGAATTTCTGGAAGCACTGAAACAGTATGACCATTTATATTGAACGCTGAATCACTGCAGTCTAAATGAGAAATGACAAAAGCATGAATAACCAAGGCCAGGTCATTGCCTTCCAGGAAATACTCTTTTAGCCAGCTGGAAAGAAAGCTTTTTACTGATGGTTGCTGTTATGTAAGCCCTGAGAATCAGTGAATAATTTCATGTGCTTGCAAAGATTTAAGGCCAGAGTGAGCCATCAGATCAAGTATTTTGAACTGCTGCTGGCAGTTTTCCTCACAAAATTTGTTTGGGTTTTTTAGTTTGCTTTCTTTTTTTTTTAAATTTTTTAGAATAATATCATATATTTGATCGAAAATATTAGGAAAAGTATTAATAAAAACGATCACAATGGCTGGCCCGTTATCCATCCTAATTTTTATCATCCACTCTTCAACCTGAAATTTCAATTTGCCTAACTTAACTTTACAACACCAATTCTTTTACATCTTTCTTTATTACAAGGGCCTGGTAACATTCATGATTGCCTTCTAAGTTACTTCCTCAAGTAATTTCTCAATACTCTTTCCTTGAATCTTGGCTGGTTAGTCTTTCTGAGAGGGAAGCTGATCAGCATAGCTGTGGAGCCATACAGGTACAGTCCTGCAACTCCGGTACTCAAGCATGTTAGGGTGGGGCATTATTGACTCACAGTCAAATAGGGATAAGTAAGGATGTAATTTCTGCATGTGGCTTTTATCAAGCAGAGTTTTAATATTATCAAATTTGGATAAATTGGAAAGAGGTTGGGGTTTTTTTTGGTTTTTTTGGTGGTTTTTTTTTTTTGACACAGTTACTTTAATTTGTTAAATCCTGAGTTAGACATTTTTTGGATTTCTGCTGAGACTTAAGTTCAACCAATTAATCAGGTTTTAGTTATATCACTCTTCTTTATTATTTGTTATATGGACATTGTCTTAGCTATTTTCAGGCTTCCTAGCAGTTTATGAATGTAGGTATGAATAGATATATAAGCAATCTTTATTATAATTTAATATCAACGAGCCACAATTTTTCTTATCCAACATTTTAATGACCTTTTGATGCAAATGTTTTAGGCCTCCTGATTCAATAACGTTTATCCTAAGTAGATGTTTTCTAACTTCTTCCTGAGGCTTATTAATAGCCTAGAAATTGCCTCCCTGTCCTGATATGGTATGAATGCAGCGTTCTGCTTCTTTCCAAATATAGAGGCACAGTATTTATTAAAAACTTCTGTTCTTTCCATGTCATCATTGACAATTTTACAATCTGAATTTGTTAATAGACCTTTCCATAATTTATTTTGTTCCCAATACACTTCCAATATTTTTGAAAAGAATGCCTTAATTCTGATAATCTGTATAACTGCTGCTCTAAGCTACTTTTGGCAATTCATAGCTCTTATCTTGTTCACAATTTCACATTTTTTCCACATATTTTCATTAAAATGTGGTGCTTTTGTCCTTGCCAGTGAATGAAGACAAGATTCTAGCTAAGGCCATTCCTATTCTTAACAATGACACTTGGAAACTCCAGGGGTTTTCAATGTCTTTGCCAGTCAGCATTTTTCCTTTTAATCAGTATTTTCATTAGTTTATTCAGATTTTGAATATAAACTAGTTTGGAATATTATGCATTTTCTTTATATATCATGTTTGGGGCAGTGTTTGATCTTGTTGAATATGAGGTCATGATCCGCAGTTTCTAGGCAACTGCTAACTCCCAATAACATGGTTATGCTGCTTTATCTGGCAGAATTAAATCCAAAATTATAATTCTTTTCTTTTTCTGTAATTCCTTGTGCACTATAAAATCATCATGCATATTTCTAGGGATTGTTAGAAATTTTACCACCAGCTATATAAAATCATCAGTCTGCATTTCTCAATTTCAAGTTCCTGTAACAGCTTGATTTTTCTTGCACATAATCAGCACATACTTAGGAAGAAAACATTCTCATAATTCATAGGCCAGTTCAGTCAGTGGCAGGTTCTCTTTGTAAGATATGTTAAGTAGAGCATTGATCTATGTGCCTGCATGATCCCTAGGTTTTGAATCACCAATAAAACTTAAATATATAACAGTACTTCTAATGGAGAGTTTGGCTTCTATAATCCCATTACCCATTATAACATTAGAAAACAAATTGTCTGAGTTTCATGTGCCATTTATGTGATGCATCTCAACAAACTGTGACAATGCCAGTTGCTTCAAATTTCTTCTTCATCACCGAGTGCTTATAATTTCCTCACAGTGTATCCATTCTTATGTGGAGTCCATAGTAATCACTTCCAAATGCAGTTGTCAAAATTTGGAAACAAATAAATTTGTTTCCATGTATGTTGCACAGAGCTGAAATTTAGGCACCTGGGTCAGGCACTTTGCTCTCCATCACCCTTGCCTTAGTGCTGAAAATGTCTAAAACCAGATCATGGAAAGAATTTCCTCATCATGTACACCTTCAAGCATATTTAGAATCAAGTCTAAATATGAGTCTCATATCTTTCCTGCTGCCAAGATGCAGCTACTTTGCTTTCAATACGAGGATCCATTTCATGTGCCTGGATTTTCCATTTCCTTTCTGAGTTCCCTTTTCTATTTCAAAATAGATTCTGTTTTATCTTTTATGGCTGAGCATCCATACTTCTCAGTGAATTTTTCCTTAGTGGAATAGCTTAGGTACAAACTTGAGGCTGTGAAAATAGTCTTGAAAGGCACAATTATCATTCTAGCCTATATATAGATAGCATCTGATTCTACTTGTTGCTGAATACTGCTGAAACGTTGTGGATCTGCAATTCTAGGGTAATGTTAGCGCCCTAATGGATAATTAACTTTTCAGCAGAGAGGTCTCCATGCAGGACTTCTGATAGGATGAACTGCCCATGCGGTGCGGGATGATTATACGCAATTAACTACTGCAGTCCACCAAAACTGGTGAAATAATTGGTTGATTTCAAGAGGAGTGTGTTGAACAACATGGAAGATTTTAGTCAGAGACACAAGACTTTCTTGAAATCGTATAGCTTGTACTACATTGAATCACACAGGAGTAAACTGCAGCACACCTGTTGCTACTACTGATGCAGAAATCTAAAGTCATCTGAAATGAAGACCACAAACTACTGAGAGAAGATGACTTGTCACAGAGAGTAATAATTTATTAAAAATGAGAAATGGAAATCAATAGTTATGTTGCATTAAAGCACAGAAGATGGCACTGCAGACTAGATGCTTAAAATATTCTATTTCTTCTACATTATAGCAATCACTGATGTTATGAAACCACAAGAATACCCTATTATTTCTCATTTCTAAGTCACTGTTCATACAGAAGTGAATACCCCTATTCTGTACTTTTAGTAGATGCAGTCCTGAAAGGCAGTGTCATCAATTCTGAAACCCGTGAAGATCTGGCATGATGATTTTTTGCTGCTTGTTGAAACTGAACGGCTATAAATACTTGTGGGATGGTAGCTCATTTGAATTAATTTTATACAAATGTTCTTACGACATGCATTAATAATTTTTTTCACTGTCCAGATCAATCTGAAAATGACTACAGTTTCTTTTAGCTGGATGACTTCTTTCTACAGAAAAATGACCAAAGGCTTCTTTGGAAATTAAAATTTGCTTCAGCAATGTTATTGATAAATAATAATCTAGAATAAATTGCTATTGAATGCTAGAATGAAACCTGATTCTTTAATATGATATTAAAAGTTAATTTCCTGAGGGTATGAAGGAAGAAGTTTACACAATGATTAAGTGAAGAAATTATAAAATCACCACATGGTTCTAATGATAGATGTGGTGCTTTCATGTAAAATGGCTTGATTAAAACAACCTCTGAAATTTGATGAACATAAGATTTAAATCCTGTCTTTTCTCCTGGCCATTTGACTAAAAGAGTCCTTGAATTAAATACTGATGGTGATAGAGAGCACTTTTAAAAGTATAAATTCTGTGAGAGGTGGGTAAATAAAGTGCATAACATAAAGATAGGAAATGTTGAGGAGTGTAATGGATGTGAATCCTCGTCTTGCTGCCCTGAACTGATTTCGCTGTGGTATAAAATATGCTCAGTTTACCATGGTGAAAAAACAATGATGGACAATTACAAGGAAAAGGGTAGTTCTTTATTTTTTAATACATCCCAATCTTCTGTAAATGTCATAATATAGAACAAAAATGGCAAGAATGTCTTAGTGTCATCAGCCCCTGCAGATTTCTCTTCCATCAGCATGACTCGTGTTTCTTTGGAAGAGAAGACAAGATATTTTTATTCTCTCAAAGGGTTTTCATTTTTTCACACCCCACCTATACCACTTACACTCTCTGTTTCCCTCTGACTGGCACTCCTCTGCCACCCTCCATCGTGCAGCCAGCACCCACAGCCTGGAGTTCCCTACTGTTGTGCCAGTTCCCTGGCCATGCTGACTTCACTGTTCAGCAATGTAGGCAGTAGTTCACCTCCTTTTTCATGATTCATTAATGCCTTTTAGTCCTGAAGATCACAGGTCTCACTTTCTTGGTTTAAAGATGGATGCCACAAGCATGGCTAGGTAATGGAAATTAGAACTGCTCTCAAAAGTCTCTCTGAAAGGTGAGGTGATGAGGTTGAGAACCAAAACAGTGATCTGAAGCATTTCCAAGGCAATAATAAAACCCAGGAGAAAGCAAATGCACAAAAGTTGTGCAAGTATTTGACACCCTCCTTTTTCCATTACTGAAAGTCTGCTCATTTTCTGCATGAGATGTATTTATTGCTAACTATCTGTCAGACTGCAGCATAAAAATATCAGCCATAATTACATTCATGCTACCAGCCTTGACATTAAAGTTAATCTGAAAAACACTCATTTTCCTATACTACCTTATGTAACCAGGACTCAAATTCAGCAATGGTTCACTGTCAGGTTTTATTCTACTGTGTTTCAGTGCAGAGAGTTACTTGACAGCTGTGAAAATGTTGGCTTGCCCTTTGTCTTACAAAGGGAAGTATTAGAAGAGCCTGACATTTGTCAAATGAAACTCTTATCTGTGTGACCTATTTTTAGGTACCCTTTGAAACCTTATGATAAGTACCTGAAAACTAATGATCCTTCTGTTTCAGGAGAGAACATTTAGGAATGACTTATTAGAAGAGATAGACACAGGGCTAGAGAGACCCTGGCAGGATGTTGTGCTATGTCGTAAGCTTGAGATTCTCTAAATTGGTTTTATTTTAGGAACAGTTCAGGAAACCAAAAAGATGCTGTAGGCTGGTGGTAGACTGGTCAGGTTGTAGACTCAGAACTGGGTGAGTGGGGAAAATCTTGCCCCATAACTCAGTTTAGGTAAGCTTCTTAATGAATTTAAATTTATCTTTGATAGAAGTAATTAATTATTTTAGTTATACAAACTTCTGACTGCAGACAGGCAACTCCTAGATTTTGGAAGCCTGTAGATTAGGCAGGAATCCAGCAGAATGTTTCACAGAACACCTCTGAGGAGGAGGTTCATATAAATTATCATAGCAATTTAATTATAAACATATTATAAAGACATATATAGAATAGTTAAGCTCTTGTCGTTCTGGGGAATGAGTAGCGTTGGATGTACAGTATTGTCCCTTTCTGTTGCCTGAGACCATGGCACCTTGTATATAGGTTGAACAGGGGAAAGAGGATTTATTTTGTCAAAAGGAGTGTAGTAGTTTATTCAGAGATACTCCAGGTTTAGTGCTAGTAACAATACTCAGAGTGTCAGACCACTGTATGTACACTTGAGGAACTTTGGCTTCAGAGATCCAAAAACATATCAAATTGTGATCAGGGATTAGTGATCAGTTATATAAAGTAAACTGGAAGTATATGGCATTCATAGTGTTGGTCACAGAATCACAAAATGGTTTGAGTTGGAAGGGACCTTAAAGATGATCCAGTTCTACCCCCCCTGCCATGGACAGGGACAGCTGCAGCATCTCAAGTGGGAATCATGAGACCAGAGCAGTGGGGGTGTCAGAGAATCATGCAGTCAGGGAGACGCCTGGTTGCTACACTGCAAATATCTAAGATATTTAGATAGATGTTTTGTGTAGAAGCAAGGCATGGAAGTCAGGTTCTGGGATTCAGTGAGACTTACATACAGAGCATGTTACTTATGGCAGGTCAAAATTTGCTCTTGGCAGGAGATGGAGATTTTCTCCTGGCTTTACTTTCTCTCGGGGGAATATTTCTCCTCCCAAAAATACACTGATTTGATTTGAAGAGGCTGTACAAAGTCAGCTGAGTGTCACCTTGGAGTTTACAGGTAAACCTGTAATCTACAAAGTATGAGAAATGTGACTACAAATAAGTAATAATTGTCAATAAATTGAAGAAAAGCTGAAGTGTTTCACATTTGCAATGAGTATGATTACTGATTCTCTCCATCCACTACAAGGCAGATGGGAACAAACTTCCAAAATGTCTAAGTACACATTTACATCCTGACAGGTGCATTTTTCAGAGATAGATCAAAGGTAACCATGAAATGCCTCAAGGTTTCTCAGCTATTCAGGCAGGATTCAGCTCTGATGATAGAATAGTTTTCTAGGGAGGAATAAGTTTATGAGGGAGTTGCTGAAATTTTGGAGGAAGTGTATAGGAAGACAATGGATGAAGACACTTGGCTTCCTATAGCTGAGGGTTGTCGAAATGTAGGAGTAATGTTGATGTTATGGTTACGACAGAGAAAAAGGTCCTGCTCAGTGGAAGCGAGAAGGACCCTCAAAGGAAGGGATAGGTTGCAAAATAAATTCTCCCTGGAGAAACTTGCTGTTTGGGGCACTGACAGGAACCTGTGGCAAAAGCCATGGCTTAGTTTTAGAGCTAGGGTTAGAGGACAGGCAAAGCCTAGAGACCCAGCTGAAGTGTGGCTGGAGAGGACTTCCATAAGAAAGTGTAAGCTGCAGATCTTGCAGTAAATCCCTTCTCCTATGAATTGCCCAGCTTCACCATACTCCCCCTGGAACAAGGAATCATTTTCCTATTTTTTTCTTCCTTCCTTCAGCCATTCAAATTCACCTTCAGTGTTTCCTGGGCTCTTAGAGGGCAGAATATGGGGTGATAGTTGCTGATGCTCCCAATTGCGGTTCACAACCCTACTGTCATCCCCTGGTTACTCTGACCTATCCTGTGGCAATAACACCAAGAATGGAGAGCATCAGGGAGGAAGAAGATGAGAACATCCTGTCTTTCTTTCTTTTACTAGACAGTTTCTACTTAGCTGTCTATTTTTTCTGTGCCTTGAAACAGCTCCCTTCTAGTCAGTTCAGACTGAGTACAATGTAGAAAGAGCTGAGCTTGTTTTCAGCCAGTCATTGGAAGAAGTCTGAGCATGTCAGTAAGGAGTCCCTGTGGGCCAATTTTTTCTGGTGTTTCAGATACTTGCTGTGTCTGAAAGATTGCAGCAAACAAATGAACCTTCTCATATACGTATTCATTTTGTTCAAACTGTGATCCAATACTCAGTGTGATCATACTGACACCAGATCTGTTTCTTAATCTCAATTTAGAACATAAATTTATCAATAAATTATGTCACATGCAGGTTCAAAATAATATTTGATCACAATTAATTCACAAAGTAGGTGCATCACCTCCTCTAGCTGCGATATGATATGGTTTATGCCATCAATACATCTCTAAGATTAATGAGTCAAATCACAGACTATAGGAAAGTCATTTGTCACCCCAGATGGCAATATCTAATCAGTTGGAAAACTGACCAAGTGAACTTCCAGCTTCTGGAGGCCTTATTAGAATGTTTTTCAAAGTATGGCCTGAGGTTACAGAGTTTTAAATAAAACTGTCAGCCAGGTTGTTGTTCGACACACAGACACACACACGCACACTCACTTTGGTGAGAGGGCATGAATTGTTTACTAAAAGATCTGACGCCACTTTTAGAGTATTTCTACAAAGGCCAGGGATTGGGGGAGAAGGTTGACACCCCTCCCCATTCCATTGGTCGAGACAACTGTCCATCAGCTGTCCATATCTCTAAGACAAAGAATGTAAACTTCCCTTGACTAACGAAAACATTGCTTCTATTTATAACACCCATGTGTGAGAAAAAACCTAAGAACTATGAGCTATGAGACACGAAGAGAAGGCTGAAAAGTCAGGGCAACACCAGGTAATCTATTTAGATTTCTCTGTGTATTCAGAAGATACTTACTCTACTACAGACAAGATGGATGTAATAGTATGCCAATAAATGTGCCATGCTTAAAATAATTTTCTTCTCTCTTAACATAAAATAACTTGAGATTTTTTTATTCTTTGCCTTTGAACTAATAGGCTACTCAAAATTCCAATGGAAGATTGTTTTGAAAAGTTTTAAGTTGCTATCAGATTGACTAAACAGTAAATGATATTCTGGAAAATGATCCATCTTATCCAGGGTGCTTAATTTCTGCAATGGAAGAATTGTAGTCCCTTCATGTGGGTTGGCTGATTACATGTGGCTTACTCTTCAGGTGCATAAGAGTGAGGTAGAACAAAGAGTCCTGTCCCCAAGCAGTATTTGCTCCGGTGAAACCATCTCCCATGTGGAGAGATGGCATCCATTCCATCCCACTTTAGCTCTTACTACTGGTAGGACTGCTAGATTCTCAGAAACTGGGAACATACATGATCTTAAATTACAATGAAACAGTGACAATGATATCGTAAACCTCATCAGTATCTCAAAAAAGCCTATCTCAAAAGTTTGTAGTCTCTTGAAATATTTCCCATTCAAAAATAATAAAAGAAAGCTACACTGGAAACTTTTAGAAAGCAGTGTTCTTTTTATAAAGCTTGTCAATTAATAGAAATTTTTCACATGCTGTTAATTAGGGGTCTTCCTAGCACCAGAATAACTCTGAAGTGGAATCTGAATCTCCTGTTCCAAGTTCTAAAATTGCAACAATATGAACCTCTTCAGCTTCCAGGGCTGCAGTTCATGCTTTCATCCTCAACACTGCTATACCTTCTAACAGTGGTTTGGGGTTTTTTCTGCGGAGTATATGAATTTAATTGTTGTTATTTTAAGCCATGGTTATTGTGCTGGGTTCTAGATTAATTTTGCTGAAGTGAGAGTAGAGTGAGATGCAAATTAACAGAAATAGAATATGTGGCTGGATAGTCATTTTGACAATTGGTTGGGAAAAAAACCCTAATGACAAGAGGTTGTGAGGATGATCTGCTATGTTTCTGGGGTTTTTAACGCACTGGCTTTGTAGCTTCTCTAGGAAAGTTAAGTTTAAAATGACCAATGCAGAAGACTGCAGTACAGTTTTGTACTTTACCCGATTATGGTACAGTCAGTAGCAGAAAGCTCTGACTGCCTTGCAAGAGAGATTGATTGTTTAGTGCCTGAAGAAAGAATGCCTTACATGGGCAGCAATTCCTATTGCTTCTAAATGTTCCTGGCCATCTTGCCAGGCTCAAACATCTGGGTCTGTCTGCCCAGATAAAGGGGTACTATGTTATATGAACCATTAGTGATTTATGAGCCATTTCACGTTAGGATGGCCCAGGCTGTCAGCGAGTGCTGCTGCCACCACTGGTAGTGGAAACCAGTTGCCATTGCTAGTACTGCTTTTATTCATGAAAAAAAAAACCAAAACAAACCTGATAAATCCTAAGCTACAGAGCACTCTAAGATAAGAGGAGATGAGCTACAGTATTATACAGTACTTTATGATATTTGGAAGTTTTAATTTATACTGTGTTGCATTGTGATGCCTGACTTTGGCCCCTATATGACATGGATTAAACTGCCTTTACATGTCACCTATATCACATTCTGCCCTGGGGCTGACTCACACATGCATCAGTCACCTGCATAGCCTAAATGAAATTGTATGTACATGTACTACAAATTCACATAGCTTAACCAGCCTTAGAGAACAAAGATTTCATACCCATTCTATACAATATGTTCCTGTGCTAATCTGTCATTATGGTCAGAAGTTTATCTTACATCCTATATCTTATTTACTAAATCTTAACCCATTTGGATAATAGCCAGATCTGGTAGGAATGTCAATAGTTGATCATCTTTAAAATAGCCTTATATATATTATAATACTTATACCCTGTGCAGTCTTGGAGGACTACATAATTTCAGCAAAAAATTCCTACTTCAGGTATGTTTACCTGTGACTAGCCTTTCCTACTTTCTGCTCAATGCTGACATACTGTTTGTATGAAAAAAAAATCAAACCCAAAACCCCTCATGAAAAATTAAACCAATAGGGAAGGTACAGATGTGAGGAAACAAAGGCTTTGACCTGGGAAACTAGCGCCTCTGCCAAGAAAAGGCATGGAGAAAGAGTGCATATTGTATTTCCTGGACTAATTGGATTTTTCAGGCTTTCCTCATTCTTTTCTCTAGGTATAACTTTTTAGAACTTTCATAATGTGGGAAGTTCAAATGATTACACAGTTCTCTAGATGTGGCTCCATAAATGAGAACTTTACCTCTTCTGTTTATTAAATATCACCTGCCAGTCAATACAACCAAGAATAACTTAATTATTGTAACAGCACCAGCTGGTTGACTTAGTAATAAGGTTGTAACCTGTTAATACTTGTTTGTGGTCTCCTGTCTACTCAGCAGTTCTTCACTTAGTGTTTAGGCATTTCTCTCTCCTAAGAAAATGTTTTGTACTTTACTTAATTTCATTTATTGCATACTGTTAAAGCATTTCTCATTTTTGTCTTCTCTGAAGTATTCACAATCCCTCAAAAGTTGTGTCATGTGCAGCTCAGTATTGGTGCTGGGTTAGAGTTTTAATTCAATATTTTCCAGCAGTTTTCTTCAGAAGTGAAGCACTAGCAGGAATATTTGATCTTGTGGAGCATTTCCATTCTGGCAGGGAACTGATGGCTCCACTTAAACTTCTCAGGCCAGTTTCCCATGAGTCACATACCTCTGAATGCAGAGCTGTGGCAGAAGACAATGCTGCTCTCCCCTGCTCCCTCAGATGCACTGAGTTTACTGCTGCTCTGTGAGCTCATTGGTTGGCTTTTAAAAGTCTGTAATTTTCTCCACCAGGAATAGTATAACTTTAAAAAACCTCCTTCAGCCTATCCTTTGTCTGCTGCCAGCTGCTATAGATCTGTCTGTCCCACTGAATTAAATTAGCACATCCAAAAGCAATGTCCCTCAAGTGATTGACAAAAATTCTGCTGTTACTCATGAGGGAAATAGGAGTAGAAAAAAGGCTAAAAGCAGCCTTCAGTGACTGTATTTGTGAGACATGGAGACTGTACCAGATCCTCAGCTGTTACATACTGTTATAACTCACTGAATATAAATACACTTGAGCTACACTAATGTTAAATCATTTGAGAGCCTGGCCTCGAACACAATTAAATATATTAAGGCTGAAGTAATTGGTCTACCGCAAAGCACTAATATAGTGGTTTACTTTTACCATGGGCTGCTTACATGTACTAAGCAACTGTAGTTGTGTTCTTATTTAACCCTTATATCTTTGTCATCTATATAACTATTTTACAGACACTGTTAGGCAACAGAGGTAGTTGGATTCAATTTCTGGGTCTACCTATAGGAAGTCCAGTAGAAAGACATTCATTCTAAAGTTTTAGTTGACACCAGTTTCAGTATCCACCTCCAACCTTGGCAATCTTTTACATTGCCTGAATCATGGTGCATTAGCAGTACGTTTGCAATTTCAGGCAAAGGCTTTAAATAGCAGGATTAAATCAAGAATTTATTTGATTGTGTTGATAACAGTAAAATGTTAGCTTTAGGAACTGGAGATGAAGAGGCACTGTTGCTTAGGATGCCCTGTTAGCAGTGCAGTTCACTAGAGGAAGTTGCTGTGTTCTGCTAGACAATTATAACCTGAGATAATTGTCCTTGTAGTGTGGTGAGGGTGTGCTGAGCAAACCATTCTCTTATGCCCAAGGCATGGAGAACTGGGAAAGCTCTGCTTCCTACTACAGTGATGCTTCATTTTTGAATGGGAAATTGAGTGCTTTTGACTCCAGGATGCTGACATCAGAGTCATTGCCTACTGCCCGCTTGTTTCAGGGTTACTGAGTGGTAGAGGCCTGTCTGCAGCCTGGACCATGGGAACGTTGTTTCTGTGTTTCCCAGCAGTGGCAGCACTGGGATCTCTGTAGCACTCTGCCCTGCTAAATGTGTGTGGCTCTTAGGTAAGGCACCAGCCGGGCCCTAAATTGAAAAACTGCAGCCCAGATGGTGACCATCCCTCAGCTGTTGATGCCTGGTGTAGCATTTCAGCTCCCTGGAACTCTCTCTGAATCTCTGTCCTGTGCCTCTGAGCACCTCACCTTCCCTTACCTTCCCAAAGCAGGTTGAAGCACTGACTCCATGCACTGTGGGCCTCACTTCCCTTGTCTATATCTTTGTACATGTGATTTGACCTCCAAATTGGTGCCTTCTTAGAGGACTCCTTTCTGCAGTTTCCAGGACTCTGAGGAGCTTCAGGTTTTATTGTAAAAATAATTTGATTTTCCTAAAAGGTTTAGAAAAAACCCAAGCTGTTTGGCATGCAAAGGTTGACATAAGTGGGTCTAACCAGGGATTCCCCAGCTGTAGGGGAGAAATGCAGAGGGGTTATGAAATTTTTAGCAAACTGATCTGTTTTGGATGCAGAGATGTTGAAGGAATATGACTGCAGCCCTCAGAGAAAAGAGCAGCAAGAACTTTTTGTGGCCCAGAGCAAGCTGCAGGGGCTACAGTTGGGATTTCTGAGCAAGGAAGCTGTTGCCTGCTATTTTTTTTTTCTATTCAGAGGAACAGGACTGAGCAAAGACTGTGTGCAAATAAGACAATTTACACAGAGAATATATTTGTCTTCTTATTCTAAGAGTTTTGACTACAGTGAGAAATATTATGAGTTATATTCCTTTAAATGTTAATAACCTGCGTGAGTATATCAGTGGTTATTTCTTGGGGATGGAAGGTGTTGTGCAATAGTGTTAGTTGAGTGTTTAGCATTGTATGTACCATTTTTGGCTCATTTCAGATGCACTGCTTTTTTGCTATAGGATTTGATTAGAATTAAAAACATTGGATTTTCATGTAACAGAATATTTTAAGTTTGAGAAAAGAGGTGAATCCCTTCTAATCTGATCAAATAATAACTTTTGTTGCAGATGAGCAGGAGCTGAAGATTTAGAAAGCAATGAGCTGTATCACATCCCAATTTCAAATTCCTTTCACATGTGCTGCAAGGAAGCATTATAGATACTGAAAGAGAAGTAATGAGAATAATTTACAATAATGCAAGCCTGTTTAGATCCTACTTATCTAGTTATCTTTTCCTCCTGTCACATATCTGTAATGTAATGGCACCCTACCTGCTCTAAACATGTTATTTGAAACACTGTGGAAAGAACCAGTGAGAACAACCATCTTTCCTATCTCATGTGATTTAGTCACCTGCATTAGTCTCTCTGGTTCGGATCATTAATGGAATCTCACTGCTGGAAAATCAGGAAAAAATTGACTGGATTACAAATTTTCCAAATGTTATTAGAAAGCAAGTTCTTGTGCTTTGTTGTTGTAGTCTGGGATGCCTTGAAAGCAAAAAGAGAGAGGTTGAAGCACAGCAATATGAGCCCATGAAAGCTCCTGGTGGAGCAAGAATGCCAGGCAGGGGATGAGAGAGGGCTGTGCTGCTGGCACTGTCATGCAGCAGAAGGGCTCACCAGTCAGTCATGTCCTGTATGAAATCCAACAGCCTGCTGGGCCAGACTGCTTAATATTTATGCAGTTAAATTATACTTCCTGTTCCTTTGGCAATTCACAGGTTTGACTAAAAAGTGAGTGCAGAGGATCACTCTTCAGAATTTTTGTGTTGTTTTAGAGTAAGCTTTTGGCATAACACTTTCTATTTACTAAGTGTTTTCTGCAATTTTACAATATATCAGTTTCCTGAATCTACTAATAGTGAAAAGCCTGCTTTTACTCAGGCAAGGACTGTAGTAAGAAACAATACATTTTCTCATCTCATCTCATCTCATCTCATCTCATCTCATCTCATCTCATCTCATCTCATCTCATCTCATATTTCATCTCATCATCTCCTTGAAAAAAGTAGAAGTTTCAGACACATAATTTCTTCTTCAAGCCAACATGTATATGTATGTATATGTATGTATATGTATGTATATGTATGTATATGTATGTATATGTATGTATATGTATGTATATGTATGTATATGTATGTATATGTATGTATATTTAGGTTTTTTTAAGATTCTTAGTTTGCTGACAAATGGCCCTCTCCTGTTTGTGCACTTATAACATCTCTGTTTTAGGAAAGGCGCTCCTTCATATCTCTACAGTATGTTTGAACTGTTCTGAATTTCCTCATAAGGATTGTCTCCTTCATTTCATTGTCTGAAAGGTAGGTTGGCTGAGTTTATGCAAGCTAAAGGAAAAAGTACATCTGGCAAGTGAGTCAATGCATGCCTGACTGGAAGTTCTTCAGTAGAAGAAGTGTCCTTGGGAAATTAGTATTTGAAGTATTTGATTTGTTTTTCCCTAACAATATGAACTTTTTTGGCATTTAATACATGAAGAACAGTGTTTCCCAGTATTTCTTATGACAAGTGATTTAAAAACTATTTGAAACTCGTGTTTGAAATAGTATTTTTCATCTTATGGGCATTATTTTTACGCTATTTCATTATTTTGTCACTTCTACATAAAATGCCATTTAACAGTGAAGTAGCTAAAATAGCTCTTTTCTGTTTTGCACTGAACATTTTATAAACAGTTAACCTTACTCTGAGACCAGAGACACTTTAATACTTTGGTATAATATCACAGTGAGCACTACTATCTGTCATGAAATACAAAAAAGGAAAATTATCAGAAAAACATCAAGAGAAATACTTTGAATCCAATAATATTCTTTATTTTTGCTACAAAGTGCATAATAAAATAATTTAGTACTTGCAATTCATTAGAAATAAAATATTTTTATAAAATCGTGTCTTCTAAATTAGAAATTAAAGTGCCAAAATATTTTGTAAGATGAGCATTTATAATTTTGTTCCATCTCTCTATAATAGCACGGATGGCCTTGTAAGAGTTGACCAGCTTAACATGAAACCAATACCATTAATAGACTTGTTTGTTAAAAATCAATACATTGAGTAAGCAATACAGGCTTCAAAGATCTTAAATAAAGCTGAAAACCATTCTTTGTCTGTCTGCTGCAAATTTTTCATTACCGAAGACCTTGTCTTTCTTCTTACCTAGTTTTTTTTTTTTTTTTTTAACTAGGACTGGAAAACAAAAAGTATAGTAAAAAGTCTTCTCTTGGGGAAGGCTTACCCTGCTGTGAAGGAGCATGGCCAGATTTGGGGAATGCCCCACTGCAAGGGGCTGAGGATCAAAAGAGGGAGTGCTCTGTTACTTACAAACAAGCATCACAGCCAGGTTAGGGAAATTTCCATTTCTTTTAGCTGTGAGGCTAAGGAGAGCCACTCATTTAATGAGATCCTGACTAACTCTAATCAAGACAGTCTGGCATTTGCTCTTCTTCCTTTTAACGCCATTTGTGTAAGGAAATCTTTGATTTTTCATGGATTAAAATTCTTTAACTCTGAAATGTGTTTTACTTTGCTCACTACACATGAGACTTAAAGTTTCTGTCTGTGTGAACAGAAACTTTTACCAGGGTAATGGTAACGGTGGTGTTTCTTGTCTTTAGCATGGTTTGAAACTCTAGACTGTGGGAACCTGTATGTAAGGGACAAGGAATTTCCTATGAGACTTGTACTGGGTTTGCATGGCAAGGTTTTGGTAGCAGGGTGGCTACAGGGGTGGCCTCTTTGAGAAGCTTCCAGAAGCTTCCTCATGCCCAACAGAGCCAATACCAGCCACCTCCAAGATAGACCCACCACTGGCCAAGGGTGAGCCCATCAGAAGGGGTGGTAGCACGTTTTGGATAGTAATGAAGGGGAAGTTAATCCAGCACAGTAGCAGTTGGAAGAGATAAATGAGAATACTGAGAGGAGCAACCCCGCAGACAGTGAGGTCAGTGCAGAAGGAGAGGGAGGAGGTGCTTCAGGCACTGGAGCAGAGGTTCTCCTGCAGGCTGTGGTGCAGCCCATGGTGCGGCAGCAGCTGTGCCCCTGCAGCCCACGGAGGTCCCTGGGGGAGCAGAGATCACCTGCAGCCTGTGGGTGACTCCACTGGAGCAGGGTAATACCCAAAGGAGAATGTGAGACCTTGCAGGAGGATCCTGGCAGGACCTGTGGCTTCATGGAGAGGGGAGCACATGCTGGAACAGGTTTGCTGGCAGGACTTGTGAACTTATGGAGGACCCACACTGAAGAAGGGAAAGAGTGTGAAGGATTCAGCTCCTGAGAAGGAAGGAGCAGCAGAGACCATGTGTGATGGACTGACAGCAGCCTCTGTTCCCCATCCCCTGCACTGCTTGGAGAAAGAAGGTACAGCAAAATTGGTAGTGAAGTTAAGTCCTCAACTTGACCCACGAGCCTTTGTTCTATTTTCCCTGCCTTGGCCAGCTGAGGAGACCAGTGATAGAGCAGCTTTGGTGAGCACCTGGCATCCAATCAGGGTCAACCCACCAGAGGGATATCAAAGGATATATGTTTATCACAAAGCTTTTTTTAATGTGATGAAGAAGCTGAATTTGACTTCATTTCCAGCCAAACATGAGGATCAGACAGGGGCCCTGTTCTCAGTACTGTGTACTTATGTCACTCAAAAGAAATTAGATGAGATAGTGACAGAAAACAAAGGAAAGCAGGTGGTAGAAATTCTAATCATGGTCTCCCAGGACCTGCTGGAGAAGAAGATGCCAGAGGAAATAGACATTGTGTTCCTCAGACTTTTTCCACATTGCCTTGGCTTTGCTCTGACAGTGAAAGTAATTCTCAACAAATAAACTAGAAGCTTGTGGGCAAAATGATTGTCCATTTCTGAACCTAACTTGAACCATGTGGAACACTTCCTGCTCTGGGTTCACATCCCACTTCAATGTAAATTTGGAAAGACAGCTATAGAGCAGAAATTGATAAACAGGGGAGTAGGAGAGAGACTTGGACAAGAGGGGAAGTCTAATTTAAATAAAAGGAATGCAGTATAAACTGGTATGTTATCTACAGGCCACCCATTTGTGCCAGCCAATTTTTTAACGAATAACACATGCTTCCCTTTAGCAACCAGGAAAACATGTCTTATTCTTAATTGAATTATACTCAGAGGATGTAAGGAAAAAGAGGAGTGAGGTGGGGGAGGAACGTGGTTTTAGGTTACAAGGGAAATATGTTCAGAAATGGAGCCTTACACATCCCACACACATACACTTTGAAACAGCCTAGGACATTTGGAAAAACTTCAGGTGCTACTATGTTCTCACAGCTGTATCATAAACAGTTGTTAAACACCTTATTGCCCCTAATATTACACTGTCTTAGGCACGCGCCCCTGCTCTGTGCAGGAAGCATGGGCTCTGGTTACACTCCAGTCACACATGCCGCCATCGCTCTGGCTTGGGTTGGGGCTGTAAAGAAGAAGGCATCTGCCAATACACGCTTGTGAATTAGGGCTTTGCAAACCCATTAAGACACCCCCAGTGGCCTAATGGTATGGAGTAACAGGCCCATCACCCCTTATATTTCCTGGAAATGAAAACTGTTGTCTTTAAAATGGTTTTAAATTGAATACAGTTTATTTGAACTGCTCCTGCTTCTGTGTTATTTCTTAGTGAACATATTCCAAAGACAAATTTTGCCTTGAAGACTTGTATTTGATGTAAAATGAAATTTTACATCTCATTCCTTTTGGAGCAATTTTCTCCATCTTATTTCGTGTTTCTTTTCATCATTGCCCTTGTTACTGGTGAAACACTTTTTTTAAGATGAAATCTACTTCCCAACCTCTAAGCAAAGCCAATATAAAACCTTCAAAATTTTATTTCAGAATTTCATGAGGAAATCAGTTTTCCCCTGTGATAAAAATGTAATGTAGAAATGCAATCATTGTTGAAGAAATCTCTTTCATTCTACATTATTTTTTGTTAAGGATTCTGCAGAGGGCACCAGTAATATACCAAAAAAACTGTGGCAAAACAATAAAGAAAACCAGCTAACTGTGCCCTATCTTTTGAATCAATTGGCAGCTATATGCAAAAAATAAACCTCGGGCAACACAAAGTATATGGAATAATATAAGTTAAATTTTCAAGTAGTTCAGAAGCACGCTGAGATTTATTTTACTGTGACAAATATGTTTGTGCTACAGTTGGAAAAAGGAGATTAGCTGGTTGGAAACAATTAACCAAATAGGAAGAGTCACTGAAAGAAAGGCAGGAGAGCCAACAGAACAGGATGAGAGGGAGCCAGATGTGTCAGTAGCCAGAATGGGCATCCCTAGGGAGAGGCAGCACGTAGCCAGCTGGCCTGGGGAGAGGAGTACCCAGCAGAGGCTACACAGTGCAGCCAAAGCTTTGCCTTCAAAGTTCTCTGTGCTGTTCTACCACTGCTCTAGTCAAACTCTTCTTCACAACCTGTGCGTTAATAGCAAATGTAACTTTTCTATATTTGCCTGGTTTTGATAAGTAAAAAAAGAAAGAGTTTTTTTTTTTTTATTAGCTGCACTTATTTATGAAGTGTGAGATTTCTTAATGGACAGAGTGGGATGCAGGGGACTATTCCAACATTCAACTAATACAGAATCTCCTACCTCAGAATAATAGCAATTGTTTTTAAGAAAAAACAGACCCTAAGAGCAGTTTTTAATTGTATTGTGACATAACAGCTGTATAAATCACGGAGAAAATGAAATGGCAAAACTATCTCCTTGCTATATAAACAACTTTAATTTTTTTTTATTTCATGCCATATATTGTTTGCAATCAGAAAGCTACTCATTTTTGCACATTTAAGAAACCCATGAGAGATACACTCATTGCTTAACAGAAGTGCAATAGACATATCAAATACATGAAAGAATATATAAAATATATTTTTTTCACCTGGAAAGGATTTAAAATAGATTTTTAATTTAATTTCTTTAAATTGAAAAAATAGAGGGGCTGTTCTGAGGAGATTTCACTTTGTAGAGTGTTAATATTTCTACTTTTACTTATTTCTAAGCAGTCAATAATTTAATATGTGGTGACTGATTTAATTTATATTGATGATAACTGAATTTTAAGAAAACCTTGAAAATTTGTGTTTGTATATATATATACACACATATTATATACATATTTTTTTTTCTAAGTGGGTATATGGCTGCCATTTTTCAGGATTGGAATTTTCATTATGGTAGACCAATACTAATCATGTGAAAGTTCAGTTGCTATGGTTATGGTAAAGTTTAGTTTTGAGAAGTATAAACATCATATTTCTGAATGGAACAAGTGTCTGAAGACAATAAAAAGGCATCTTAATCTTTGGATGCTTTAGTGGAAATCACTTGGCTGCTGGTGGAAAGTCTGACATTGACTACAGCTGCCAATAGATGTTTTCCTGGCCTTTGTATAATCCTTACTCTTCAGGTGATTCTTGCATTTTCTACTTGTTATAAATTTTAAAGGCCAAATTTACCTCTATTGTTGCTCTAAATCAAGTCAGGATCAAAACTCCTATTGTTCTCAATGGTTCAAAAATTTCTCAGGGCTCCATTTTGCAACTATCTGATTTCATCTCACATAGATTCATGTAAATAATTTTAACAGGCTTGAGTGGGTTTACAGCCCATCATTTTGATTTGAATAAACCTCAGAGTCCAATAGGAATTTCATCTCAAACCTTAAAAACTGAATCAAGACTATGCATGATCCATTGTAAACCATATGTCAGACTTCTTTCCCTGCAAACCTCCCCTAGCATTGTGAGAGGATTTGGAAAGCTCCGCAAACCTTGAGCAGAATCTAGTTTCTTGGTTTGTGACCAAACCTCAAACTTACAAATTGATTTTCTTTTCCTTGCAAAGGATTTACACAGTTGCCATTGCCCTGCAGTTGTATTTAAGGCAATTCTTTGCTTTTCTGCGCATGACTCCTGTGCTGCTTCTGAGGTGAAGAAAAACCCTCCTCGCAGTAAGCAGAAAACTACCTCCTTCACGATTAGATATTTTCCCTAGAACAGTCTCCATAAAATAGAACAAACTGTGGGGACAGATCTTTAAACATATAATGTGCATAAATCTCACTATAAAGTTGTTTTAAGTTTTATACCTTACCTTTATCTCTTCATATATCATTAATGATGACTTCAAGTTGCCTTCAAGGTAGACTGTATCTTTGTGTGCATGTAGTCTAAAACACAGCTGGAATACAATCCTGTGTGGGGCCTCTGGGTACCTCTGCAATATAAATAAATAGTAAAAATAATAATAGTAATAATAGTCTCTTGTACAATTTATGTGAACTGCAGCTATGGAGAAAACCTTCCACAAACAAAGTTTCTTAGTGCCAGACTAGCTTTTGTTGGTCAGGAGTCTGCTCTTGCTCTAACAGCTCACAATTGTGGGAGCAATTCCTCATGCCAGTCATCCCTCTTTGGGGCTGTAAATTCTCCTCTTTGAACCTTATAAATCCATTGACCTCTATAACTTGGCACTTTGCATCAGAGTAAGCGACCCACCTGCTAATGAATTTATGGAAACAAAGCATACATTTTGCTGCCATGACCCCACATTTCTTCAAATGCTGACTTAGAAATCTTTAGGGAAAGTCATCTGCTTTAAAAAAAAAAAAAAAGGGCTTTCTAAACTAATTTCTTGGCTTTATTTAAACATTTAAAATATATGTTGAAGTGCTGTATGAAATAGCGCCAAAAAGTGAATAATAGTGGATATTATTTTTAAATGCTCATCTGTAACTACATCTCTCTAAACCAAAATTTATGTTTCATAAGAGTTTTTTTTCAGTGAGGAATGCATTATATTTTAAAAAGAAATTAATGACCTTCGGTAAAAGTAGAGATGGCTGGCAACTCTGCTTTGTGTGTAGTAATAAAAATGGTTTATTGGCCTAACGCAGTTAAACGCAGGAGCCAAATTATACTCGGGCTCAGCTTCATATCTTGTGCGACTCTGGGGGCATCATTTCCTGACCTGTATTCCTCCCCTTCTCCAATCCCACTTCTTTTTCTGCCTGAAAGCAAAGCTTAGATGAAGGAAAGTAAATAGCTTTTCTTTCATTAAGCTGTATTTGTTTTCCATTGGCTCCTTTAAAGCAGCACCAGTAATGTCCCCAGAGCTCCCAAACCCATTTATTTTCTATCTACTACCTGCCAGCTTGAAGCCAAAGCTAATTCACCCCAGAAGGTTTAACTCCTGTCAGCTGCAGCATCAGGGGCATATCAGTGCCACTCTATGTAGGTGAGGATCAATAGGCTCAGGAAGTGTAAAAAGGACATGACTGGAGGAAAACGGGATTTAGAGGCTGATCATGAAGAAATCAGAGGGTCCTGGTATCTGGATTTGGCAAGGGACGTTATTTTGAAATAAAAAAGGAATATTCCACAAGGAAAAAGGGAAAATCAAGCCTATCGAAAAAATTGAGCTGCAGTTTAGTAGTTTTCCTCTTTTCACTTACAACACTATTAAGAAGTAGACTGCATAGTTAGGTTGCAGAAGGATTTTCTTGGTTCTGAAGGACTGGAACACTAATTTTCAAAGTACACCTTAGCATCTTGAAGCTTCTTCCTCAGTTTCTTTCATGGAAATAATCCATGTGCCCAGGCACTTCACTTTATGGACTCTAGACTGAACACTCATGTAATGTCAAAGGTAACAGGAGCTAGTCAGAAAGATCCAAATCCATATAGGTTATTCATAAAAGCATAAAACCAATCCCCAAAGGAAACATTTGCATAATTCTGAGTGGTTACGTAAGAGGAGAAATTTTGTCTGGAATCCTTGTGTTGTGATCCCTGATGAAATTTTTGGCTAAGTTTTGAGATATAGTTTATATTTCCACAATCTCATATTTAGCTCATAACCTTTAGCAGTTCTCCTAACCTTGCTGCTAGAGACCTTATTAAAGCTGTCAGTACGCTTTCATTATATTAATTTAAAAGGACTACAAGATCATCTGATCTTGTATGGTGATAATTTTTACTTCTTCTAAAAGTATAGATTTTATATAAGCTAAAACATTTCTGTGTTGGGGAAAATAAACTGTATGTTAGTGACACAGAAGAGGATAATCCATGATTCTACTCTTGTCTGAATTGTTCCTTTTGCAAGAAACTGAATGTCTACAACAGACATAGGGAATCCCCAGGAGTTGAACTACACTGTCTCTATAGAGGAAGGCAACTTGCATTGTCTTCGAAAATCTTGGATTTAGAAAACGATTTCCTCCAAAATTTTCAAAATCAAGAAAATTAGCATGACCCTTCAAATCAGCATGGCACAAGAGCAAAGCACATACCATCTGAACATCTGAGAAGCAGAATTCTCTACATAGATTTTTTTCTTTTCTTTATCCATATGGATATAATTTGTCCTATGTCCCTTCTTTAAACGGGAGGATTTCTTAGATGAAGGTAGAAAACAACACAATGAATGCAAGACAGACAATTGTACGCTCACAGAAATAATATTTCTAAGTTTAAGGTGACTCTTTGAGGCTTGAAAGATGACATTTTCCCATGCTATGAAGATCAGGAAAAATGTCAGTAAACCCATCCTTTCCAAGGCCAGGGAAAAAGGGATAAATGGGCATATGTACATCCTGTTGGAAGGGGAAAAGGATGGGCTATCCTTATGATCCAGCTCAATACAAATGTATCTCATCAAGATCCAGTCCTTAGCCATCATTACACCACCATGAGGAAGACTGAGCAATCCCTGAAACTGTCACATGTGTTTTCCTTCACATACTATGGTCCAATCAACATCTCAAGTTCTCTTCAGTTAACTGTGCACCTGTGTTCCATAAACCTTAGAGACACTGTTCAGCAGTGGGCTACCAAAATACCCATATTGATGTGATGTGCTGAGAGAGTTGGGATTGTTCAGCCTTGAGAAGAGAAGGCTTCAGGAAAACCTTAGAGCACATTAATGTACCTAAAGGGGTCCTACAAAAGAGCTGGAGAGTGAATTTCTGCAAGGTAATGATAGGACAAGGGAGAATGGCTTTAAACTGAAAAATGATACATTTAGATTGGATATAAGGAAGAAATTCTTGTTTTGGGGGTGGTGAGACACTGACACCAGTTGCCCAGAGAAGCTGTGGAATGCCCCATCCCGAAAAGTGTTCAGGCCCAGTCTGGATGGGGCTCTGAGCAGCCTGGTCTACTGCAAGGTGTCCTAGCCCATAGCATGGAGTGTTGGAACCCGGTGATTTTTAAGTTCTCTTCCAACCCAGACCACTCTATGATTCTGTGGTATATTCTTATCACGTGGACTCGAGAATGTGTTTGTTCCACCTTAGTTAGACACTTAAGTAAGGCATTTAATTTAGGAAAATATACACCTTGGATTCCTTGGTGTCAAAGCACGGGTACACATTCTTTGTATATGTCCACATATTCTATATATTTCAGAAGTTGTTTAAGTACTACAGGATTAGAACAATTATTAAAGGCAGAAGGGTTGAATTCAGATCAAGAACTGAACAGCAACTCACAAGGAAGTCTTGGTAATGATATGCTGGGGTGCAAGCTCACTTCCATCTATATGATATTCCTCCTCTTATATTTAAATTCATTCCCTATGCAAAGACATCTTTATACTCACATTCTGTATGCACCAGCCTGCTTGCCTGTACTTCCTTATTCTCAGTTTCTCAATAAATTGTGAATTTCTCACCTGGTTTCAGTGTCTGACAAAAGGGATGAGATCTCAAAAATTATTCAGCCCCTATATATTTTTTTTTTATGAAAGCAGGTGAGCAGAAAAAGAAATGGGTTGCAGTATCTTCTTCAGCTAAAGAGTAGGTTACCACATAGATTTACCACTTTGATACCAAAAAATGTATTCATGAAAGAAGTTGTGTAAATAATTAGCTTGGCAAAACTTCAGGTGGATGTCAATCATTCATGCATATTAGAGTCTAGTTATCACTATTAAATGGGCTGAAATTAGTTAAGAATTTCTTATCTTTAAAAAATAGTCTACATGGAATTTTATGACTATGCAAAAAATATTTTCCTAAATGTTATCAAAATTGGCGCAAAAAACCTTAGAAGCTTGGTGGAAAGGGAAATGTTACTGAAAACAGGAGGATCAGGAAATATTTTAATAACATTTCAGGCACCAACCAGACAGTATTAGCAAGAATGTGTTTGGCTATGATTTTTTTTTTCCATGAATATTTGACAAACCACCCACTCCTGCACATACACAGATCTCACCCCTAACATTTGGATTCCTCTTAATCAAAAACTGAAAAGCTTTTTGTTAAGTTTTTGATCTTTAATACTTACCAGTCAAAAAGTCACTTCTTAACTGGAAAAAAAAATACATCTTGAAAACATTTTGACCAGACAAAGTGTTATTCATATGAAAACTGTATTCAAGTTTAAGCTAATTATGAAAAATATAGATATTCTTGATGTCAAACTTATGCTCCAAATGAGGAGAGGATGATAAAAAGGAGAGGGGATTAGCAATGTGACAGCTTTACAAAACTGCTGCTGCTGCCATTGTCTTCTGCTCTGGCATAGAAGACATTTGAAATTATGACCGTGATGAGGGTTGTGAGACTGAGAGGCACAGATTCCTAAATTCATGTGAAACTGGGTGATATTTGGGATTCCATTACAACCCTGCTCATGAGACAGGCATCTGGTGAAGGTTTGGAACCTTTTTAAGAATAAGTTCTGGGCTACTCTAAAACTGAAATCTGCTTTGAGTCCTTAAAGTAATTGGAACTGGTGTGTCACATTAAACTCTCTAAATAGTGTAAGAATTTAAATCACTATAAGAGTTTAACATATAGTTGGTAGAAGAAAAAAAAGTTGTATCCTTGGGCTTTGAAGGGGAAGCAGTGGGTACAATGCAAAGCCATTCATGAGACACTGCAAGAGAATGGACATGTGAATTTGGGGTGACTATTTTGGTCTGGCTTCATGTCAAGATGGTGTCACTAAGATCACCTGAGTTTTATGGAAGTGGTCCTCACAACATCCATTTATTCTCATTCAAATTGTCAGACCTCTGTGCTGCATTAGATGTCGCAGGCACCTGTCATGTTGCTGAAGGAAGTGTCTGGGCATTGCTTTAGTTATTTCTATGAGACTGAATACAGAATTATTACTTAATTCTGCCACCCCCAAGGAGAAGTATATTTCCAAGCACTAAATGCTCTTCTTTGGTCTCAGAGTTTTGGTGACTGGAAGAAAATGTTTCTCTATCTAAATCTGATAAGGATGAAGAGTATGAGGAATGGAGGAAGGAATTGCTTTGAGGAATAGAGTTTAACATCCAACACCAGGGGGCTTCTTTCTGGAAAATGGGGAAAAATTCACTGAAATCAAAACACTTTATTGAAGCAAGGATTTTAACCCAGGATCTTACTCTTTTTTTGGTGAATATGCAGATCTAATCTGTACCAGATGTTCTTGATGACCCTTATTTGAACATGAACAGTACAGACCATCTTCTAAACATTCCTGCCTGAACTGGGCTCCACGGGCTGTATTCTAATTCAAAGGCAGCTCTTACACAGGTGTGGATGCATTTTGCCTGAGGTAGAATGAAGCTATTTATGTATTTTACAAAGTGCAATAGTTTCTTCTCCCAAGCAACAGGACTCACAGGGCAAAATGTCAGACACAGATAACCTACTGAACACAAGTTAACAAGATCTTGAACAATTTTCTGCAGAGGAGTGTGATGAACCCATTATAAGGAATGATGTGGGCCCTCTGTGGGCTCTCAGTGTTTCAACTGTATCATTATTTGTCATATTTACAGTATATGACAAATGAGCTAAGGGGAGAAAAACCTGGACTGGAAAGAGATTAGATCATCTGGGATGAAAAACTGCCAACACTGAGGCTTTACCCCAAAAGAAAAATAACAATCATGCTTTTACATAAGGCATATGTGACCTCTACAGCTACCTTGAAAAAATGCCCCACTTTAAGGCTTTTCTTACCCTTTCTTCTAAACACAGTTCCCCCATCTCATTTATCTTTGAGGCAAAAAGGCATTTTCCATCATTGTTGTCCTCTTCTACAGAAAACACTGTATGCAGCACATGCAGAAACCTGAGCAAACTGTGGTTTGAATCCCTTCCACCCTTTCAGAAATTATTAAGCATCCAACCTACAAGAAGCCATGATTCTAATCACTTTTATGTTTCATTGACCAAGCTCTTTTCCCAACAGCACTGTCATTTAATACCGAATACAAATGAAGCCTGACTTTGTTAGAAAGGTTTCTTGTTTGCCTTGTTTTTGTTTTGTTTTTTTTTTTTACTCTTGAGGTGCATTTCTGCTTCACCTTTGACATCTGTGTCTGCAGCCCCATACTAGTGCAACCCATTTTAGAAAAATTTGTCCTTACATGGCTCTCCTCAGACTTCCAGATGCTGTTTTGCAGATACTCTGGATGATACAGATGGCCCTTTAAAATGTGACTTAATCAAAGCACATTTATATGAACTCAATGGCAGACTGTAATGTACAATATGTAAGTATTTAAAGTCTGTACTACAGAATGAGACATTTTACTGGCTGAAATCACATCCTTTAATTTGTGGCAATGACCTCCTGTCATGCAACGTATTTTTTGTGTGCACATAGACATTACATGGAAGGAAAAAACATACTATAGATGGTTCTAACAAGACCCAGGTATTCAATGAAATTCAATTCCTGTTTTCTGTAGCACTCCTACCACTGAATAGCTTCTTTTTCTTTATTTTTCCCCCCTCTTCCAAGTTCTCTTTCTTGCAGAGTTCAGGGCTATGATGTTAGTTCCTTTCCTGACACATCCATCCTACACTGACCATAAAGAGCAAGAAGCTGACAGATAATGCTGAACAGCTTTCCATGGGAACTTGGATTATGCAAGTACAGTTTGATCTCTGCAATGGTTCAGAACCATTCAGATATACATTGTGCACTGCTGCTGAAAGTTTGTCTCCAGGCTACTAGGAGAGATATTTAAGGCACTGTGATGTTTAAACAGAAAAATATGTCTTTTATTAATCATATTTGCACAACTGATCAGGAAAATTCATTTCTGATGTTTCCAGAATTAATTTTGTGGAGTAAAGTGAAGTAAGATTAACCTATAGACCTAAGCAAAACTATGGCTTCTTTGTTTCAGGCTGGAGAAAGGCCAAATCACATTTTAGCATACTTTACTGGTAAGGTTATATATTAGCAAAGTCCCAAAAGGGTTTTTGAGAAGGAACCAGTATGTAACAGAGTTAGTGACTGGCTATACAGCTCTATCTTGTACTGTTTCCAGATTCTTACATTATAAACCACACAGTTATCAGTTTTATTGTCAATGTGATTCCAGATAGACAAATATATCACACAGGCACTATATTAATATCTAGGTAAGACTCTTGGAACACATCAGCTTCTATTTTTCCCTTGTGCACTTCTTGTTTTTGTATTGTCTTTTGGTTGGCGTTGGTTTTTTTTTTTTGTGTGTGTTTTTTTTGGTTTTTTTTTAATGTGTGGGGTTTTTTTGTTCTCTAGGATTTTTTTTTTCTCTGTTCCACTGTTTTTCAATGTGATTAGTCTAAACTTATTGAATACAAATTTTATCCAGACGTATGAGTTCTAGCTAACAGTCCATTGTCTATTATATGTAAGGAATTGGAGCAAAATTTTAAAATATGCTTACATAGTTAGCTAGGGTATTTTTGTTAGTTAACCCATCTTTTCTGTGTTTACAGAGGTGTTGAGAACTGCAGTGCCTGCTGAAGTTAGTGGAAACTACCTTCTCAGTATGTCTAGAAACGGGACTTTATTTAACTTTTTATTGATTGTTAAACTTTCTACATGTTCACAGAGCAACATAAAATTTTAGTAACTTCAGATTGCTGGCCATTTTCAATTGGTATAGAAAAATAACATTAATGAGATAGTGTGATAAGGAAGTTGTTGCTTTTATTGTAAATCCATACTCTACATCTCTTTTAACCATAATTATGTTCTATTGCTTAAACGAAGTTTATTTTACAGATAGTATCCAAACAAGACAAGTCAGAAAGATTAACTAAACCTATGTCCTCACTGTCAAGTACAGCAGCTCTACCTTCTAGCTGTCGCCTGCCCCTTTCAGGAAAAAACATAGGAAAAGGATGTTTCCTGCATACTCTGCCAGTTACAAGGACATCAAAGGCATTGATTTTATATACAGTGAGCTCTATGTGAAAATGGAGACAATATCTAATTTCCTTAATCATTAGAAATCTATGAATTTTATATTCTTTTAGAGAATGGAAGAGAAACTTCAAGGTCTTTATTTCATGTCATCATATATGTCATCATAATATACTTTCTTTACATTTACACAACACAGCCACTTTATTTTAATATCAAGGGACTAAGACAAAACAATTTGGACTACTGACCTCATATATTTTGTTTATATTTTATTTAGAATTGCCTTCTTCATCTGCATATCCGTACAATTCTACCCTAGCCCCACTGTGCCTAACCTTAGTAAAAATGATTCGGAAACATAAGCAGTGTTTGGATCTAAAAGGCATGTGTATATATTACTATTGGATTTTCTAATTATTGCAAGGTTCCCTGTTCATCAGAAATAGGTGGAACTACTGCAATTCAATTCTGATTATTATTTTGAGCATATGGAAGTATGAATATATTTGCTTTGGTTTATTCCATACCTAATTTCAGGAAGGTTGGGTTCCACAAAGCATTGAATCCCTGTCACTTGCAATGAAATCCAGAGCTAGCAGTTGGTTGGGATCCCTTATTTTTACCTTGTCCTTGAGAATTAGCCAAATGCAGTGGAAGCTTCCAGAATTAAAAACCAAACCACAATAACAACAACAAAATCCACAGAAAAACCCCAAGCCTGCAGCCATCCATCTCAATGGATATTTTTCATATCCAAACAATAAAAGCGTCAGGCTTAAGTATCAGACTTAAAGCTGTCAATTTATGGGTCAAAAGAGGCGTTAGTGTTTCACATAATCTAATGTATACATTTAGAAACTTTCATGGTTCTCTCAGTTCCACCTGTATTTTTCATTTGGGATTCATTCCAGTCCCTGTCACAGAGACCCTGGCTCTTTCTTTGGCTGTGAAGGCTCCACAACAGCATAGCCTGGACTGTGTTGAACCTCAGGGTACTCAGGCAAGTCTGGGTGATCCTGGAAGGAAAATCTCTGAAGCTCTAAAAGTAGAGTGTAGTTTTAAGGCCAATAAATTGGCTGTAGGAAAGACCTCAAGAAGGTATTATCAATGTTAAGTTTAAAAGCCTCCCTTCTCAGCATTTTCAAACAAACATAAACATGAATTCTGCTTTATCTCTCAGTACAATAAAACTTTAACAGCACTAAACTGTAAAAATAACTAAATCTTTTTCTTTCCTCTCCAGAGTACTTCCAAAGCCTTCTGTTAAATTTCCACACTCTGTCACAGACATTTTTATATTTCTCTGTCATTTCTTTGTCTCAGCTCTGTGAAAAAGAGAAATGATCCAATTACCTTGAGGAGAGGATTTCTAATAAAAATTTATAAAGAAACAGTAAGTGCTGTCACCTTCACTCTCTCTTTTTCCTTTTTTCACCCTTCTCTGTCGTTGGTCAGGAAAGAAATGCTTACATTGACATGAACATTTTTGTATGTAAATATAGGCAAAACAAGGCAAAGAAAGGTTTTATACTGATTCCTGTAAAATCCGTTACTGGATCAGATGTGCTAGTAGTTATATCTAGGCAGAGTTTTCATCAGACTGTTCTCTTGGAGCAGACATGGGATTCATCCAAAAGGGGATTTGGTCCCGGAACTCCCAGGGGAGCAGAGTCACTGATGGGAAAGAACTGCTCTGGTGGCTGCCAGCTCCTCCACTCCCAGGCAGCTGTTCTCCCTTTCCCCTGGCCATTCCTGTGCCTGAGAAGGTTTTGAAAAAGAGAAGACTTAATGCAGAAATAAATGCAGTGTTTAGTTTCAAACTGCATTAACATCTGGATACATCCGAATATGATTACTGGATGGGATATTACATGTTTCTTGGCATGATGTTTTCCTTGCTCCCAGTGTTTTTCTGCTCCTCTTCACTCAATGGCTGATCCCTTGAAGCACAGGTAAATGCAATCACACTTGCATATTTGACTTTTCTGCCAGTGTTAAAAGTCAGGAATAATCATTCTTAATTTCATGTATGAGTCAATGGGTTTGAACTTTTTGCAGTGTTGTTCTGGTGTTTTATCTCTTCCTGTGGAGCTTTCCTGTCCCAATGCCTGTCCATCAGAATGTCTTCCTGACTTATTTTTTACCTCAAAATTCTATTTTTCTACAAGGCTTCCATAAATCTCAGAAAGAACTTTATAGTGAATGTGCTACATATCCAACTTTATTAATTCCTTTCTGATGGTTAATAGAATGAATTTTTATATACAACTGATGGATGCGACTTTGCATTGATTTAATTTATGAATTTAAAAAGCCACTGCTATTGTTAAAAGTACAATAAATAAATTAATTAAATTATTAATACTTTTGTCCTTCACTTTACTTGCTGATTAAAACAGTTTCAGATTTTTTTATGAAGGGACTCTTGGATAGTTTTGAACAGTTTTTTTGCCCCTTGACACTTTCACTTGGTCATTTCCAGAGAGGCCTTAAAGTCTTACTGTTAAACCTAAGTTTTTGAAATAATACACTAATGAAAATGTAAGAACCAATGGGAATACTCTAAAAATCAGTCTGAAAACAACTTGCTGATCAAATAAAAAAACTTCTACCAAGAGCTGGATGTACTTAGTCTCCTCTTGAGAGGAGAAGCTGTAATTCCTGTTCCAACTTTCATAATTTCAAAACTTGGTAAGAAATATAGCTCAGTTGTTCTACAACTTAAATAATGGGTATGTTCATACACAGAAAAAGTCTTGACTTAATTTTAATTGAATATTGCCAATTTTGGGAACTAATGCAGGATCTTTTTCTGCCCCTCTAGTTTAACAACAACAAAAAAATATGTGGTTATTCAGGACTGCATTTCTCAATTTTATGTAATAGACAATGTTTAAATCTATGTTAAGTTTCTACCTTTTTGTTTGGGGCACATTGATTCTGTATAATAAGTATATATTGCAAGCAGAAGAAAATTAATTGATTCTAAGATAAAAGACACAAACCCAATAGCCATCAGACACGGCAGCTAAGAGTGAATCATAACAGGCAGAACAAGGTTAATGCACTGAATGTAATGTATTCTCTTGCAGGCAGTTGTAAGTAGGCTACACTCAGGGGTTGTGTACTCTAGTTGTATATATTACATTGGGTGATTGAAATCCCTGCTTTAAGTTCGTATATATAAATGTTTAGTTACTTATCAGCAGAATGAAAAAGGTCTGGGTTTTGGTGACATCTGAAATAAAAAGCAGCTGCCTGGTGTTTTGGGATCTGCCTTTCACTAGCCAGTTTATAACCACTGCCTCACTTCTGCGAGGCTCAGAAATCTTTGTATCCCCAAGGGCATCCAGAAATTAAACTTGCCTGTTAAAAACACTGTGCGCTTGAAAAGTATACAGATAAAATGCTTTGTATTTTTTCCTTACCTGCTTGCTTTTCTGTTTTTCATTCAAGATCTCATAGAAATATGGTAGAACAAGTGTTTTAATTAGAGTAATTTGCATGTACCTCCTCAAAAGTGAAGAACATTCCCAAGTTGCTTTGAGTGCTCATCTGATTTGCAGGTTCATAAATTAAATATGATAAATTAAGCACTTTTTTAAATTATTTTTTTTATATTTTAGTAGTGGCTCTACAGTCAGCTCTCTGCAAAGATATACTCTGCTATGAGGCTGCTTCTTGCTACTTTGGAACAACATTTGTCTGTGTGTGCATGACACACAGCAAATAGAATCCTTATGTCTTTGGTGAACTCAGGGGAGGAATAGTTTTGCACATATTTCCACTAGACCTGCAAATGTTATATACGTCTTGCGTAGGTCTTAAGCCACATTTGCATTCATGAATCAGCTGGAAATTTAGGATTTCAATTGTGTTGTGCACTTTGAGGGAGGCCATCCTTGATTAAAAAAATTAGATGCTAAATTAACAAAACAAACTTCAGTTTTCATCTGTCTGTGCTCTTTTTAACTTATTAATTTCTTGTTCCCTCTGCTTTTTCTAAATTCCAGCCCTTATTCTCTACAAAGTAACGACTTTAATTTGCTTCATATTTTAAAGGAAGGAATGAGATACTGGTATGCTAAGAAAAGGAAACCCAAAAATCCACCCAAACCAAGTTTATGTGACTTTTACATCCTTTTGCTGGGGAAAAAAAGAAATAGACAACATTTTTGTTGGTTTGGTTTTTTTTTTTTTTTAATATATTCATTAGGGACAAAGTAAATGAAAAAAAAATCAAATAAACCTACTGTAAGTGACAAGCTTGAAACTATCTGCTAGAACAGAGTTCTAGTAAAAGAGATTTCCTTGAAGAGACTTCCTTACTTCTTAATGTAACCGTTGCCAACACTATAATCTCTTTCAGTGCCTTCCACTCTGATACCTGTGTGTGTCCTGGTATGTAATGATATACAGCAATATAATTAGAACACCTTCATTTTTTGTCTTGCTCCTAAAGGTACTGTGAATGGAGAGAGTGATCTGGTAATTTGGTTGTTACACTCAACAGTCAGTAGCAGCTCCTCACCTTTTTGTACAAGCAGTCTCGTCCTTGGACCTTGAAGGATTTCTCATCTGCACAGCTTGTGACACAAAACTCATAATTTTCCTGATGAGTCTATTCTTTAACAGCTTATCTGGAAACGTGATCCTTGGGAATATCTTCCCAGGACTGATTTGCCTCGAGTCAATTATTTTGAAGCAAGGAGACAATGAGACTGAAGGGATGAAAACTCATGCTGGTGCCAGAAGAAAGACTGAAGTAATCTTCAAATTATACAACTGCATCTAGTGATGACACTAATGAGCTCCTTAAAAATGCAGATAGAAGCTCATGCAATGATTATCTTGTGTTATTGATGCACTAATATTGAGTTCAAAAATGTAACACACCCGGAGTCTTTCACATCATTTCACGATGCACATTTCCAAGTTTCAAGGTAATTATGAGTGAAGATGAGACGATGTTTAAAGTAGAATTTCTCTGGTTGGAAACAGGCACAGCCTTCCATATTTCCCAAATGGAGCTGTGATTATGGACATAACATAGGAGAAGTCTTAAAACCAATAAGTTTCTAGGCAGTTAGAAAGTTATGGCTTCCTTATTTATTGGATATTGCCTATGTACGAATGACAATGAAAAGTGAAAGTCTGCTATTATTTGTCATGCCTACAACAGTTTCTCTATTTTCTGTCAGATTGCATTGTATGCATTGTGCATCTTTTAACAGCACTTAGACATGCTGACATAAAATACAAAGATGATCCCATTACATTTTCTGCAACTGCATCTCATTTTGCTAATGCTTACAAATTAAGGGTGTCTATCACCCTGTACACGAAGACAGAACACAGATAGCATTTTAAATCCCTTGAATTTTGTAGTGTACACCACTTAAATACTGAAGCAACTCTACTTGTAAACAATTGACATGTAGCTCATAAAGTAGTCTAGTCAATATGAAAATGCAACCATGTAGTGCATATTGAAATTATTTCTCCTTACTGTTATTTCTTAGTTGTAATATTATTTATTTGTAGCAAGTTGCTTTTGGTAACTTATGTACAAGAGACAGTTTAAGTATACAGCATTGGCACTTACCTTCGTCCACAAATCTCAGTGACTGTCTTTCCATGGTCAACAAACCCTGGAAAATCTAATGGACCTTTACAGAAGTGACATAATCGGATACTAGAGGACAGCCTTTCAGAAGGATGCTATTTATTCACATGTCACAGATGTGTATGAAGTAGAATCTCAGAGAGCAAAGGAGACTCATATTGACATTGCCAGGAGTGACTAAAGGGAGTGGCAAAATCTTAGCACTATAAGCTGAGTTTCATTAGATGTAGAGGTGCAGTTGAAATCCATGTTCTGTGGTGGGACACACTATGCAGGACTTCACTGAAGCAATTTTGCTCTAGAGACAAAACAAGACCTGAGCTGTATAAGTGCTTCTGTTTCCACTGTGTACCTCCTTGCTGTACTGGACATTGCCTGCAAGTTTCCTGGGGTTGTTATCATTCTCATTCCCACCTCATGCCTATGGCCACTGAACTGAAAGTGTTTGCTTTCTATCAAAGCTGGAGCTGAGATAACCAATCCAAGCTCTTTGCAGCACACACCCCTGGAACCCCTCGGGATGAGCATGGTTTGGGGTATGAGGTACAGACTGTCTACATCTATCAAGTTGCAGTCCTTTTTCTAGCAACATTTTTGTATTAGTGGTGAATGCCTGCAGATGGATAGTCCTACTGACTTCCCAGGTCACTGCTGTCTTCCTGGCACATCTCCACAAGAGAAAAAAAAAAAGGAGAGTGAGAACAAGTGCCCCAAAGTGCTTTTTACACAATAGTGGGAATGAGAAGCCATGCGTGGCAGTTGCTGTGACCTTATTCAGCTGCTTCTAATAATTTTGCACCACATGCTTTAACATTTTAAGCATGATAGGTCAGGAGAGTTTGTTCCCCTGTTTTTCTTTGTTCTTGAAACTGTGTGTTTAATCAGACCTAATAATCTACAAGACTTTTTCATAGAAAGCAGTCATTAGAGATGCTGTGACAGCTTCAATTTTTTAGCTGAAGAGTTGTTTATGCTTCTCCTGTGATTTTCATGGGAAGTGTATGACTCTCTATTTCATTTGCCTTTGAAGAGGAAACTGAATTACCTTAATGTCAAACAGCTAACTGTCTGTTTTACTTTTTTGTTTTCATCTTTATTTTTGTTGCCATTAACATGGTTACATATGGGTAACCGTATGGTGGGATACAAGTATCAGATGGTTGCCCAGAAGTCTGGCATCTGCAGAAATTATTTTATTTCCAAATGGGAAACTGAATCTTTAGCAAATGAGTAATTATGGAATACATGGAAATCATAGTTGGACAAATAACCCAATGCTTCTACCCATTACAGAGCAATGCCAAACTCACTCAGGTAATTTGAGGGGTGATGTGTCACTCAGCCTATACAACACTATTAGGAGTTTGCTGCATAGAAATTTCTGGGTCTGTAAAAAAAAAAGAGTATCAGAAACATATTATAGTTGAGTTGACTTCTTGGTGTTAATTCTGTGCCATAGAGTCAGAGTCATAACCAGTAGCCCCAAGAGGCCCCAGCCCAACAATGAAGACATTGTTATAATAAACACAGCACAGATGCTCAGAACTGCTTATGATGTACGCAGTGGTATATTCTCTAGTCAAAAGTTTTTCTGCTACAGGATTGATTTTTTTTTTTTCAATATTTCGTGCTTATTTGCAGGATCTCGAGTTGTCTCATTCCTCCTTTTCTTCAATTCTTCTTTCTAATATTTGTCCTATATTTCTCAATTTTTACCAACATAATAATGGCAATAAAAAGACTCATTACCTCTACTCAGACTCCCTTCTGTATAATTTCTCTTCAATAATTGTTCTTCTTCATTTTTTGGCCAAGGAGTAAGAAACGTTTAGTTCTTTTATTTGTATAATAAACTCCCATCATTCATTCTGTCTTTGCTGCAGGAATATTTCCTCTTTAGCAGAGGCTTCAGCACGAGAAAAAAAACCCAAAGGAGTAGAGAGAACCAAAAAACCTTCATGGATCCCAGACCAAGAGCAGCTTTGGATGGACAAAGCTGAGATATGGGGCAAGGAGGAGGTATTTGATTTTCTAGAGAGAATATTTGTCACTCCTTTACCTAGAGCATCTCCAATTCTCTGCAGATGTGATCCCTTAGTGACCAGGACACAGAAGTGAGGGCTTTGTACTGTTTTGTACAGCACAGTTTTGGTGGCTCCTCTCTATATTACTTTCACTGTTTGATGAGTCATATAGTAAATCTGCTTTGATGTAATATGTATAGTATTGAAGAGGGAAAAAATATTAATAGTTCTGATAGAAACCTGTCCCCAGAGTGTTCATAAAGCCAAGTCTGACTTGATATTTTCAGACTTGATACAAACTGTGTTCTTCCCAGTCACAATCTCTGGATGAAAGTATCATACTTTCTGAGACTTGCATTGCTATCTACCTTTAAATAATATTGGAAAACCAGTCCAAATCTGAAAGGTCTGCTGTATGCATGATGTCAAAGCTGTTCAGTCTTTGGGGTATCAGGATGGGGGCCATCAGGTCTCCCCAGGCCTGGCCTGCCACCAGGAGAGCTAGTTGTCCTGGACACTAAGAAGTGCTGGAATTAATCATTGTGGATGATTTTCACAGTAGCTCTGGGTTCTGACTGTCCTGGGGCCCCAGCTTAGACACATAACTTCCTCTGCATAATCAAGGATCTGAAAAGCCAATTGCAAGACTTTCAAGCCTGCCTCGTCAAACAAGGCTCAAAAGTCACTGAAACAGGAAGTTTCTCCTAGAACGTTTTGCCTTTTTTAAAAAAGCAAAGTCCAGGGTAAAACTTGCTGTTGGATTTTTTTCCAAGTGCTGTGAGATATCCAGAAATGTGTATTTGCAGCTTTCTCCACTATACAGTAGTGTGCACTTTTTGGGTCTTAATGTTGGACTGGAAAGGGTGAAAATTAAAATAATTTGGAAGACCTGGATCAAGCTTCATCTTTTACACTGTCAGTTACTAACATGAAGATGATTTTGGACTGATCTCTGTTTTATGATCAACTACTACAACTACTCTGTTTTATGATCTAATTTATTTTCATTTAACAATGTTATTTTCTAATGAAAACATCAGTCCAATCAAGTCAAGTGTCAGGTCTAAAATCAAATTCTTTTAATGTTACATTGGAAAAAGGATTAGGAAAAAAATGTGGAAGATTCTTGGTCTGTTAGGAGGTGAGTCTTTCAAGCTTTTTAAAAATTTCATTTTCTTAATTTGATCTAGTTGAAGAGGAGAGTTGAAATGTTACTACATCTACCCATGCCAGATTGCCATTTTCTGCAGCAGTGAAGCAGCGCAAAGGCTGAGAATTCACGCACTGAGAGATGTTCAGTGGTGTGCAGAAATGTGTTGCAAGGCTAAAGTTGAAAGCAGAGGGCTTTACATGTGAAGGAGATCGTGATGGATCAGAAGCTGAACTCTGACTTGACAGAGTGGTATCCTTCCAAAACCAACAAAGGCAAATGTCACTCAGAGCAAATTAACAGGAATATTAAATGCTAGACATAGGAGGCAACCAGCCATATGCTCAGCACTGATCAGCTGTCTGTTGGAGTCCACCAGTGCACTAAACTACCATATTTAAAAAGTGATGTAAGAGATCTGAACAAAAGAAAGCAAACACTGTAGGACATTTTAAAGTGTGGCCTATAAAGAAGTGTTACATGAACTGGGTTTGCTTAATATATAAAGGAAAAGGCTATGGCAGAACACGTTTACAATTTTGTAATGTTTAAAATGTTGGCCATAATCATGTCAGCTAATGGGCAAAAAGGGTATAAATGCAGCAATGCAAATATGAGTTATATGTATATGTATTTTAATTGCCTTTGTAAAGGGATAATAAAATGCTGGCACAGCTTACAAGTGGAGACAATAGACTTTCCCATCTGAATTAGTTGAAAAGATATCTTCCACAGATGATTTCTGTGGTAGTGGAGGACAAATTAGAGAGAACAATCTGAGACCAGTTGTACAGAGAAGGGACAGGATTCAGAGCTCCAGAGCTGCCTCACTCCGTCAGGGACTCTGTTGGTAAAAAGGGGTGAAGGAAAAAGAGAGGAAAAAAAAGAAAGATGGAAGGCTGTAAGTTCTGTATCTTACCAGGTGGTAATAAAAAATATCATTATTGTACAGCGTTCTGCAGATGCTAAAGAATTGACTCAAGAGTCCTGTTATGCCAGGACTAACATGGATCTAGGCCTGCATCTTGCTCCTGCTGTCTCTCCACGATTCTTTTGGAGCACACAAGAGGAGCAGCTGGAAGCTGACTGACCTCCTTATTTGAACCAGTGCTATTTTAATTGAATCCTAATGTCTCCCCTACTTTTTTGGCCGTTGTCTATGTATTCCTCACCTCCCACACCCACTTGTCTTGTATTGGCCAAGAAGAAATATTTTTTTTCTTCTGAAAAAAAAAAGAAAAAGAAAAAAAAAAGAATGATATTGGGATGCAGCAGTCAGTATTCAGCTTTTCATCTCTGCCTCTCTGCTCTGCACTAGAAGGGTTGAAGGTCTGGCCTTCCAGTCCCAGCTCTCATATAAAATTGAAATCAAATCTGTAGTGCACCAAGTATCCAGTAATAAAGAAGTTCACAGTGTTTATTTCACATCGTTGTGCATGAACATGCAGCTGGGAACTTATTAGGAGATTTGGGGATCTGGTCACTTAAGGCTAACTTGTTTGTGTGTTCCTTTTAAGAATCAGAGCAGGACTGTGCTACACCATGAACCAGAGGGCCAGGCAGAGGCCCTATCACTAGCCATATATCAACTCTTTCCCCTCCTGAAATGTGACCTATGAGAGACTGATGTGCCTGCCTTGGAGTTTTAACCTCACAATTCAGGGTAGGAGTGTTGATTTTCCATATTTCAATATGATGAACATTTTTTTTCCCCTGAACATTTGGATACTGAACAGCAGTGATTCAAAAAATCCTTCCTAGCAATGAAAAAAAAATTATATGAAATATAATGAAAACAAATGAAATATTTGCTAAATTGAGGAAGAATATAATGATTAGTTAGTTTAACTGTTAATGATTAAGAGTGGAATTCTCTACATGAGGTAAGCTTTTATCTTTCTTCCTTATTTGACTTTGATCTGTTAATCACTGCACATGCAACAGCCATTTTTATAGAAGCTGTGAAGCTGGAGTTAAGTTCTGATGATGGCAGTGCAAGTCAAAGGTTTCCAAACTACTGTGTGCATCCTTAGTGTGCTCCCAGTTTTGTGAAACTGCGTGGCAGTGAGCCAGCAGTGCCGGGTGCTGCCTGGTGGTATTCCTGACTGCTGCTGCTGCTACCCATCAGTGCTGATGATGGCATTCACATTTAACACTACTGCTGATGAAAGTACCTGCAATTACTACAACTGCTGATGGCAGAAAGAGTTTGTTAGCCCTGCTGTAAATTACTTCCTGAGGCTTCCTTGCCAGCTTATTTCGTATTGTGGGCAAAATGCAGTCTCTTGGCACTTAGAAAGAGCTACATTAAGCAAAAGTTGTTTAAAAAGGCAGATATTATGAGACTAAGCCATATTGATGCCATAAACAGAAATTCAGCATTTCTCTCTTATGGCTGATACTGTGTAAGCCAGCCTGAGCCAGGAAGCAATGTAGGTTGATGCAGTGCCCAAGCTAATCTGCTTTTTGGCAGAGTTGACAGCACAAGGCTATCCTGATCCTGGGTTCAATTTGATTTATCTGAATGGTTTTATTCTCCACCACAGGAAGCTATGAGGTTGGATTTGCATTAGGTTGAGAATGTCTACATCATGCTCAGTACATTTCACAATGCAGATAGACTAGAATATTTATAACAAATATTGACTTAAGGCCAACACAAAATATTTCTTAAAAACAAGGCCAGAAACCAGGTCTTCATACCACATTAAAGTCTTTCTGTATAATGCATTAAATATTGTCCCTCTTTCACTAAATTCAATAATCTGTATTTTTTTTTTACCCAAATTTCAATAATTAATATCCTTGTACAGATTAACAAAACTATTCTCCAGAAACTGACCAGGCAAAATGTGTTCCCAGATTGGAGTGATCCATACACCTGCCTCTAGTGAGGTCAAAACATAAGTACGGCAATATCAGTCGAATCCAAAGATGCATTTCAGCCAGTGTCCTGTTTCCCATAGTACCTAATAGTCTTGCTTGGGCAGATAATGTAAGTAGGGCTTGTAGGCCTACTGCCACTATCTGTGACTTGCTCCAAAGGCCCAGATGCCCATACTGTTCAAAAGCACATTCTAACATGTTGGTGTTGCATGGTCAAGGAAGAAGATAGGTTTAGGCTCAAAGTGAAACTTCTGCATCTTCTTTGTTAGTGGAATATTTCTTCCAGGTTTTTGAACCAATTCATTGCCTGTCTGTACTTCTCATTAGATCCAGTGTTTTGTGAGGGCATTGGCATCTCTGCTGCTCCTCACAGACCTCCCATACCTTCTGAATGTAATCCTGAAGCTGCAAAGTTATTTACCTCAAAGGATGAGTTGGACTTGCTGTGATAAAGGAGGGAAAGGTGAGACAAAGACAGAACCTGCACACTGGTTTCTTCATGTCCTTCTCAGTACTGGTTCAGTGTTTTCATTGTTGGTTTTTGTTCTGCTCTTTTACTAGAAAAGACACATCAGGGTTTTTTGTGTTCCCACACAAAAATCCCTTCCCAAGGTGTTGTGGGAATGAGAATGTCAGATCAAGGAACATCTATGCCTTTTTGTACATTTGTATGAAACAGAGTAAGACAAACAGAAAGAAAATAGGAATTTTAATTCTTACTCTTAGACTGACACAAATAGCCCAAGCTGTATTCACTTTATGGGGAAGAAAGCAATTAGAAAGCAATTTACAAGTCAGAGGAAATGTCCACTTGGTTCTTCTCAACAAAAACAGGGATCAGGATTATTCTCCTTATTAACCACTGCAAACAAAGGCAAAAGATTTATAAGGAACAAAAGCTATAGGATAACAAGAAATGTTAGCCCATCAGATGTCCGCCCACACTATTTTTTCTGCCATTTAACAGATCATCTGGAGTTTAACAGTAAACCAATAATTGTGACATATGGGGACAAGCTTTTTTGAGCCAGTGTGCAGTGAGTAGAAAACTGTAGGTTGTTAATGCAAGAACGTGTACATTTTATTGTCTCTGTGAGTGACCAAGCAACTAATTTGCAGCTTTGTGTGTTTTTCTTAACACATAAATACAGTCACACTTGAGACACCAGAGCAAAGTTAAATCCCTGCCAGCAGGTGCTGTCTTCCTGGAATAAAAAGGCCATACACTCCTAAAAGATTCTTGCACTATAAATTTAATGTTTAAAAGCACAGAAATATCTCCTTGTTGCATATCTTTGGTTATAAGTCCTTTGTGTTTGGAGGTTGGCTAGGAATTGAAATTGCTGTTTGGATAATCACAGCTTTCTTTGGATAATAATTTAGGATTCATGCTATTAACCCCCTGCATCTCTTTGTATACACGACATTAAAAACTCCTTGCCAGGAGCAGTTAACTGTTAGACGAATGGTCCAGCAAAATGAGTGCTTACAAATAAATGCTGGGATTAAACTGCATAGAAAGGCAGGCTAAAATTTCCTTTTCATTCTTTGAACTCTTTTGAGCAGTTTCTACTTTTTCCCAAATGATCATCTTTCAGCTTGAATTTTGGCATATCTGAAGTAAATTGGAAAAAATAAACCAAAATAACGGAAAAATAATAACCATGGGAAGTTTCAAGAAAACACTTCAGCCACTGGTATAATAGGAAAGTAGCTGAGAAAGCATTTCTTCTGTTACTGCTTATGGGTTTTTATTTATTTATCTTTAAACAATATGATTTCTTGGGCAAATTTTTTGAAAACTTGAAATCTGACAAGTGTATAGACACCAGTTCAGCCAAACATTTTATCCTACACATATTCAGAAAACCACTTAGCTGTGTTGAAATCCTGTTGTTGTTCCACATATATGCCTAAACTACACCTGCATATGCACTGCTCTAAATAGATTTGATTGGAATAAGGTAATATGCACTCTGTTCTCCCTACAGATGCCTAATTTAAGCCACATGACTCTGATGTCTTAGAATTTATTTTTCCTTCATCTCTTTTGGTACTGCATGGCCAGACCATATATATGTCTGTTCCATAAATATCAGCTGAGAGAAATAGTTGCAATAGCTACATTGGCGCCAAAACTGGACAGTCTGAAGATAATTCTGTGACTTTCAGTTGGTGCATTGCTGAAATTCTCTTCTGACCTAGGTGAGTTTCAAGAATTTGTAAACTTGCTTTGTGTGTGCATTTTCCTGCTTTAAAATAACAGAATGATTTTTATTTTACTCTATAGATTTCAAACTTGAATGCAGCATGAAGTTCAAAACATGCTGGAAGATTGAGAGTAAAAATATCAGACGGCTTCATCTGATTGAATGCAAATGCACACAAGATAGAGGCCTCTGTCTGAACAAATATTTCTAGACTTCCTTTATTGGGAAGAAACAAGCAATTTGAGAATATTTTTCTTGGGGATCTGTTCTAGACATTTGCTGTATGAGGAGGTGGAGGTTTTCACTGCGTTATCACATCTACATGACTTAAATGAAGCTTCATGACTAGTGAAAAAAATTCTCCAGCATTTTGTATATATGAGGTAGAGATGAATTTTCTCTAAAATATACTATGATCTGTATAACTGGCTACCTGGGAGTAACCCCATTGCTGCTCTCATTTGTCCAGGCTTCAGTATGTTTTGTCTGTTATTATTCGCAGTGTGAGGTCAGAATGAGATCAGGCATCCTAAAAGTTAAGGTACTGCACACAGAAGCAAGGTCTTGTCTTATTTTTCCAGTCTTTTACTGTTGCAGAATTCAGATTCAAGCCCATTAGACACATCCTTGTAAAGTCTGAATCACTGACATGGTCGATTTAGAAAGGTACAAGTACCAAGATCAAGACTAAACTTCTTTCTCTACTTCTTATCAAAATCTTGGGCCTCACCATGAGACTGTGTCCCAAAAATATGTGTCTTTAATGAGTTTGGGTTCAAGATCAGGTGACCAACTCATCTAACATCTAACAAGAAAAGGTTGAGCAGGTCATCCAGTCTGTTTTCCCATACATGATCATCACAGCACTGATTCTGCACTCATCCCAGTTACTTTAGTTACAAGAAATAAACCCAGTCCTTAAAACTCTGAGTCTCTGGCAGAGTAGGAGCAACAGTGCTGCCAACAGCAGTGGGGATGTTACAGGATGCTGATCAGGTGAGACATGCCCACCATCCCGGCTGGAGGTAGGCCTTGTTTGCTGTGCAGTATGGCACAGACACCCACTGTCCCTGCCAGTTCCCAAACATGAGAAAATGACTGTGAGTTTGTGAGCAAGAGGTGTCCTTGGGCTTTTAAAGCATTTTCTGCTCTGTCCTAAAGCAATGGTGCAGCTTATCTGAGTGCTTTGATGAATCTTTCATTCTCCCAAGAATGAAGAAAATGAGCTATTCTGAGCATGCCTGACCAGCTCGCACTGGTGTTGGAGGAATGAACTTTGAGGAGAATTTTTCTCTGCCACTCTTCTTGACAGGCTTAGGATCTAAAGCTGGATATTTGCTTAGAGTCATGGTTTTAATCTCAAAGCTGTGAAGAGTGCTTTAAGAGTAGTAGGCCTTCTGTTCTCTTTCCAGTCTATGGAAATGGAAATTTGAGTGGAATAGGGAAGCTTTATTTAACAGGCTTAGTTAATATTAATAGTAATATTTCAGAAGACTGTATTTGTGCGCCAATAAGAAGTGACCTGGGCCTCAGTCTTTAATTGCCACCCAAGTTATCACCATTCCACAATCTAATACACATCCAGTTTCCCATATGTGTAAGGTGGAGGTGTCTTCTTATTTTTCCAGGGTTATGGAAGGATAAAATGTATTTAGGTATTACATTTCTGTAATCATCTGAAGTACCAGCTAAGGAGAATCCTAAACAGAGGAGCAAAATAGATAGCAGGATAAAAGCTCTGGCTGTTTCTGCAATTCAGATTCTTGGCAGGACACCTTTAACCAGTAAATTTCCACTTCTCTCTCTCTGCAGGTGCTCAGAACCATTCCATTTTCCTCTTGCTCTCACTTGCTTTCTATATCTCATACAGAAAGTAATAAAATAAAATATATACATATATAAAATCCTATATGATGAACTCACAAAGTAACTGAGAACAAAAGGAAGATAAAACAAAGTCAAGGCCATCCACTTTTGATTCTCTCTTGAAAGCTAAACAATGACCAGCAAATGAATGGAGTGCCAAGTAGTTAAAATACTCAGCTTTTAACAGCTGAGACATACTATCTGCAATGAAATCTGTTTCTAAAATGAGGTAAAGGTTCATAGACCTTAAAAAGTAGCATGCATTTAAAGATTAGATCTGATAATGCACAAAGGGGAAAAAGATGTACAGGTTATTTTGTGCAGGGGGGCTGCAACATTTTTAATTTTTTTTCATTTTTTCACTGTGAGTTTCCCTGTGTTATTTTCAGTCCATAAGAGAAGTTATCTGTACAGTTTCAGGTGAATCAAGGTTGAGGGTGAATATCCACATCGACAATCTAACTTCTTGTGGGACTAGCAAAAGCAATTCCCTATTAGTGCAAAAGAATTATACTTGAATTATTTTGTCTGTTTTTTCTACAGATACAGACACAGGCTCATGGTCTGAAAGCATTTTAACAAGATTTGAAATGTTCTATTCTCTCTCAGATTTTTCCCTTTTTTCATTTTTTTCTGGTTTTTTTTAATGGTTCTTTTTAAAATGGGCACGGTATCAAACTTAATCACATTTGTATTCGCGAATTGTTGAGAGCTGACATTGATTTATGATCTTTCAACAGTCACCAGATTCTATGGCTACTTTATACAGATACAAAGAGCTGGATGGATGGATGGATAGATAAACAGACAGTGAAATAATGTAGTAAATTGAACAGCAACAGACCTAGTTATAAAAGATAACTCATCCAATTTTTTTTTTTTTTTTTAATATGAAGATTTTTTGAAGAGTAGATCTTTGGGAAATCGTTCACAATATGGGAAACTTTGAGAAGGCTAGACTATCCTGTTACTGTTCTTTGTTCAAAATTTTTACTCCAGTACTACATCGAAACAATCCCAGTTTACAGACAGTACCCCCAGGGCCCAACAGACTGGAGAGAGGGAATTTCACACTAATATTTTGTGCCAAAGTATCACACAGAAGCATTACATAAAAAATAAACCCTTCCTCTAATTCATGCAATGAGATCAACAGTGCACGTGCTTGTGAGCATTAAGAAAACAAGAGCTCCAAGAACATGAGTGATGGAGTGAGGCAGAACCTGAACAGGTGAAGTAAAAAGAGTGATATAAATGGCACTGAAAATGACAGGACCACAATATATGGCCACAGCCAATCACAAAAGATTAGTCTTTGCACAGTGTTTCCCCTTACAGACAGTTTGTCCTGGTTGTATTAATAGGTAAATTAATTGAGGTGTCATAGATAGACAAAGTTAGCAGCCCAAGTGGAAGTTTCCATATTAACAAAGAGGGAGACAGTTCTTAATGGCTGTCCTGACCCATCTTGCTCTGTAAGGAGGTGCCCATACAGAGGCTGGGGTCACCACTGGCCACACTCGTGCCTGGTGACACAGCCTGGGCATGAGGCTCAGCCGTGGGCTCACCGCTACTGCTGCTGCCCCCATGGCCCCCAAGAAACCCCTGGCTCTGGGGATTACAGGTGCAAGCAGGTCCTGGGATCATGAGCATGGTCCCTGTCAGTGGAAATTAATTCCCACAGAGCCTTGTGGGACCATGATTTTGGAAGCAGTCTGGCCAGAGACTGAATTATTTGCATCTCTGCTGAGTCTAGACTTTCAGAGAACAGCACCTACTCCAGTGCTTTTGTCCAGGCAACAAAGTGATCAATTCTTTTGGCACTTTATCTTCAATTACCCAAGTTTCCTCATCTGTGATATCAAAACTTTCTTAATTTATGGACCAAAGTCACTAATAGCACTTAAATACTGTGATAATAGCTCTCTATAATTTAATAATAGGTAATATTCATTTAACTTAACTTGTGATTAATATTAATTTCTTCAGCCATTATCTGACTAGCCTCAATGAACTCTTTCCATAAATAATGTCATATTTTCTTTCCAAGTGCTTCAGTATCATGTCTTCTTGACTATGAATTTCAATATATTTTCTTGATCTACCGAAATAATGGCTATATTTGTCCTTCATCTTCTTTTTTAGTCTCAAAACCAAAGATCATAATGGTGTCCAGGTTCTCCATTCATTTTTTGCTAGCGATTTCACTGTTAGTTTTGTCAGTCTAGACATTATCCCACTGCAGATAACACAAATTCAGTCACTGCACCTAGAATGTCTGGAAAAGTATAACAAACCAACACAGTTTCTGCAAATTTCTGAAAACATGTATTTGACTGTTCTATTTTTTTCTAATTAAGTACAGTTCCATTTAAATCAATGGTTCTACTAGCTCAAAACATTTGCTGTTATTTATTATTCAGATTTCTGTTAAAAGGGAGAAACTCTGCAAAAAAATATTTATCAGCTACCTGACCTTTAAAGAAGGAAAGGCTACCTTATAGAATTTATGTCTTAATCAACTTGGAAAAGAGATTAATAGCTTGATATGTCTACATATGCATTATTCATACTTTTTCAATATAAACTGCCTATAAATTCACCCAGGAAGGTATTAGGCACATGTAAACAGTCAGGAAAGAGCATCTCCCTGCCTGCTGTTAAGGCTTGTCTTCAATTGCCCCCATTGCTTATAGCAAAGACTTGCTCAGCAGAGACCTCACCTGTCCTCCCAGAGAAATCTCAGACTCACTTAGCATGAATTGACAGCCTGGATGGCTCAAGTCCTTGTGGACTGAATATGTACCCCTTGGACCACAGACAAATGGCTTGAATTCAGATCTTCCTATGAATTCTATGCATACTCTGTGTCCGAACTGCTGCCAGCCTAAGCTGGAAAGGAAACCTGTGACCCCTACTGCTTGTGTTGTGCTTAAACTCACATTGTAAACCCATGAATAGTACAAAATGTACACCTTTACACCTATCGAGCATATCCTCTAAACATTTGTGATGGCCATGTCTTGCCATTATCAACTAGATTTCACTTATAATTCATTAAGGAAGAAAAGGGATTTATTTTTAAAAATGTTATGATTTCTCAAAGTTTTTGTTGATTCTGCAGTGTAATGATGGCAAGTCTTGCCCTGCCCTTTATGACCATTTCAGTTAGTAAGGACAAACTGCTCTTTAGTGAACACTGAGAAGGAGAAATGTATTTAGGCTGTACAAGATGAGAAACAGGAAACATTAAGTCCCCAACAGAGACGTATGAGAGGAGATAATCAAAGAAGTACTGCTAGGGGCAGGAGCAACAGAAGGAACCAGCTTTACTTGAGAGGAGAAGCTCAAAGACAAAAAAAAAATATTCTGTAATTTGATAAATCTCAAATAGATTAAATTTGAACACCCCTCTCAAAGTTCTCACTGGATCACACCCTATTGAACAAAGCAGAGTGCCTTCCTGGCCTTGCTGTACTTAGTAGGGGAGAAGCTGGTCAGTTCTTGGTCAGGAAAATGCTTTGAAATAACAGCTTCAGTAATATGTCTTACAGTATAAAGCACCTTGTGATTCCCAAGTGGATGAGGCTCTGGTCATTGACCTCTAGTCATGCCAGTGAAGACAGTCCAAAATGACAACAAAGCAAATTTAAATGACATTTGTGAAATGTTTTGGACAACTGTTCTGCATTTTCCCATGTTTCATTGTTCTTTTATGAGCAAAAGCAGAAAATAAAATATAAACAAAATTAAAGTCAGAGCTGCAATGTGGCTGATTATTTGTTAATTTATTTTTTAAAAGGCTTTGCAGAAATTGTAGACAGTTCCTTCAAATGATTCTACAGGAGGCTGACAAAAAGCCAATTTATTCTTCACATATGAGCTGCCCTCTGTCGTGTATAAACCACGTGATTTGCCAATAAGAAAGGGCAGCTGGAGGCTTAGTGACATCTGAGGGACAGGGAAAAATGCATAGAACAACCAGTGGCTGTTCAATGTCTCTCAAACTTCTGAAAAAGACATTATTCCAGAAATAAAATTGAAATGTGTTGTTTGCCAGTGAATCTTCTGTATATAAAGAACACATTTTATAATCCCATCATGCATAAACCTTAGCAAACTGTTTGCAGTGCCTGGTAGCCCAATGTCTCTTTGTACCTGACTGCTTTCTGCCACTGCCCCACTGTCAGGCTAAAAATGAAATGTTAGCTCTTCCTACTCTAAGGGAGGAGTCTGCTTCAAAATTAAGTAATTTTAGTCAAGGAAATATTCTCAACACTTGGTAGACTGTAGATAAAATCAATTTTCTTATTTTTTTTATGTGGGCTTTTTTTTTTTCTGTTTGTTTATTTGGACAGCTTGGAAAGATAATCTTGTCCTTTCTCCTGCCCTGTGGCAGCATCAGAAATACTTGTCTGTTCCTTGGGGCTGCCTGTTTAACCTATGTCAAATTAGCTTGCTTGGCAACATTTCAGTCCAGAATTCTTTATCCTACAGTTACAAATAATGTACTTTGATTTCTATTTTCTAACCAAAATAGCCCTTGATCAAAATTGTTCCTAATTGTTCTTGTCCTGTCCACTCTGAAGAGATTTTTTTTTTTTTCCCCCCACCAGGCTTTTCTCTTTGGAGCCTATTTGCATGTCTTCCTTTAGCTTTGTTAAACTTGGTTGTTCTTGAGACACCTCAGTTCCTCCCACAACTGATCTCAGCCTTTTTATGAGATTGAAACACACACAAAGGAATAGGAAGACATGCAAAAAATTAGTAGTAAAATTAATCAAGATCTGAGGAAGAAACACTGATTTCACAACAGGTTCTTGATGTCCTAGTGAAGAATCTGTAATCTCCAACCTCAGTATACATCAAGGTCACAAAATATAGCTAAATAAAGTAGATAACACTGTATTTCTTTTTATGTTAAAAAATATAACCCATTTTTATGTTATCAATTTATGCCTCAATATCTTTATTGTATCTTTGCAGAAAATTTATACTTTTACCGAAATAATTCAATATTTCACAGTGTCAACCAGTAAAAAGTGCATTGATAAATATGCTTTTCTTTAAATAAAACCAGAAAATAAATAATAAACATATAAAGCACAATAACCTTTCTGGAGAAGTTAGTTTTCTTTAGAATGTGTAAGAAAGTCTCAAATAGTACAAATTTAAATTTTGTTTTCCTTTTGTCAGTATACCATCAAAGTCAGAAAGTAGGGATATATTTTACAAATACTTCAGGAGAAAATAAGAAGAAAAAGGGATAAATTAAGTATAAAAGGTAATGAAAAACACAATCCAACTGTATAATATCCACAACAACTAGTTTCAGGTCTTAAATTTTCCTTACAGTTAAAACTACCCTGTACAAATGGGTACTCTGTACAAACGGGTATCCTGGAGTTAAAATAATCACTATAAAAGCTCATAACCCGGATACAATCTTTACACCAGGGAAAAAAACCCAACTGAAGACATACCGGAACTTAAAACAAATGTTGCCGAAGCTAGTACCCGGCTCTAACACTTCCTTCAAGAGTATATTCTTCACAGAAAACATTATTTTTTGTCACTGGTCTATTCATCAAAAACAGACTTTCTGATAATGCTTGCCCACAGTCAGTATTAATTCCGAACTGGGATTTTAGCAACTGGCTTTCTCTTATGAATGCGTTTCCTACTGAAATGCAATACTCTGATGAGGCTTATTTTATAGTGGAAAAAAATCTGGTTTGGATCAAATTTTTCTAGTTTGAAACCAAGAAATACCACTTGCAAAGATGTAAGAGTTTATACAATTTTCTTAAAAGATGAATAGAAAATTTCAAACCAACTCGATAATGTAACATCACTGATCGGTAAAATCCTTCCGAAAACAGGAGCTTCACAAGAAAGGATGAAATCTCATTTCAGCTGGTGTCTTTGGGAGGGAATTAATTTTGCTCACAGAAAGCTAACATCTTTCAGTTCATCATCTTCTCTTGAATGTTCAGGAAATCTTTGACCTGTAATAAAATTTGCTCATGTTCACACTTAATTTTTTATTCCCTGTTGATGGGTTATTTTTTACTTTGCTGCATGGGAACAGTAATTTTACTACCATGTTTTCTCCACAGACTTAATTTACTATTGTATCTACATCCTAAAATGAAGTTCTGTGTTCACCTCAGTTAGTGTAAATAGACATGCTGTGACAGGCTGATGAGTGGCAGCAGGAATCTACCTATGACAAGAGCTTGAAGCTGCAAGGAAGTTTTCCTCCTGCAGGATGCACTTCGTATATGCTGTCCTTTTTGGACTGCGGTGGGGGAAGCCACACTTTGCACGCTGTGTAGGAGAAGGGAGATAATATCCTGTTTCTTGCCTTTTCTCCTGCTCTAAAGTTATGTTTAGTTTGTCAGAGTGTCAGAACCATAGACCAACAGGGAAACCTGACTATCAGGGAAAGAAAATGTATACAGCTAGGGGAAGAGATATGGATAGGCCAGAGTGACCTTCGAGATTTGAGTAGCCTTGATGGCAAATTGTGTTGGTTATTAATTATGATGGCAATTATGTTGGTTATGTACTTGACTAAAGAAAAACAAGGAAAACTGAAATGAGAATTATGTAAGGGTGGTGAAATGAACTAGGTTAGATTTTGCTGGGTAATTAACTAGTTACACTTGACGGTATCACCTCCTTGCAGCAGGGCATTAACAGATGGTGTACAGAGCTGTCAGAAGTAAAAGTGTTTCCTTCCCCCATCAAGTGCTGTTGCTGCTGAAGGATCAATTCTTCAGTGCAAGCACTGGGGGGGTAATAAAGACTCCAACCCTGGGAACAGGAGTGATTTACAATTGAACTTAATCTATTTGAAAAATTCTAGCAACCACATTAAAAAAATCCCAAATCTCATCACGCACCACCTGAATTTCCTCAGTGCCATCTGTCTGCTGCATTAAACAAAACCCCGGAGACCCTCCGAGGGAGAGAGGCAGAGTTTTAATGATTAACCTAACCTGGCTGTCAGAATGGATAGCTTGATGTATAGGCCCTGGGTTGGCAGTTTCTGCATAGCCAGCCACTGACGCTGCGGAGGAGATTCAAGCCAGCAGGAATCCCCTCCGGTGCGCAAGGCAGCGCTCTCGCAGGACGCGGTGCTGGCCCGGGGGACACATTCCCGGGGGGCTGGCCACGGGGAAGCTCTGCCTGGAGCTTACACCTGCCAAGGCAGGACCTGGCCATCAGCCAGCAACAGCCCTGGAAGCTCGTCTGCGCCGGGGTCCTCTGCAGCGATATGGCACAGACTCCCTGGCTTTATTTTTGTTAAAGGGTTTACCTGCTGAAAAATCTTGAAATGTTTTAAGTTTGGCACCTGAGCCAGTACCTTGTGGTCCTGGGGATGCCGGAGAGCATGAAATCGCCAGCCTCACTTTCATGAGCTGAGATTGTAGTTTTATAAGATTTCTATAAGATTCAGAAGTGAAAGTGGCATTTTAATCATTTCCATTTGATCAGGACAAACAATACCTTTCTTGGCATCAGTCTTAAACTTGGATTTATCGAAGATGCAAAAAGTGATAGCTTTTAGTTTTATGAGAGCAATATTATTTTAATCTCTCAGTAAACATTTTTCCTCTGAATAGAAAGGACAACTTTTCACTATAAAAATAATTCTAAATTATAGGTGGTTTTTTTACCCACTCACTCACTCACTCACTCACATTTTTCATCTCATGTTGATGTACTTGAAATATTTAAATTAAATTGTTACTTCTTTGTATTTGTGGAGAGGATGTAAACAATGCAGCTTTCCTGTTAAAAAATGTTTAAGAATCATCAAGATGTTTGTGGGTGTTGTTTAGTGAGCAATCATTTTACTTCTTGTACAGTAAAATTAATGGTTCCACTTTGCAGGTAAAGAAAATGAAACCTAAGCTATCATTTTACAATAGATTTTACCAGAGCTAGCAATTTACATATGAGCAAAGTGAATATAAATGGTGAAAACATATTCATAAATTATATATGTCTGAAGGCTTAAGGGAGCAAAACATCATCTGACAAGCAACAGCCAAATGTATAAACTAATTTAGTGAAAGATTCATAATTAAAATAAGATTTCCTAGAATTAGTTAAATTTCATATTCATCAGGATGCTTATACATAGGTAAAATTAACTAAAAAATGAAATTTTCTGTGTTATATGCTCACTGCTAGGCTTCCCTAGGAAGTCTCTCCATCTGTACAACCTTCCTGAAAATCTTTAATAAAACCCTTCAGTCTTAAAATGTATGTGAATTCTACATAAATAAAGAACACAAATAATGTAGATATTTATAGTAATTATTTTTTTATTAATTAAAAATCAGTTCTGATGTAAATTAACCTTCTGAAAAAGTAATTTTCTGCCTTTTTACACTTGGTCCCCACAGTCAATCCCCATGGTCCAGGGATGAAGAGAACTGATGTCCTGGTAATTACTGAAGGACTCTGGCTCTTCCAGCCAAAGAGAGGAGCAGGACCCATGTCTCAGCGATGTCAGAGTAATCCTTCATCACACAAGTTATATACATTTCTGATAGCTGGTCCCACTCCATCAATCCTTCTAAAATATGGGGATCCCACTGAGGTCCATTTATTTATCCTGCATCCCATTGTTAATGAATATGACAAAGCAGGACAGATCCTAATGCCAGTGTCTCCAGGCAGGCTGGCACCCCTCTTGCTTTCATTTTCATGCCCTACTAATACTTATCAGTGCCATTTGGTGATTGCTCTGAAATGTGTTTCACACACAAGCAGCAGGGTTCCATATCCAAGCAAATCTGAGTTCTGGGTATAAAGTTTCATGGGCAACTGTTCCCATGATTTACTAGGAATTTATTTTATAAGTCTCTCTTTATAAATCTCTCTTTTCAGGTAACAATAATAAAATAATAATAAAATGAAAAATTAGTCCCTGTTTTAGTAGGTCAAGGCTCTTGTGATCCTTATGCCCCTTAGGTGTTTACCACCATAAGGGTGTCTGCTGCACTCTCCTGAACCAGAAAGAATTTCATCTTGGTCATCACTGTTTTAGAACATGCGGACACTACATGGTTTGTACATCTTTTGGACTGGATTATCAGGCACAATGAAAAAAAAATTCTAGCAGTGAAAAAATTAGTTCTACATCATTTTTCCACACCCTTGTTCCTAGGATCGCTGGAAATTTGTCCCTCTGTGTCATTAGTGTTCGGGTGATGGAAGATGCAGAAGTAGCATATATTCTGCATCTATCATCCACGTGCTCTCCATATACTCTGCTACACTGGAAAGGGAATTCTACTGCTAAAAAAAGGGTTGGGGGTTTTTGACCAGTTCAGCACATCTCTTATTTTCTACTTATATTTCCTTTAGCTCAAAGGGTATTATGAACAAGATGCTGTCTTCTAATGAAGTAATCACAAGATGGGTGACAGCAGGGATCAATACAATTGAAGGCAAAGGATCATGTCTTTTATGCTTTCCCTTCCTTGAATCTCCCTATTGCTTGTCAGTTAATTACATTATGAATTTAGGCCATCACTCTAACAAGAACCACTGTAATATTTCATCTCTTGGAATAAGCAAGGATTGCTTCTCAGCTACATGTTTTGAAAAACGCATATAAGAGAGTTATACAAGGTTATCATGCAAAGGTTTTTGTGTGCACCTTTTCTGTTAGTTAAAGATTTTGATCAAAAACAATAACTGTATTATGTATATTATTAATGAAATAGTATGTAATTTTCATTAAAATAAGTTAAGTAAAACAAAGGGTCTTTAGTTAGATAAAAAATACTATGAATATTTTTTACCAATATCTGTTTTATTGCAAGAAAAAATCAAGTTAAGTTCTCTAACTCAGAGCAATAATTACATCTACTCTGTTCAAACACATATTATGCATAAATATTATGCATATTTTGTGTTAAAAGACTTGATTCTTGTCTTCAGTGGGCTTGGGCAATGAAGATCACCTGACTAAGGTGGGTTTGGTCAGACAGCTGAAAAAAACCCTACCTTAGGTAAGAAAGATAGCCCCACAATAACAAGGCTCTTTTTCATCTTCTAATATCACATTTATATGTTCCAGTTTAATTTAAATTCTACTGATCAAAGGTTAATGCATCATTGCTGGGGTAGAACTTGTACCCAACAAACAGAAAAGGGCAGCAGGAGCCCAGCACAACCTCTAGAAACTCCAGAGAGAGAACTGTGGCCTAAGCATTCCTTTTTAGCCCCTTCTCCTTTTTGATATCCCGACAATGTACCTCAGCAGGACCCTTTGCATAGTCTTACCCCGCTCACTCCTCTCTGTCTGCATGATTCTGGCAGTGGCTGAGATTCTGGATCTGTTCTGTTAGCAGGAATTTTAATGGGTGTAAACTTTCCACATGGAGGCGTGCCAGCCTGTAGTAAACTGCTGCTTCAAATTATGCTAATGGTAGTCAAAATTTAGCCAATGACAGCTGTAAAGCTACTCCTTTCTCTTTCAATAGTTTGGAAAGGGCTTAACCTGTGAACTGCTTTCAGGTGTCCTCATCTCATAGGGTTTCTTGTTGAATAGTTTAGATGGATTACCTTCAAACCATGACTCGATCATTAATTTTCCCTTGATACTATATATTTTTCATAAAGGAAAACTTGATATTGCCCCCTGCCAGGTGACTGATGAGCAAACTGCAGATAGCATAATTCCAGTCAGAAATTTTGGACTAGTTTTCATACCTGAAATGCCTGAGATTCATAAGGCAGGAGGTTTCCTATGCAGAGTTCTGAATATCAATGAGTAACAAAAAGAAAAGTGTGAATTCAAGGTCCTACGTTGTGGTGTGTTTATTCACAAAAGATGTATTTAGATATTTTAAAAGATCATGATCTAATATCCTTGTAAATTTCTGATTTTAAGTGTGACTTTTTTCTTTCGATGATGTTACCATTACAGCTCTTACTTGAAACAATTTGGAATGCCCTAATTTTTAAGTGCTTTTCTGGCTTGTTTCTTGGTTTACCCAGCAGTAGCTCAGACCCTACAGCCTCTCCCTCCTTTCCTTGTAGTAGGATGGGGGAGAGAATAGGAAAAAAGACAGCTCATGGGCTGAGATAAGACAGTTTAGAAGGAGAGACAAGGAAGGGAAAGTAAGAATGATAAAAGGACAGAGAGAACAAGTAACACGCAGTGTAATTGCTCTCCACCCACTGATCAATGCCCAGCTAGTCCCCAAGAAAGTGGCTGCCATCCCCAGCCAACTCCCCCCAGTTCTGCTGTTTAGCATGCTGCCATATGGTCTGGGATATTCCTTTGGCCACTCAGGGTCAGCTGTCCCAGCTCTGTCCCCTCCCATCTTCTCATCACCCCCAGCCTTCTCACTGTCAGGTCCGCATGAGAAGCTGAAAACCCCCCGACTTTGTGCAAGCCCAGCTCAGCAACAACTGAAACGTGAGTGTCTTATCAACATTATTCTCACTCTAAATCCCAAACACAGCACTGTTCCAGCTACTAAGAAAATAAATAACTCCATCCCTGCCAAAACCAGGGTAACTGGACATAAAAGCCTTTCCTCTGTCCTTGTCGTGTACCTTTCTCTCAGGGAATTTAAACCTCCTTTTAGCCACCAAAATCACTTCATTATTTTTGTGTTGGAAGAGTTTTAAGAATTAATTTCTTTCCCCTTCACTTGTCTGAAACTTTAGTGTCATGTTCCATGGTTAAAATAATTCTACATTGTATTTTACTTTAGTTCCATTTTTGCCTCCTTAACTGCATGCTGACAGGGAGCATACTAAGAAAAAAAAAAAGAGGCCATGCCATTTAGAACTGCTTCTCATTGACCTCTTTCTATCCTTGCATTTTCAATGCGTTCTTCTGGTTGCTTTTCTATGTTAAAATCTGGGTGAGAAGCTTTGAATGCTGAATCTGAAATGTTAAGTCATGTTAGATGGATTTCACTGGAGGAATTTAGGTTCAAAGGGATGAAGTATGTTCTTTTTTTGCTCTCAGCTGAATAGCTCTGTTCTTTGAAATCTCTGTTGAAACTGTTTTGAATGAAAAGTAACTACATTACATAGAAACACAGAATCACAGAATCACATAATCATGAAATACCAGGTTGGAAGGGACCACAAGGGTAATCTGGTCCAACCTTTCTTGGCAAAAGCACAGTCTAGACAAGATTGCCCAGCACCCTGTTTAGCTGAATTTTAAAAAGTGTCCAAAGTTGAAGAATCCACCACTTGTCTAGGGACATTATTCCAGTGGCTGATTTTTCTCCTTGTGCAAAATTTTCTTCTTGCATCCAGTCACAATATCCCCAGGAGTAACTTGTACCCATTACACCTTGTTATTTTCCCATGACTTCTTGGAAAAATAGAGGCTCCATCTTTTTTTTTTTTTGTAGCCACCCTTTAAATAATGGAACATGGTGATAAGTTCTCCCCTAAGCACTCTTTTCAAGGCTCAATAAACCTATTTCTTTCAACCTTTCCTCATATGGCAGCCCTCTCAGCCCTTTGATCATTTCTGTGGTCTTTCTTTGGATCCCCTCCAGCCTGTCCACATCTTATTGTTAAACATACCTTAAACATACATATGTATAAGTTGGGGGAAGTTTTGGGTTTTTTTGATATAATGAAACTTCTGGATTTCCATCATCTTTCAGTCATCTTAAACGTGTAGGGCTTTGGTTTGGTTAAATAGAGGCTTTCCACCAATCTGAGAGGAAGCAAATTTAGTTTATTGTCTTTTTCTGGGTTTTTTTCTCTTCTCAAAAGTAATCAGTGGTTTGGAGCCTGGATATATGATTGTTTTCAGAAGTGTAGGTGCAGTTCATTTAACCAAAAGGTAAACATACACAAACAAGTGTTTGCCATCTCTTTTCAACAAGTAGAAGGAAAGAGGTGTTCTTGGGGAGTAAATCATCTCATCCTGCATCTGGGGAGTGCGGATGGCTCTTTGCTTCCTAGTGCACACTTCTTTTAAAACAAACATCATCCCTTTTCTCTCAAAAATTTCTCTCCCCTAAAGAAATTGCTATGCAACAAGCTGTTCAGTATCTCAAAGTTCAAGACACTTTACTTTAAACTTTTTTTTTCAAATTCAAATAAAACATAGAAAGTATGTTTTTTTATCTAGACAGAACCATTGTCAAAATTAATAATTTCTGTAGTCTAGTAACAACATTATACTCTTCATCACAAAAATCTCCCAACAAACAAGTTAGAAGTTCCCAAATAGTACAGAATTCACAAATGCAATGAGATAGATGATTTGTTGGGGAGGGAAATTGGTTTCTGAACACGAATAATCACAAATGGCATTTTAGGCAATTATCTCTTTCAGGCATTTCAGCCAAAATGTTATTATCAGGTTTCCAAGAAGCAAACCTGATAATAACCTGTCCTGTGAATTTAGTCTGTTTAGAAAGGTTCAAGATCTTGTTTAAGAAAAATACTCAGATCACAAACCTAATTGCAATATATCATTTTTCCAGGAGTGAATGATGCTTATACCCTTAGGGTTTATCTTCATGGAGAAACCATAATGAAATACATATAAAGCTGTTAGAGAGTGCCCAAAGAAGGTCTACAAAGATGTTGAAGGACCTTGATGGGAAGTTGCATGAGGAGTGGATGAGGTCACTTGTTCTGTTCAGCCTGGAGGAGTCTGAGGGGAGACCTCACTGCAGTTACAGCTTCCTTGTGAGGGGGAGAGGAGTGGCAGGCACTGATCTCCTCTCTGTGGTGACCAGGGACAGGACCTGAGAGAATGGCCTGAAGTTGTGTGAGGGAGGTTTAGGTTGGATATCAGGTAAAGGTTCCTCAGTCAGGAGGTGGTTGGGTACTGAACAGGCTCCCCAGGGCCTGACAGGGAAGGGGTCACAGAACTGGCCTGAGAGAGCTCAAGTAGTGTTTGGACAGTGCTCTCAGGCACATGGTGTGACTTGTGGGGATGGTTCCATGCAGGGACTGGAGCTGGACTTTACAGTCTTTGTGGGTCCCTTCCAATTCATCTTATTCTGTGATTCGGTGATTCTGTAAGACAGAAATTAAAAATGTAACAGCTATTCAACAGGGATTTAGACTGCTATTCTTCACTAAGAAATGCCCTATATCTTGGCACCTGCACTGAAGCCACCCATCTCTGTTCTGGATCTCCAAGTCCGCTTTAAGAATAAAAGTGTCTCTGGCAACAGAAACAAGAAGCAAAAGACAGAGCAGCAGTAAGATAGAATTGCAAACTTCCAGCCGCTGAGGTCTGCGATGTACAGAGAAGATCCATGAATATTTGACAAGTTGATATTTCAGGTTCCTTCACAGATCCTGGTGTTTAGGTAGGAACTGGATGTGTGCTTGAAGAGTTACAGGATGCTGAGCTTAGGTGCTCTCAGCAGAGGTGGCTGGAAACTCTGGCCTGCTTATGACCTTCAATATGTGCATAGACATACAATAAATAAAAGTATTCCTTCTGGCTTCATTTTTATTATTATTATTTTTCAATTACTATTTTAGACTATTCCTGCATGTGAACAAGTCCTTAGGAAAAGAACTTGCAAGAAACACATCAGAGTGACACCTGGTAGCTCCTGTCAAAACTGTGCTCATCAGTTCCTGCCAGGAAAGCTAATTTCATTAGAGATGAGGTTGAAATTGTCACTCAGCAAGTTTATTAATTCTCAAATACCAAGAGTGAAAAATACACCAGCTGGGTGATAATCACTGAACATGTATAAACAAGCCCTATGCTTAGCTAATCTTCACTCTGCTGCTGGTTACAGGCCCCAAGCTTTTAAAATAATGTTTAATAGAGCAGATTGTTCCTGAAGGTCAACAAGGATGTGAGATTGTTGACAGCAGCTCTCTCCCCATCACACCTTGTGCAGCACATATGGACATCCTACCTGACCATAGGCTCACCTTAAGCTCTCCAGGTTCAGCCTCCATGGGGCACCCAGATACATGACTATCAGTACTCAGGTGTTTCTCAGTAGTCAGGCCCACCTGAGCAAGGTCATATCTCAGTTTGAGAGACCCTGAAAAGAGTAGGGATGTACGTGACTGTGCAGAGCTAATCTATCGTACCAGCACCTGTGCCAAGCAGCTCTGCACCTCACCCAAGCACAGCAAGAGGAGGCTCTGAGGTGTAGAGTTTTCTCATTGCACAGCAGATGTATTACTGCTTTGCAATGCATCCTGTTAATTCTGTAAATTAACACAATAGCACAGAAGAGGTAGGCCAGACTGATCTGTACTGGACCTACAGTGAGCAGTAGTTCAAAGGGGACATTTTCAGGGTAATGGCTGTTTTCGGAAAAGTATCACTGGTTGCAAGAAAGAAGAGGTGCACTGCATTGTCTCTGGAGTGGGGCAGCACCTTTGTGGCCAACATAAATGGGAACCTTCCCTTTAGTTCTGCTGCTACAGAGTGGGTCTGAAAGACATACTGCTTGCAATCTGGAGTGGAGTTTAGTGACACTAAACCTTGCCGCTTGCTGTGTGCAGTTAAATGCATGGAGCTGCTGATAGGCACCAGCCATGTGCAGTTCAGTGCATAATGCTATTAATAATTACTTGGTTCCTCCACAGCCAATGATTTTCAGTAATCCCTCTGTTTTCTCCCTTGTTAGATTTAGATATATCAAAGGCTTTTTGCCTGTAGCAAGGCCACATGGAAAGAAGAACCATTCTGTAGTCAGGGGTTCTTCACAATCACTTGCTTTGCACAGGTTTTTCAAACTTGCTGCTGGATAAAACCATCAGAATTTTTCACATGCAAGCGTCCAGCAGCAGGACACCATCTCATTAACTCTTATAGCTCCATTTTCTGAATACTGCTGTGCAGCTCATTTATATTCATGTATTCTTCCTCCTGCTGTTCCGAGCATACAAGGACCGAGAGCCCTCACAAGGGATGTTTGCATTAAAGCTGCACATTAGCTTCCAATGCCCTGAGGATCCTTTATGTTTTAAGGTAGATACAGCATTTTGTCTTTTATAAAAGGTTCTGCTTGAAAGGTTCAGGGTAGGAAACCTAGCTTTGTCCCAGGGCTGACAGATGTACTAGCCAATTTAACAGAAATATTAGCTGCCAAAAGGCTTGGCAAAATACATGTAGTGTCCCAGCTTGATGAGAAAAAAACAGGATATACATTGCTTATCTGTAGAAAGCTTGTTAGTGAGGTCTGGCTGAAAGTACTTAGAGAAAAGTCATTTTGTCAAATACCCTGCAGTACCAAAGATAAAATATTTTGCACAGACGTAACAGTTTTGATAAGTTTTTTCACCTTGAAGTTTTCTGTGAGAATCGGTATTTTTTCTGATTATTACTGAAACAGCAGAGACAGGTGAGGGTGAAAGGCAGAGGAGAGAATGGAATGATTTTGAAAAATCTGAAGACAAACTGTCTCAACAAAAGTCTATTTTTAAAAAACTGGCTGAATAGTTTTATTTTGCAGAATGGAATTTGAAACCTTGCAAGTCCTTGCCAAAAGCTACTGCCATCATTTAGCAGGTTTCAGTGCTAACTGTATTGATCACATTACCTGTGATACTACTCAAACAAAGGGACAGATTTCAAATATAGATTTGAAAGCTATTCAGGGTCCCAAAGCATTTCAACAGCACTAAAATCAATAATATAATAGACACAAGAGTGGCAGTTGGTGAGCTAAAATGAATTTATTTTTCTGAATTGAAAGCTTGAATTTCACAGGTTAGTTTCTACCTAACGTAAAGGAGGGTTAGTGAAAAAGATGGAGAGAATCCAAGTTCCACAGCCTCCTGGCAAGACTGGCCCTTAGACCAGAAGCACTCTTCCTCTGACAGCATCTGCCCCAGGCGCCGCCTGCCACCTCCCCTAACAAGCGCTTGAACTTCCCTCCAGAGCATTCCTGTGCCCAGCTATAAAAACACAGTTTTTCCATCTGAGCAGTCAGTTGCATTGTCTACTCTGTTAGGATTGGATAAATTGCTCTTGCATCAGAACATTTTACACTGATCTTGTTCTCCGTGTTATTCTATGGACTAGATAGGAGTATATCTGTTTGTATTTCCTGTATTTCCATATATTTTTCCGTAATATTTTATTAGAGTTTGGTTTTTTTTACAAGACTTACTCAAATGTATTTCATGGTGTTGACTGTATTTTATACAAGGAATGGTATTTGGAAAATTTTAATACAATAGAAGTATGCAAAATTCTTTAATGCAGTTTAATATCAAGGCAGAATTTAGTTCCAGTAGGAAACAGAGAGGAAAGAAGAAATGTTTGGGATTCATAGGATGGTAATAATCTAGTAATAAAACACCTAAGCAGAGGACAGGAACACAGATTAGGCTTTGTCAGTGGTACATATGGCCTAAACCCAAAGTCAGTTAGTCATAATAGTGCAGAGATGTGTTCCAGATATTGTTACAAGCCAGAGTGGTCTATAAACGGCCTTCTAAAGCATCAATCTTTTGCCTTCAGAACTGCTTATTAAGTGAGCTGAGGAATACATCAAATATGCTAATAACATAGTAACCAGCAGCTAAGGAAAAAAAAACCCCACCAAATGTTCATTTACATTAGGATCACAGCAGCAACAGCATACTGATAATTTAACCCCCTCTGCTCTGGATAACAACCTCAATGTGACACTAAGCACAGACTGTATAAAGAATACCATAATTGAATGACCTCATTGTCAGTTTTAAACAATTAAAGATATTGAGATAATTTAAAAGGACAAGTGGAAGCCTGTTTCCTTCATCTAAGGCTACTTAATAATCAGTTTTATGCACTGAGATAATGAGACATATTAGCCCCAGAGTTGAGGGGGGAGGGTCAATGAAAAAGCTCAAACTCTCTTAAAGCCTAAGGTCAGAGGGAACACATGGCTTTTCTTGCTTACAAGGAGGAATGTCACACTGAAGCAAATAATACAAAAATAAGTGAATGAATGAATAAATAAAATAAAATAAAATAAAATAAAATAAAATAAGAGAAGGCAACGATTTGCATGCATGTAATTAAAGGATATTAAGGTAGACATTTTTCCAAACTGTACCTGACATTTTGGAAAAGCTTGGTGGTCATTCAGAAATAATCCTGGGCTACCTTGCTTTGTGCCCTGTTTGGCAGTAACTACTATAAACTGCTCTCTTCAATATATATTTCTTCATTCACCTCATGAGTTATGCATGTGAAATTTCAGAATCTTTATTGTCATCAGAAACAGCTGCTCATTACAAGAAGATTATTGTTTTGAGATATATACTGCATTTGTGTTGGAGTAATCGGTTAACCCTCTATGTACATGACAGTATTTAAAAATGCAGCTTCAGGGACAGGCTGTGCACATATTACAGCTGTACAGACCCAGAATTTTCATTATTTTATATTTTCTAGCCAGAATCATACCCCAGGCCTACCAACCCTCCTTTCACAAACTTCCAATTTTCTCTCTCCATGTAAGAATACGTGTATGCCTCACTACCAATTTACATCATGCTCTCAGTGGGTGAATAAGAGGACACGTGTGGATTTGAAATCAGTTGGCCTCCAGCTTTCACAAAATTATTGTAAGAGAATCAATTATTTATATAGAATCAATATTGTTAAATCATCAAAATGTCAGACATTTTTTAACAGAAAACAGTTATTTTATTTTATTCATCTATTTTTACATGTATTTTTAATTATAATTTAAAGCAATTTACAGGAAAATGTTTATGATACGTAATACTGAGTGCTCTGCAAGCAGCATGAGAAGGTCTTTGCTTCTTTCATGTGTTTTTTTNGAGCAGTCAGTTGCATTGTCTACTCTGTTAGGATTGGATAAATTGCTCTTGCATCAGAACATTTTACACTGATCTTGTTCTCCGTGTTATTCTATGGACTAGATAGGAGTATATCTGTTTGTATTTCCTGTATTTCCATATATTTTTCCGTAATATTTTATTAGAGTTTGGTTTTTTTTACAAGACTTACTCAAATGTATTTCATGGTGTTGACTGTATTTTATACAAGGAATGGTATTTGGAAAATTTTAATACAATAGAAGTATGCAAAATTCTTTAATGCAGTTTAATATCAAGGCAGAATTTAGTTCCAGTAGGAAACAGAGAGGAAAGAAGAAATGTTTGGGATTCATAGGATGGTAATAATCTAGTAATAAAACACCTAAGCAGAGGACAGGAACACAGATTAGGCTTTGTCAGTGGTACATATGGCCTAAACCCAAAGTCAGTTAGTCATAATAGTGCAGAGATGTGTTCCAGATATTGTTACAAGCCAGAGTGGTCTATAAACGGCCTTCTAAAGCATCAATCTTTTGCCTTCAGAACTGCTTATTAAGTGAGCTGAGGAATACATCAAATATGCTAATAACATAGTAACCAGCAGCTAAGGAAAAAAAAACCCCACCAAATGTTCATTTACATTAGGATCACAGCAGCAACAGCATACTGATAATTTAACCCCCTCTGCTCTGGATAACAACCTCAATGTGACACTAAGCACAGACTGTATAAAGAATACCATAATTGAATGACCTCATTGTCAGTTTTAAACAATTAAAGATATTGAGATAATTTAAAAGGACAAGTGGAAGCCTGTTTCCTTCATCTAAGGCTACTTAATAATCAGTTTTATGCACTGAGATAATGAGACATATTAGCCCCAGAGTTGAGGGGGGAGGGTCAATGAAAAAGCTCAAACTCTCTTAAAGCCTAAGGTCAGAGGGAACACATGGCTTTTCTTGCTTACAAGGAGGAATGTCACACTGAAGCAAATAATACAAAAATAAGTGAATGAATGAATAAATAAAATAAAATAAAATAAAATAAAATAAAATAAGAGAAGGCAACGATTTGCATGCATGTAATTAAAGGACATTAAGGTAGACATTTTTCCAAACTGTACCTGACATTTTGGAAAAGCTTGGTGGTCATTCAGAAATAATCCTGGGCTACCTTGCTTTGTGCCCTGTTTGGCAGTAACTACTATAAACTGCTCTCTTCAATATATATTTCTTCATTCACCTCATGAGTTATGCATGTGAAATTTCAGAATCTGTATTGTCATCAGAAACAGCTGCTCATTACAAGAAGATTATTGTTTTGAGATATATACTGCATTTGTGTTGGAGTAATCGGTTAACCCTCTATGTACATGACAGTATTTAAAAATGCAGCTTCAGGGACAGGCTGTGCACATATTACAGCTGTACAGACCCAGAATTTTTATTATTTTATATTTTCTAGCCAGAATCATACCCCAGGCCTACCAACCCTCCTTTCACAAACTTCCAATTTTCTCTCTCCATGTAAGAATACGTGTATGCCTCACTACCAATTTACATCATGCTCTCAGTGGGTGAATAAGAGGACACGTGTGGATTTGAAATCAGTTGGCCTCCAGCTTTCACAAAATTATTGTAAGAGAATCAATTATTTATATAGAATCAATATTGTTAAATCATCAAAATGTCAGACATTTTTTAACAGAAAACAGTTATTTTATTTTATTCATCTATTTTTACATGTATTTTTAATTATAATTTAAAGCAATTTACAGGAAAATGTTTATGATACGTAATACTGAGTGCTCTGCAAGCAGCATGAGAAGGTCTTTGCTTCTTTCATGTGTTTTTTTTTTTTTTGTGTTGTAGGCATTTATTCACCATTTTAGGTTGACAGCAGTGGGGTGTGTGTTACTGGTTGGTAATGCACTAGTCAGTATATCCAAAGTAAGATCATATCCCACAGCCCTCTGTAGAATCCAGATAATTAAAGTTCAAGTTAAACTATAAGAACTAGTTTCTAGACCAAGAACTAGTTTCCTTTTTACATCATACATGGTACATCTCCTTTTAAAAACTTCAGTCCAGCACAGTGTGAGTGCTTAAATCCCATCAGTGCAGAGGCGGGTGATTATATCCCTGAAGAAAAATGCAGGGAGATAGACGTAGCCCAAGCTTACATGAAGCACCAGGAGCAGAGCAAGATCCTGATTGTTTCTCTCATCTCCGCCCTCTAAACGAGCAAGGTGCTGTGGGCTCTCCCCAAACTCAGTCTGCGCACTCAGGTTCGTTATACCAGGCCAAGATACAGTCAATAAATGGGTTTCCACAGAGGGTTAAAGAAAAATAAGCATTTCCAAAGAAAATCACTAGATTGAGGAGGAGTGAGCCTGAATGTGAGACCGGAGATGAGGAACGTGATACTCCCAAACTACTGACATATTGCAGTGTGAAACTGGCTCCTCCAGGGTATTTGGAGCCGGCTTTAATTTTGAATCTGCCCCACTGCTCTGAATTATGACAGATCATTACGGAGTCCATATCTGCCTTCCTCTCACACATTCATCCAACCAAGCAAGATGCTACAGTGTGGCAGAGCTCCAGAACACTGACATCTTTTTTTGGCAAATAATTAATTTTAAAGTATTTTCTCAAATACGTGTAGGCTTCTAGTCAATGAAAATATGAGTTTGCCACTTATTCAAACCATCTGTCTTTATTTTTTAAATTATAATTGTACAATATGCCCATTTTCCAGGATTATTATTTATTTTTTGTAAAAATTACTTTTAGGTATCTGAAGGTTCTATCTGTAATTAAAATATATAAACCCAGTTTGATTAAAGTTACTACATCCAGGCAAAGGTATAAAAACTGTTTCTTCTAACAAAGGAAAAACCCCACTGCAGTGCACAAATGACATGCCTTGCAATATGTAGTGTGGCAATAAGTCAGATTTAGAATCCTGACTGCGTGTTATGGCATTGAAAGACGTTCATTAAAATGTGAGAATGGAAAGATCTTCACATTCAATACTCAATTTATATTAAAATCTCCTTAAAATATACCACTGGGACAATGCAAGGTGTTGATACACTTAGCCAGTGACACAGGTCATACCTTCTATATTCTGCTTATTAAAATACGTATTTTATACTCCGTTTCAATAATTTCCTGCTTTCTAAAGAAAAATGTAATTTTGGAAAAGCATAAAATGATGAGCCCTTTGACCTACAGAAAAGATCTGAAAAAAAAGCATGTTGTATTACAAATCATTTATCATTCATATGATCTTTCCTGCCTGAATACAAGACTAACTGACTTTTGAATGCAAGCTGGTGATTTCTGAATGCAAGGCTAAGTGTTCAGCTTATGGTACAGCTGGGCCATTCTCACCATGCTGCAGAAAAAATAATCTGAAAGACTCCTTTTCATATATCAAGAAAATGAAAATGGAATAATTATTTTTCTTCTCTAAGCTAAGAAAAATATGGCAAGCATACATTTTGAGTCAAGAGTTTTACTGAATGCACTGCCATTATTTTTTTCCATCAATGAAATATCGAGTATTTGGCCATAAATTGAAAAAATATGACATTTCTTTTTGAAAGGTCTGCATTGTGCTTCCTGGGTAACAATGGATAAGTTGCAATTCTGAGTAGATCAAAAATGTCATCAGGAAGGCAAATAGGAAAAATGCAGTGATACAAGAAATTATTTAGACTTGGTTTAGTTTCTGTTTAAGAGCAGACCTATGTCTGCTCACACCAAGCTACAAAGGGTGTGTTTTCAGTGAGACACTGCTGATTCAGAGAAAAATATGTATTTTGAATACCACATCATATTCAATAGCATATTTTTCCATGCAGTTGTTGAATTATTTCATGTTGATAGTGTCAAAAGCAACACGTTTAAATCTTGCTATACCATTTAGACTTCTGCATTAGTAGTCAAAGAAATTAGAAATTATCTGATTTTAACATGATGGAAGTGGAACATTTACTTCATAAAAATGAAGGGTTGTGGAACGTTTCTTTCAATTTGAGCAAAACCCCCTCACAGTCTAACTTTCTCAAAAACACTGTTTTCTAATACAATGGAAATTTTGTTTGAAATATAGTTTATCAGCTGATGAGGACACTCACTGGGTGATAATATAATGACTCATGGACCACAGATCCAAGATTCAGATACCAAAGAAAAAGAAACCTACTGTTTAGCATCACCATACACTGCAATAACACTGGAGGGTCACCCTTGCTCTGCTCACGACCTCCTTGAGCTGGTGGCTATGCTGAGGAGTGCCCACGGTGAGACACCGTGGTGGCCTGTAGGTTATGTTGAACATAACCCTTAAAGCTGTTCTCCAGCACCCCCTGAGAGCATCCAGGCAAGCACAGAGAACACCAGAGAGCACGTGGCCAGGTGTGGCAGTGCTGAACTCATCCACGGGGGCTGGCGTGACATTCAACCCACAGGCTGATGCAGACACAACCCCTGGCCCTCTGTGTGCTGAGATGAATTTGTTATTTGCACAGCCAAGGAGCTGGTGTGCCTAACCAACTAACCTAGCTAAGACTCACAGCAGGCACCTCTGGGAGCTTCAGATGCTCAGTAAATAACTGTGTTTCTTATCTTCACAGGCAAAATTTCACATTTTTCTGTCCCTTATCATCCAAAAACCCAGTATCTTTACCACATATCAGTATTATCTGACAAGTCTGTTGCAAATGAAGCACGTTTTTAAAACTAAAAAATCCAGATTTGAGAGTCAAAAGTGTGGAAATGTGAGGAATAACAGATCCATTTTTATCCAGGAGCTCTGCTTGTTCTCCCACTCATTCAACAAGCAGCCTACACTTGCCTCTTCCACCCAGCTCTGGCTCTTGTTGGGGTGACCACGGGGAGCTCAGCTTGCTCTAAGTGCTTCAGAAAAAAACCCCAGGAAGGGACTTCCTTTGTACTTCCTAGAGCTTATGCATCTATTTGGGCTCTACATGATAACAACTTTTATATTTTTCATCTTCCACAAATGTACTGCTTGTACTGTCAGGTAGTGAAAAGCATCTTTGTATGAAATGATAAAGGAATACATTGATTTATACTGTGTTTGCCCTGCTGTAAAAGTCTATGCAAAGTTGCAGGAAAACAGAGAATCAGAGATTATTTTGGGGTTCAGTTTATCAGAAAGCAATATGTGTTTGTATGTATACTTAGAATGAATTAGTGCTGTTGTATCCTTAAGTCTTATATAAGTATACAGATGCATGAGCACACACACTCACCTGAACCAGTAATAGTTAATCAAATTGTCAAGTAAAGAGAAGGGAGGGAGTAAAGTTTAAAATATCTATATTTGAGAGGCTTGGAATTTTCAGCAGTTTCTCTGAAGAGATGGGATTTAAGGCTGCTGTGGATCCTACAAAAGAGCATAAAGGACAAAAAAAAAAAAATCACCTCTCTCTTATGTGGGCAACACGGCCCTTTGTGACCCCCATGTATATTTTTGCAGCCTTCTCTGGCACAGATGTGAGAAATGTGAGTGTACTTGCCTGCAGCCAGGGTGTAGCAGGGGGCTGGTCTCTGGAGAGCATTGCATTGTGCATGGCACGTACTCTACATGGCAGATTGTCATGCAAGTAAATGCTGACAGATTCACTCTATACACCCGCCCAGTCTCTTCATTCCCCTCTAGAGTCTGAGCCAGATGTGCTGGCTGTGCTTATGGCAGAGAGCAGGCCGAGATACTTCATGCTGATGCTGTCTTTGGGTTTGGGGCCTGCTTTTCCTATGAATCTTAATAAAGACTCAAGAAAGCTTCATTTCCAGGCATTTGACAGGCTACTTCCAGTCCAGAAGCAACGGGGAGCATGCTGTGCATACTTGCTTACAGCAGCCCTGCTGGGTTTTCACTATTAATTGTTCTCTCATGTGCTTTCATATTCTGCAGGGAAAAAGTCCTGCATAGTCTCTCTGTGCTGAAAAGAGATGCTTCGGACAAAATGGAGTCAGTACTGTTCTCCTTTGCAAAGACTTTCTGCTTCAGGGCCTATGCTTTCAGAAAAGAGACATATGAGAGACAATACTGCATTTGATGTGTTTAAATTACCTGACAACTGCCATGGGTTTCTGCTTTTGCTGATTACTGATCTGCCACCATCATCTGTTACTCATTTGATTGATCATGGTGGGAGCATGATGTTTATGCTGCAGAGGGAATTCCCTCTGTCCCCCATGTAGGTCACATGGAGCATGATTGTCCCCTCACACTTCAGGGTGTCACTGGCACTGCACTGGTGTTGAACAAACGGGAATTAAAGAATCTGCTTGCCTGCTCCTGTCCCACAAACTTCATGGGCCCATCAGCTCTGGTTGCATGCAGTACAGTTGGGTGCAGAATAATTTGCAGGAGATATTGCCTCTGAAATTGCTGACTTAGCAAGCCTTGAAAAGAAAGCCAGAAAAGAGGGCATTTGTGCTGATGGATGTTTACAGAGATACATTCTATACTAAAAAAAAAGAAAAGAGAACTGGCATACGGGAACATGGTTCTGCCCATTCCCTGTGACCAGTTCAGCTTTCCTGGCCAGCACACTGAATTACTATCCAGAGCCTTTAAAAAAAAAAAATCAGTCATCATCTATTTTCTTCTCCTGGCTTGTATGACTTTGCTCCTTTTCTGGAAAAAAATATGTATACAAAACCATCACACTTCCAAAAACATGCAAGATGTTAACTATGTGAATTTTCTTGTAGCAACACAATATTTGGAAAAATGTGCTATTTCAAAAATATGATTTCTTTAACTCTGCCATAATGAAAATGGAAGCAACTAAGGTATGTATTGACCTCAGTATCAGAAATCTGGGATTTTTAATATTTTTTCAATATATACAAGGATCTGGCCTTGACATTCACACTGTGTAAAATTCTTTGCAGTTTCAAGCTAACAGGCTGATTTTTTCTTCTGTTATGTTCTGTAGGAACAGGGATAATTCCGGAGCATTTACTGTGAGGAGAGCTGTCATTCCCAAGAAGTCTTCCCTTTTACTATTCTCATTAGAATAAGATTATTCGAGTTCATAAAAACTGCAAAGATGTGTAGAAAAAATTATTTGCATGGCCAAATCTTTCCTTTCCAAATAAGATGTGGATTATGAAAGCTGAAAAAACCCCTGTCTTATTTTCCAGTAAAACTCTTTTAAGAGTCATTTAGGTATGTGCTCCATGTCCATCACAGTGTAATACAAAATTAGCTCTAAATGAACTAGACTGACACTGGACACCAGGTGCTTATTTTGCAAACTAATTCCTCTAAAAAACATGTCCTTGGATATAATTTAAGGATATATTGAAAATACAATACAAATACTTGAAAATTGTGGTTTAGATTTCATCATTGCAAAGTTGTGAGCTTGACACTCAAAAACAAAGTATGTTTTTGTTAGATGATCCTCTGTGATAATGATGTCCAAAAATGAGAAATTGAGGCTAGTAGTATTAAAGAATTTACTTAGTCACCTTGCCAGATATTTTGGAGAACCTTGAGTGTCCTCACTGTCTTTAGAAATGAGTCACACAGTAGAGCATGCATTATTGAGTTTGCAGTCACTAAATAGTACAGAGTTCCCACATGGTTCCTTCCTGCCATGTTTGGCATGTCCAGGGTAGCAGTCACCAGAGGAGGATTGTGTGTGTTAAACATGCAGGGGGACTGGGGAGGAGCAATATATGAATTGCCATCCTGAATAAAACTCTAGGTTACCACTGCCACGCATCTCAGAGGATGAGAAAATAATGTAACACTGGGCAGCTGTAACAGAACCTGCACACAGACCTTCATTCCAGGTCCTTGATCTGTATCTCAGGGTCTTTTGGGTTCCTGTGGCGAAGTAAAGTAAGAAAGATTTCTATATCCCTCTAGGTATGCACAAGTTTATTCACCATAGCCCTCTTTGGCTCTCTTTTTGTGCATTTTAACAAGTGCATGGTTTATCTCGTGTTTGCTGGCTGGAATGGTCTCAAGTCAATGTGAACAACACCTGAGCTGGCTTTGGTGTCCTGGTCTTTAAGGTGAGCACTCTGAAACTTTTATTGATGCAACTGTAACAAGGAATAGGAAAAATTTAAAATTTGCACTTGAATGAGATTAAAGAATGGCTTGTAAACAAACTTGCTTGTGTTTTCTGGACCCTGCAAAACAGCTCCTTCTATCCCAGTTTCCTTGACTAAGCAGCTCTCAAGGACGTTATGGGTTGAATTCATCTCCACACAGCCTCCTCTGCACTCCTAGTAGAGTCTCTGTCCATTGCTGTTTAAGTCTGGCTCTGTGTGTCTGCTCTTCATTTTTTCTGGGGTGCACAGCTTGATAAAACAAACCAGTCTGACAAATGCCTCTCCTTGTTCCCCCTATTTCCTTGGTTTGTACTTATGTACCTTGCCACAATCCAATAAAGAACTGCCCCAACAATGATACAAATTGGGGGTAGGAGTGTCAGCAAGTTTAGCAAACTGACCTAGCCCACTGAAGGTCAGATGGATTCCATCACCATCTCAAAGAATGTCTGGAGTGGTGGTGGAGTAGGGATGCCTGTTCTTGGTTGATCATCTCATTCCTACTGCTAAACTACAGGCTTCAGGAGCATTTGGAGTCTGGCTGACCACTGTCTGTCCCCAGCTGTTGTAACCTACCTTCTACCTCAGAGGTTAAGCTGCTCTTGAGGAATGGTATGGCCTCTCAGGACCCTGGGGTGCCAAATGACATCCCAAACCAGCAGCCATGCTCCTGGTTCCTATATGATCAGTGAACTGTACACTATAAAACATATGTACATCCATTTGGATTGGTCTGTCTCTGTCGTGGTGTAACCTCTTTCCTGCAGCCATCATCTTGACTTCCATTGCAGTCAGCAAGCACTGTGATTATATGGGTAGTACAATAGAAATCACAACAGAAAAAGGCAATTTGCAGTCAGATCTGTCTGTTGTGTGTGCATTCAGGGTGTCAATTCCTATCTTTGTTTTTGAATGTTTAGCCACAATCTTTAGTGATTAATACAAATTTCTGCTAGAAAGGAGAAATAGCAAAAAAAAAAAAATCAGCATAATTTTTCCTCAGTATAAAATTCATACTCCAGTGAATTACTATTAATGCTGCAGACAGCAGTAACAAGTAAGCCATTCAATATTATTGTCATGCTGATGGTTATTGTTCATTTCTGTTCATCAAAACAAAGAAAATCAAAAAATTGCCCTCTCTTCAAACCCACCTCATATTAAATCCCTTGGGCTTCATTCCCAACCTGCACCTGCCTGACATCAGTGTGGGCCATTGATTTCCATGAGGAAACACTCAATTTGCATTGGTGCCTATGACTGGAAAAACAGGTTCCAGCTTTTTGCAAGGTTTGGCATACTGTCTTAAAATCAGACAAAATTAGCCAGAATTTGTGAATTGGTTTTTCTTTGCCTACTGAAACGAGGCAATGTCTGCAAGCGCTGCTTTGAGGATCTGTTCTTTTTGTCTGAGAACAGATGTCTGGGAGGGGTTTTGGCAGCACCCACTCTGTCAAACAGTCCAGCTTTGACAGTTACTTGCTGGAGGGACGGCTAAAATGCAAAGCATTTCTGATCAGAATATCATATTCATCTGGAAGTTAATTACTGTGTCTGCCTTGGTATAAATAATTAATTATGCAAAACCCACACAGCTGTGGCTGGACAGAGTTAAGTGACTTGCTGTCACTGTCTCACGGTTCTGGAAAGGATGAAGGGATTTAGAAAATAAGCTCTTTAACTCTTGGGCCACACTATTGTGATAGCCCCTTCTTGATCAGAAGAAAAAATGATTATCACTGAGCATGCTTTTCTTTACAAAAGGACATTTCCCAGTTTAGCCTGCTCAGGCCCCAGTAATAATCTCTTGATGGTCTGGCTATGTCAAGCTAAGAAGCCAAACACTGATTGTTTTGGGGGAATGAATTTGCAAAGCCTCTGTGACTGCACAGTCATGCTCAGAGCAATCTTTAGCCAAAGCAATGTCTGTGTCCAAGTGTGGATGTGTGCATGGGAGTGAGCGAAGGGTGAAGGCACATGGATGCAATAATCAACCTGTGCCGTTTTTTAGGACATCAAGGTAAAGAGAAGGCCAAGTTTACAGAAATGATGAATATTTTTGACAGCAGCAGTCCAGTATCTGATCTTCTGAAAAATGGGCAGGGTCATGGGTTCACATTGTCAAATAAACAAAATTTTTGGAAGGCAAGGGTGGAGAAATTGTCTTGCTATACATCCCTTTACGGCATGCATTCTCCAGAAGATCATGGGTTTTAAATGTACAAATAGAAGTATCAGCCAGACTCATTTGCAGTAAGTGGTTTTCTGCAGTAACTCTGATTTGCCAAAACACTTTTTGCCAGTAGCACTAGTAAATGAAACACAAAAAAGAAAAGCTTGGTAAATGTGTCAAATACCTTGGTGCAGACAAACACTGCTGAAATTACTGCAGGAAAATACAACCCAGAGGACATATTTTGTACCTTCAAAGGATCAAACACACCACAATTCATAGGATGGTAGGGATCTCAACATGTATTTTATTCCTTCCTTTAAGTAATGTAAAGCTGTGTAAGCATCTATCTACTTGAACAGGGAGGGAAAAAAATTGTCTGTGAAAGCATTAGATGTAGAAGATACTTATCTGTGAATCTTTCCAGGATTTGGCAATATTATTAAAATGAACTGAGTTTTTACATATGGAACTTTTATATAGAAATTTTCCTCCAAGGATCCCAAAATATATTACAAAATATAGTAGGGACTGTAAGCAAGTGCAGAAGCACTTGTTTAGTGTAGTTTGCTTAAGCTGTAGTTCAGATATAACCTTAGACATTATAAATGTGAAAAGGAAATGTAGTAGGAAAATGGCTTATCCTTTCAAATAAATGCTACGGGGTTCCTACCTACCACCTGGAAGGATATTGCTGACAGACATGACAGGACATTGGCTCAAACAAAACAATTTTTTTTTTTTCCCCATGTGCTGGATGCAGTCTGAGCTCTGTGCTTGATTTTGTGTTCTTGCCACAGAAATTTAAATTATAGCCTGGTCTGTGCAAGGATACTGTCAAATGAGAGAGAGAACACTTGTGCTATTTCTCCAGCAAGAAGCAAGGTTCCAGTTGAAGGTCAGGCAGTGGCTTGGGATCCTCCATGCTATTTAATATTTAACATGCACCTTGGCACAGCTTTGGCCCTACTAGATGGTGCAAAGATATTTGCTTTCAGTTCAGGTATCACCCTGAGCCAAGGACTTTTCATAACAGGCAGCATTCATGAGGTTGCCCAGGTTTCTAGAAGAAATCTGTCTGTGTGGTACCTGTCTTCAGCACTAAAGGATGGACCAGGCTTGGGAGCAGCCCTGGTCCTACTGAAGCCAGTGACAGGCCAGTCACTGGCTCTGATGCAAGTGTGACTATCTATCAGTGAATAATTTCTACCACTGAACAGAAATGATTGCATGTAGATTGTCTTTAGTTTAAAAATTCAACTGCAAGCATTATCAAAAGTCATGATAAAACTCAGAGGCCTCATATGACCTCTCTGCCAAAGGTTGTAAGATAAGGTGCTAATGTTGCTTTAATGCTGCCAAAATTGGCACCTTAAAAAAACACGTAATTTTTTACATTGAAGAACTCTCTTTCTGAACAATCCTGATGTGTCTGCATGCTGTCATTTCTGACAATGGCAACACCTCAAATACCTATAAGCATTGTTCAACAGTTATCTAATTTATTTTAAATGTCACTTGAAATTACTGGTAAGACGGACAGGAAAACAAGAAAGAAAAAAAGAAATTTGAGGATCCAAAAATACAGTCATGCAAAGATTCTTCTCGTTTCAAGATTATCCCTAAGCTCCTACAGGGAATTAAAAAAAAAAAAAATCAAGAAGCCTGGTTGTCCTTGGTTTGTCAGTGGTGACAAGCATTGCTAACAAAAGTTCTCAACACAAAGATTATATTGGAAAACAAATTTTTATCCACAATTTTCTTGAATCCCAGGTTCCCTGATGCTGTACTGAATCTAGCAATATGGAGGTAATTTTCCCCATGGTGGTGCTGTGTTTTGCATTGGCAGCTGGAAAGGTGCTGAACTCACACCAGTGCTTTGGTGTCTGCTGAGCAGCGCTGGAACCTTCAGTGCTGCCTCTCCAACACTCCACCTTCACTGGTAGGCTGGGGTGGGCAAGACCTTGGGAGGGGACAAAGCCAGGACAGCTAACTCACACTGACTTACAGGGGTATTCCATGCCATATGATGTCTGCTCAGCCATAAAAACTAAGAGAAAAGAGGAGAGGAGGAGGGGGCATTTGTTTTACTGTGTTGCTGTTTGTCTTCAGGAGCAGCCGCTACGTGTACTGAAGCCCTGCTTCCTGGGAAGCAGATGGACATCTCCTATTGATGGGAAGAGGAGGATAAATCTTTGCTTTTTCCTTGCTTCCATGCATGTCCTTTGCTTCTGCTTTATTAAACTGCTTTTTTTCTTGATCTACAAGGGGGTTTTTTTCATCTTATTTTCTTCCCTCTGTCCTGCAGAAGAAGGGAGTGATGGACCAGCTTTGGGGGCATCTGTTACCTAGCAAGGTCAACTCACTACTGTCCTTTTTGTTGCCCAGTATGAGACATGAGGAATTTGAGATAACAACAGTAATAGGGAGAGGTAACAGGCAAAACATGGACTGAACACATCTACCGACTGAAAAGTAGAATAATCATGGAGCATTTCTGCCATTGAAATTGTGGAAAGGTAAATTGTCCACTTTTGCTTCATTATGATAATGTTCTTGTGATTTTGGTGTGGGGAATTATTTTTTGTTGATGTGAGTGAAGCTTATAAATACTGAGTGATGAATGTGGATTTCATTGCTGATTCTTAAAGATTTGATTCGTAGATGTAAGGCATGGTATGCATTCGGTTTATGTGATTTCGTAGGGGGGAAACAACAGGGGTGACTTCTGTAAGAAGCTTCCAGAAGTTTCCTCCGTGTCCAATAGAGCCAATGCCAACTGCTCAGCCAAGAAGCAGAGTGACAAAGTGTAGCCCCGATTTTTCAGCCTGAGATGTTTTGATTTCTACCACTCCATTCTCACGGATTTTCTGTAAACAAAAGAAGATGTTTTTGCTAACTCTATCTTGTTTTCGTTCCTTCTTAGAGGTCGAGACAATTTGATGTCTCTCTGTGTTGGCCAATGTGATTGAATGGGTGTTACTTCTAGCACCAATCGGTTTAGCTCTAGCAACCTAGTATATAAGGGGGTCAGACTTTGAATAAATATCTATTTTAGCCTTCTGACAAATTCTGGAGTCATGTGGTCTGATTTCGTGTCCTAAAGCAACAACAAAGCAGCTTTGATAAGCATTTAAAATCCAATCAGGGTCAACCCATCACACTGGTATTTCCTGAGATTCTCATATTCTAGGCAGATTCCACTAAGTTTTGTCACCCCAAAGTGTTCAACTTTGATGGCACCACTCAGCCTACTCATCTTCCTCCTTGCCCCCCATTTAGTCTTTTCACATCTTTTTTTGTCTGTGTACTTGTGCTCATTGTTCTTTCCCCCATCCCTAAGCAGAGGTCTCCCACCATTCCTTCCCCTCAGGGCAGTGCCTTAGCACAACCTCTTTGTTCTCTCATCGTTTTCCCTTGGTTCAGTCCTTCCGCTTTTGCAGACCAGCCACGCACACCAAGCACCATCCATCATCCATGCAGACTCAGCAATGCCAGACCTGCCTTCTCTGATATCACTGTTTAAATTACACCATCCTGACATTCTCCTAAATGGATCAGTACTTGTCCCCTGCACACAGGTCTGCCTGAGCTACATCTGTAACAAAGGCTGTACAGAGATGTGAAGAAAGGGTAGGTTACAGTGGCAGGTACTGATATGGGTTTACTGTTTTCTTTTTTTTTTTTTTTTTTTTCTTTTATGTTTTTTGAGAAATACT
>WBMY01011705.1:416789-453748 GCA_013397315.1 Donacobius atricapilla | reverse complement strand
TTCTATGTCATTGAAGAAATCACAAAGTGTATTTCTATATTTAACATAACTATCCATAAATTAATATAGATAACTTTCTTACATACACATATATATATGTGTGTATATATATATATATATACACGTATATACACACATATATGTTTTATACTTTCGGTATTCCCAGAAGGCCATTTATCTAGTCTGTAACAGGACTCTTGTCTTTTAGTTAAAGAAAAAAGAAATAAAAAAAGAGATTGAGCTGGAAGTTACTGATGAGTTAACATTTCTGCAGTTTCCAGCTTCAGCACTTAAATCTTTCCCATTTCTCACAGTAGATTTCTTCAGTGTTTTGTGGAACTGAGTTCAAGTTCCCCATTTGTACATGATTTAAACACCAAGGTTCTGAGGCAAAACTAAATCTTCTGACTTACTGAGATGCTATGACAATAAGGCTGTGTAACTTAGCCTAGCCAAATAAAAACAAACTGTAGAATAGGCATTTCAGTTCTTACATCCTATGTGATTTGGGGTGCAATTTCAGGAGTCTATCCAGAGTAACATCCATTTCTAAATCTGTATCCCATTTTACTCCCTTCTTTCTGATATGTGTTTAAGTCAGTGGCAAAAGGTAAAATGTATAATCTGTGCCTGGGGTTTGAAGCTCACACATTTACACTGGGCAAAAGAGCAAGTTTTATGGAGGCAACAGACTTGTCTTAGCACTTAGACGGATCTCCATTTGCTCAGAATTGTATGAGAAAAACTCTGGTTTGCTACAAGATTTGGGTTGAGGCTGCTTTCTCTCCATGTGTTTTAAATCCTCGCATATTTCCTAGAATGGCCTCAGGTTCTTCGGAATTAGAAAATGTAACACCTTATGTTTGGTCCCCACAGACCTCCTTCATTATGTGGTTATTCCCCTACACCTTGACCTGTGGAGAGCTTCACCTAACTCACCTCTAAGGGAAATGATCTTAAATTTACAGGCATCCGTCATTGTAATGCAGCAGATCAGTGGGTCACTGGAGTGACACTGTCCATACATGCAGACAGATTAAGTTAGAGACAAGTGTCCTCCCTGAAGTTACATGATGAATAAATCTGTCTCATCCTTAAAAACAAGCCCTGGGAAATCCTTTCCATCAGGCCCCTTTACCTTAGCACAAGATCAGAAACTTAGGCATTACAGTGTGGGATCTCACTAATACTCACATATTTCAGGAACATTACCTTCTATTTCCAGGAGCTTCTGATAAAGTGTCTTCAGCATGTTATACGTTATTAGCAAAAAAACCCACTGTGCCTTCCCTATTAGAAAGCTCGGCTCACAATTCCCAGGAGGAAAGAGGCAGGTCACTGCGTCACTATTAACCAACAGCTGACAGCTAATTGATTTTACACTTGTGTATCAGCACTTGCAAACCATAATTTAAAAGCTAATTTGTTTCATACTTTTAATATCATAGGCAGCTTTGTATCCTGTCCTACAAAGCCTGAGCTAATCACAGTCCATCATTTTTACTGCTGTTGGCCCCAAAACTGGTCTTTTGTACGTTCATGCTCTGTGACACTCTTATCTCTTAACCCAAATGTGAGAAAAAGCCCTACAGCACCAGTTGTCTCATGGATACATCAAGGGAGAGTTTTCAAAACTGAAGCCACTTTAGGGTAGTTTTAATGAGGCTGTGTTTGCTAAAGCATGACTGACAGAAATAATAAGTTAGCATTTGTGAGGGAACCCTCAGAAACTGAGCTACAGCAGGCAAAAAGCCAGCAGAAATTGTTGTGCTGTTGAAAATAAGAGAGCTTTAGAGCTCCTAAAATAGCTCTCCTAGCTCAGCCTAATGCAATTAAAGTTACTGATGTACATAATATGAAAACTGGGAGCTCTTCCTGTTAATAACCACTGTGTAACCAAGGTAATCCATTTCATTAATTTAATATACACTTATGTATCCCCCGATAATAGACATATAATTAAAGGGATAGGCTTTGCACTCCAAAATTAAAGTTTGTAAAGGACATTTATATAAAAACAAGGCATTTTTTCTTATTTTTTGCTCAATGTCACCCTGATTAACACTTTTTTATTTTATTAAAGTATCAGTACTAAAATTCAGAACAAATCAATATAGGTACTGATCAATTTTATCAATAAGAAGGCATGTTGCCTAGTGAAGATGAAAAGAAGATAATAAATTATTGTAGAATGCGTGGCTGGTGAGGTTAAAAATATATATTGAAGTTGGAAACTGTCTATATTTAATTCAATATTTTATACTATGCTGATGTAAAAGTACTAAAAATATTTACATTCTTTTATTTTCAGAGTATTGATCAGAAATTATAGCAAGGTGATTGTTATTTTATATTTCTCAAAATCTTTAACCTGAACCTAAAATTATATAAAAGTCAAGAAAGTAGGTTTTTAGTAGTCATACAAAAGGCATCTAAAGGAACAATGAAACTGAAGAAGTTGTGTTTAAAATTTAGGCGTTTAGGTGGTTGATTAGAAAATTATTTAGTTGAGGAACAATAATACCTCAATTGAATATTCTGGGAAAAGAGGAAAATTCCTATATTTGTTTATTCCAAATATTTAACATTTTATATATATATGCAAATATATACTTTTTACAGAGATACAAGTCTTGTGAAATTGTATGGACAGGATAAAGAAAAATGTGTGGTGCACAAGCAGGATGAGAGATGAATGTAACAATAGGAAGATAAATGTGCAATTATAATGAAAATAAAGAGGCAAAAATGGACATTCAAGAAAGCTAAATATTCATGAAATTAAATTAGTCAAATTGTTAATTATTAGAGGGGGAATAGATATTCCAGGATTCAGAAACCATGGTAGTGTTGAACTGTATGGGTTTCAATTTGTGACTATGTAGTTGGTGATATTACAATTATCACATCTTTTATGTGATATTATATATCAGATTATATAATTTGATGTTATAAAATGTAGCAACATCTTTTTCATGAAGTAAAAAATATTCCATGGTGAAGATGAGTGCCCCTGAAGGCTAAGTTCATTCTTATACCATCTTTGCAAACAAATAAAAACATTTAGTATATATTTTTAAAAGTTTTCTTTCCCACAGCTGAGATGTAAAAATGCAGTTCTTTTTTTATGGTTATTTATTAGCAATAAGCCTTATCAACAGCTTCTGAATAGTGTGATGGAAGTGTCAATGAGGAAAAAACTTGGGTACTAATGGAAGTATTAATATATGTAATATATTTAAAGGTAAATTCAAACAGGATTTCCTGAAATACCAATTGTTTAAGGATCCAGAAGTAAGGACCTCCCTATGGTTGTTTTTGTTGCTTTCCGCTTTCGGTTCAGAGTCTTGTCAAAGGAACTTCCGTAAGCCAAGACCAGTGATTCCATACATCGCCTCATCTAAGTGATTTAAGAGATATTTTTCTCTCTTTTATTTTTTTTTTAAATGGAATTGAAAATTATACTTTGGAATAATTAAATAAACTTAAGGAATAATTAGAAGTACTTCCTTTCTTTCCTCCGGTTCTTTCCAAATTTTTACCTTTGTCTTTAAGAGGATCAGGTTTTCAAATTTCTTCTGTGTGGTTGTCTGTGCAGGAATCAGGATTACAATGTCACTGAAAATCTGGATGTTAAATTCTTGTTAAATTTCCCATAGTCGATGGTTGTCCTGTGCTGTCTATCAATATCTCTCTGCAAGGCTTTTCTCTTTATCGTTATGATATTTGGAAAAGCTGAAATAACGATATATAAAACTCCAATCTTCTTTGGAGGGCATATAGCAAAAGTTTATTAAAAGGCACATCCTTTTTATGCAGCATTTCAGTTCAATTGAATATGATTGGTGATTTAGGCAACACCTGTTTGTAAACATCTTTGCAAGTAAACATGTTGGAAAAACAGCAGGTGCAAGGACCAAGACAACATCTGCAAGGACTGTTTTGGTTCCTCCTTGCAATTTTTCAGGCCAGAGTGGGAAAGTTATGTGACTTGGCTTTCCCACAGGCTCTCGCTGCTGCCTGAAGCCTAAAAATTCCTCTTTGACCACCATCAGTTCCCACACTCCCTCTCCTTGTGCGAATCAACAGTTCTTCCTAATTTAGTGTTAGCAAATTTGCATAGTGTGCACACAACTCTTTTATCGGGGTCATTGATAAAATGTTGTAAAGAACTGGCCCTAAAATTGATCCCTGGGGAGCACCAGTAGTGACTGGCTGTCAGACTGATATTGCCCCAATACAGCAACACTTTTAGTCACTTTTAGTCCATCCTTCCAGTCAGTGACCACCCACCATATTGTGCACATGTCTAGCTAGATTTTCTCCAGAAGGATACTGTGACAGACGGTATCCAAAGCTCTGCAAAAATTAAAAAAAATCTTCTCACACCTACTGGCTTGTGGTATTTTGTTCAGTCTCCTGATACATCATGATTTTTCTGGTGCTTTAACCTCAACAAAATCAAGATTCAGATAGGGTTCTTAGGGCAACCTGTTAACTTTGCCAATTAATGTACAGGAGGGTAAAAAATTTATGAGGTAGGAACTAGATCTGTATTCAGTCAGCTCATTAATTGATATCATTATCAAACTGATACAGGAATCATTAAAAATGTATTGGATGTAAATAGCTTTCAATCTATATTCAGTTGGCTGGATTTACACCAGTAGTGCTAATATATACTCTAAGCCATCTGTTCCCTTAATGAATACTAGTAGCTGTATGAACAATTCTTACTTTCATGAACACAAAGTTGGCATAATAATTAAGGACATGTAAAGCTTAGAAAAACAAAAGCATAGAAATTAAAATTTAAGGTACTTAGGTATGAACATAAATTTTATGTCTCTTAGAGATATAGTTATCACCAATGGGAAATTTCTCCTGGATCATAAACTGCCTGTTGCAACTCTACCTTGGCCCCAGGAGAAGACAACCTCACTGTACACTCCATCCCAAAGCAGAAGAGTCTAAAGCACTATTTATTTCTTCCAGATGCCTAAAAATCTGACAGTTACTATGGCTGTGGTTTAATATGGGCTATATGAGGTTTTGGGTAAGGCTGAAAAAGGGAGAAGAGAATGGACCTTCCTAAACCAGTAATTCCTTGCCTCAGTCTCCAGCAGCAGGAGGAGGTGCAAACCTACTGACAGTCTTCTGTCCCAGCTCTATCTTTCCTTCTTCCCAGCACTACACTTAGCTGGGACTCACACTCACAAAAAGACAAACTGCTCTTTAATATAAATCACTGGGAGGGACCAACTTTATTCCCTGTTCCTGTATACTGTACCCCAGTATAAAGATATGAAGTCTCCTCTATTATCCCTATTCTGTACGAAGAGAATAGAAACCAAACAAAACAGCTGAAAAAAAAAATCTGAAAAAGCAAATCCAAGCCCAGAAAACCTCACATCTGGAGAAACAGAGACAGCAGGAAAAGCCCTGAGCAGTGAGAGTTAGGCTTACTTTTTAAATACAAGCTGCATGATATATTTTTTTTGTGGGTAGAAATGATTATGGTGTTATTTTGTTCAGCTGGCCTTCTTCTACTTCCACTGATAGGGAGCAGTCTAAACTTGTTCATGAATAGATTTCTTTGCAACTCCTGCATGTGTTATTACTGTGAAACAAAATTAATTTCTTTCACTTGAATGAAAATAATTGACTTTTCCAAGATTTTTCTATAATAGTTGTTCTAAAGCCCACGTGCTGTTTGGTTGTCAGGTGGTGATTTTCCACACAGGGGTACTTACTGTGTAGCATGGAACAGGTGCACTCTTAGGGGTGTATAAACTCAGAGCATTGGTATTCATTCATTTTGTAGGGAAAAATACAAAGAACTGTACTTCATATATCTGAGTGAGGAATCAATAATATGCTTGCAAATTCTAGCTGTGTCAAGGGATGGAGATAAAGATTAGAAAAACTTTCTGAAAATTGAATTTGGGACATTTTGACACAGTTGAAGCCTAGGTTTTCATCCTTCTCTTCAGAGGTGAATTTCTCCTATGGTGCTGAGATACATCAGTAAGCTGCAACTATGTTGTTACTAGATTTATAAGTATTAAAATAAACATTGCTGCTGCAAGTGTAGGAGTTGACTGGATGTCGAGATCTGGCTTTCAACTTGCAGTTTATCTGTGCTCAAGAACTATATTCTAACTCAGACCCATGCTCCCCTGAAGTAGTCAGTGATAAATAGCAGAGGAATCCTGCAGGTATGAAGTGTGGTAAAATCCCTCTCACTTTGCTTTTTTGCTTTTCACCTTGACTAGCTAAAGCATGACATATTCTGAAAGAGGAAAATTATTTATTACTTAAAAAATGTATATATGGAACTTTAATTTCTATAAATTTAATTTGAATAATTTCCTATGAGTTCTATTACTTCTTTACCTGCTGATAATTACCAATGATTACTGAGAGGTGAATGCATGGAAAAAAGTTAGAAAATACAACTAATGGAACTGACAAATATGCCCCAAACTGTTCTGGTTTTCTTAAGGAGAGAATTACAGATCAGGCATGATCCATTGCATTTATTATCTCACAATAAAGAAGTAAATGCCAGTCTTGAGTAATGATCAATCCTGTTATTTTTAATTCCTCAGTGGTATTAGGTATTATACCTTGCAGATACCATGCTTGTGGAGGTAGTGGCTATCTGAGCAGCTGAGCTGCCATGAAGGAGTCACACACAAGGCAGAGTCTCTGTGACCCTACTTCAGAAGCAAGTACAGTTACTGCTAGGAGATCAAGGGTATCTCTCTTCTCAAGAAAGCTCATGACAAAGCAGGGGCAAGGCAACCAAAGCCAAAAGAGGGTGATATTACTTAGCAAGAGAATCAAACAGAATGTCTTTGTAATAGGCAGATCTACTTGACACATCTGAGAAATAAAGGTCTTAATCTAATTCAATGCATCAGCTGCTTCCACTAAAATGATGGAAAATGTAGTACAAAAAGCAGTCAGCTTCAGAAGAATCACCACAAAGTCTCAGATATCTGGTTGCAAGTCCAAACATGCAGAATTCTATTAGTTATAGCACTTTGCCCCGTTTGATTCGGCATCTCTCTCTCACTACCTAATTAAACTGGAATTGTTGCAAAACATTCTCTCACTGCATCATCTTCCTAACCCTTGCAGACTGGAAAATGTTCCCTGTTTTTGTGTTGAGTGGTCCCCAGGGAAAGCACAATCCTCTGCTCCTTCAGTATGGCTCCCTCAATCCCAGGGTGTGTTATAAGGATGAGGTAAGAGTCACTTTACCTCTGTGACTCTGCTACAGTCTTTATAGGAACTAAATAGACTAAAAAGATTCTGGTCGGTCACGTGAGGTGTATTTGACTTCAACCTATTTCTGAATATATTCTCTACTTTCTTTACAGAGACAGGTGCAAACAGGTACAGGGATCAATGGCTTGCGTAACTGGAGTCTATTGGAGGCAACTCACTTTTATCATGGAAAAATCAAAAGCCATTTTCAGTGACCTTCCAGAGAAGGCAAATTCACACAGAATCACACATAGAATCACTAGGTTGGAAAAGACCTTCAAGATCATTGAGTCCAACTTAAGTCTGGGATAGGACAGAGAATTGCCATGGAATAGTTGATTTGTACTAATTTCTTGATCTGTAAGGTAACAAGCAGCTCTAGTGATGTTTTGCTGCAGGCTCCTTAACATCCACTGTAGTGTTCATTAAGTACTGAGTTGTATACTCCGGGAAGGCCCCAAGATCTAGAGAAAATATGGGAAATGTACAGCCCAAGGCTGGAACAAATAATGAACTAAAAGGCTGGAGTCTTGGCAAGAGGAAAGAAGGGTGAGGAGGCAGAGTGTCACTGCGGCACTCTCAGTGGGAGTCTGGGATTGATATGGAGGATTCATCAGTTATGTGTCCTGGTTTCAGGGCTTGCTAGTGGGAAGTGGAATGTAAGGCAAACGGATAAGAGGAGTAAGGAAATGGGGAAACTGGGTGTCTGAAGGAGGAGTGGTGCACGGCTTAGGCCTCTATTTTGACTAAGCAGAATGAGCAGGAGAAGGTGGGAGAGTTACAGGGCTACAGGTAGAGATGAGGAATGAAGTAGGTTCTTGAGTGTCAGGATAGTACAAATTGTCTTGTCTCAATTTTCTTAGTTTTGCTTCTAAAGAAGAGCTTTCCTATAAATCATACCTGGCTCATTAGCCTGTCTTTCTTCTCAGAACTCAGACCTGGCAATTCAACTCTGCAAAAAAATCTTAGAGTCACTCTTAAGTATTTCTCTGAAATCAGCAGCTCAGTGAGCAGCAGCAGACAAAAAAGTCATCATTATTATGGACGTTGTCAGGTCAAGTATTAAGAACAAAACAGAAGACATCATTTTGACACTACAGAAAACCATTGATTTGCATCTCTGGCCACTTACATCTCAAAAGGAATATGGTGGACTTCAAAAAAGGCATAGGGAGAGTCAGATAAAATCGTCAAGGGAATGAAGCAGCTGTCTTGGGAAAGAAAGCTGCATGGTGATATGAAAAAGTTTATAGAATCAAAAAAGTGATGGAAAACCTGAATTATCTGTTGCTTTAGTTCCCACTGCATGAGTCAGGGAACACTCAATAAAATTAAAAAGGAGTCATTTTAAAACAGATAAAAGAGGGTGTATCTTTACACAGTGGATAGAAAAGTTTTGGAATTTGTTGCTACAGGAGGTTGTAAGGCAGGTAGTAATGGCAGGGCCAAGAAGGATTTCAAAAGACAGCAGGATCCAATGTGGATGCTAAAAGAACTGAGAAAAGTTGCATGCTCTAATTTCCCTAACACAGCATTTTCTGATGCTGGGCAAATATGACAGGAACAGCGGACAAAATATGGTCAGGCTCAGGTGCTGTCCTTAAATACCGTGTCTTACTGCTGTTGAATGAATATTATTCACAATGAGCCGTTGTGTTACTTAACAGCATATTTATTCTGTTCTTATATCATTGTTTCTTTCTTTATCTTACACTCTGAGTACTTCTTTTTTCTCTGTGTTTTATATGGAGACCCTAGGCCCATGAGCTGTCAGTGAAGGCTCCAGTAAAGCATAAACTACCTAGAAGAAAACAAACATTCTTGGATCATACACTAAACATACCAGACTATGGCTCCCCGAGTACAATGAATATAAATACATTCAGCTGCAGCAAAAGTGCAGATTGAGTATATATGGATATATAAGATGTTTGCAGGTATTTGCATGCTTGTATTTGTAATTCACTCTGTTAGTGTATTCTCTTGCTATTACTGATGTGAAGGTGGAAGTACTCTCTCCCACCAGCCTGCTTTACTGTGGTGGTGGGTTTTTGATAAATTTTTGGTTTGTTCCTGTTATCCCCCCAGTGTCTGATTTATTTTTGGTTTTACCCCAGATTTTCCTTTCCCCTGTCCCTTTGTCCCTCTTTCCTGACCCTGTCCTGTGTCAACCTGGGGCCAACAACCTACTGTGTCACTCTTCTGCCCCCCAGTTTAAAAGTTAATGCAGGACCTAGTTCCCTCTCTCTCGTACCATCCTTGGAGAGTAAAAGATCTCCGAGGGAGCCTTCTCTGGCTCTTGCTTCGAGCCTAGACACCGACGATACACAGAAGCTGTAGAGAGAGCAGCTTTGCTCTGCCCTGCCACTTGGACTGCAGGCAGTCCAGGGCAGCCACCCCTGGCACAAGGCTGGGGTGAGAGCTGGATGGGATTCTCCAGCCTCAGTGTTACTTTACAAACAGAATTAACCTGATAACCTTTTGCCATGGAATGGTGGACATCTTGCCTCTCTTGGGAGAGTAGTGGTGCCATTTACCTTCACTTCAGCAAGATTTCGGACATTGTCTCCGTAGCATCTGTATAGAAAATCTGACAAGGTATGGTTTTGGTGGGTGGACAGCAAGGTGAGTTGAAAACTGACTGAGCAGCCAGGCCGAGAGGAGTTTGATCATTGGTACAAGTTCTAGCTGGGGACACATCAGTCCCTGGTACCTTGGACTAGTAACTGAGCAGGTGGAAAACCTGGTTACTATGTAGTCCATGGGAAGGAACTCCATAGTTAGATGATGTTCAGATCCCTTTTTTTCCTAGATTTTCCTTTCCAGGTAGTGTTTGTAGTAAGCTCTCTTCAGGCACAGGAAAAAGAGAGAGGAGTGGATGACAGAAGCATGAAAGTCAAATGACTCTTGTTCCAGAATTATAGCAGTACTCTAATTCAGTATGAAAAAAAATTATGATGCCCTGGCAGATGGATTGCTCCAGTCACATCCTATCACCAGGAAATCAATTGCATAATCAAAGACCCTATTAATTTTCTCTGGTATTTAGTCGCAACCATCCATTGGACTGATCTTATGAAATTCAGGAAAAAAATACACAGACACAATTGTGTATACAGCTATTCTTGGAGCAAGTTCTTTACATGCATTTTTCTTAAAAATGCAAGGGCCAAAATATGTAATTTTTATACACTTTGATATCTTTGATTTTCAGAGGCCTGTCATTTATGAGGGTTGAAAACTTACGTGGAGTTAGCTAATGTTAATTCTGTCCTCAGCTGTCTACCCTATATCTCTCCTAGATGTCAAGGCTCACATACCAAAAAGACAGCTCCAGAATCAGCAGCTCTGCATTGCCATTGTTTTCAGACTGCAATATTAAATAAAAAATATATTGCAGCTTCTTTTTTATTTTGAGAAAGTTCTAATTTGGTTCTGCTATGCAGGTGTCTTGAGTTGGAGGGGAAAGATGATGGGCAACTGCAGAAAGGATATTCTAGGTTCCTCCCAAGGTACACCAACTCTGCTGGTAAATCAGAGACTGAAGCCAAAGCTGAGTGAAAGCTAGCAGAAGAACAAAATGAACAGATGTAAAAAAAGTGTTAAGCCCTACACTGAATAAATAGGTGTCTTTGTAGCTTGGCTGCAGTGCTAGAGACATGCTTTGGAGAAGGCAGCTCCCTACTAGAAATAGGTGCTATGACAAAACACATTTCGTTCTGAGCAGAAAGGATGAGCAAAGAGAGAAAACAAATTAACTGGGACACTCTATCAAAATACTGCTAATTTGAGAAGATCAGCTTGGAAGAATTTTTTCATTCTTTTTCTAACCAAGCAAAGCTTATTATTGTTTGCAATCACTGAATAATGGATTTTGTTTTCCAACATAGTTTTGAGAAGGTTATTGGGTTGATGCACGCTTGTATGATCTAAACCCTGGAGTCTGTCAGGCTATGATAAAAGCTGCCATCACCTCACCAGGAATTTCCTGTAATGTATAAACACTTGACTTCACGCTAACCTCCCCTCATGCCTCTCCCACATCCTTACAGGCATATCAATATCTGCTGAAAAGGGCACTGCTGTGTACCAAGTCCTAGTCAACAGACCAAAATGACCAAGGCCTAAGGATTACTGCAGCATTGCTAATCAATAGATATTGAGTGCAATCCCCTGCTCTAAATGCAACAGGGTTAATAAATGTCTACAGAAAACAATGCTCTGAAACACAATCTCCTTCAGTGAGGGAGGAGAGGTAGAAATGTTTGCTTCAGCAGCCACAGATAAAACCTGTGGGAGGCAAAGCTTTAGCTTTTACCCAAATTTGGCCTGAAGCATTCTTGATTTGCTAAGTGTGCTGTGCATTAGAGACAGCTTTGCTGCTGACAAGAGAAATACCACGTATGATGACATGTTTCTGAGCTCCCAAAAGTCTTTGTTTGATGTTTTACTCAGAGATGGCAAGTGAAACTCCTTATGGTCCCGTCTATTAGACCTTTGGTTTTGCTTTTTATGCGTTGTGTGCAAGACTAAGCACATGCAGGACAGAGGAAAGGAATTCAATTTAATAGCTGGCCAAATGCCCTTTTCTCTTTTGAATAGGCAGTGATGCTATCTAGAGATGAAAGGTGACACTTAAACAGAGTAGCAGCACTACTTGTAAAAGGTCTGAAAATCTTATAACTTTGCACGATGGCAAAAAGTGAAGCCTTTCCCATCCCCCTGTTTTATGTGATTTATGGAGTGAACTCTTAGTACAATTTAAGATTCTGAGTGAAAAACCAAGTGCTGAGAGACAGTGTGCCAAACTGACTGAGCTGGGGTAGTCAGCCAAGTTCGGTATCTGCTGGCTGATGATGAATGGTGACGTCTCAGTGCTTGCTCAACATCTGTCTGCCTACTTCACTTCTAATTGCTCACCCACAGATAACTGGGAAGGGGAGAACACTAGATTTCACAGAAGCAGTATAAGGGGACTTATTCGTGGGTGTGAAGAATTAGGTAGGTATGTCTATACTGTGTTTTCAAGAACACCTTCAACAGATGTCCAGCTCTCTACAAGTTGGCTTGGTTCAGGATTATTGGCCATCTGAGCCTCTTTGTAGTAATACAGAAAATTTATACTTTTTCTTGTCACCATGGCTTTACTGAATACCTCAGTGGGAGGGGTCAGCAGAAATGCTGCTTCTTATCAGCCAGAAAAGCTGCACTTGTTAACAGATTATGGAATATGAAGATGGGTGTGCCATGATGTGTTCTTCACAGGTACTGCCTTTTCGCAGGTTGAGATAAATATATCATACTATATGCTGGCATATGGAAATGTCACAAAACACTTTAAAGCACAGAAAATTATTTTTCTTTAGAGTTGTCTGTTATTTTCCTTTTCTGTTATTATGTCTGCTTTTTATAATTTCATAGGGATTCAGCAAATGTTACTTTTAAAGGACAACTTCTGTCATTCCCTTGTGTTGACCTAAAGCTAGCAAACACACTTTGTATTCCTTATTTCTGCTGTGTTGCACTTTTTCCATCAGAATAGAAGCATTAAACTGTCTCCATATACAGGCAAGGAAAACGTGTAGTTGGGAAATAGAGTTTGCTAAAACAAGACCCTCTATTATCTGCTACAAAATTGTAGGAAACAGAGACTTCAAGGGATCATTGAGTACCCTCCCCTTTGTCTCTTATGCCTTTTATCTCATCCTTTTCTTTTGCCCTTTTACCCCTTCTTTTTTTATCTCTTTCTTTATTTTCTTTGTCTGATCCTCTGTTGTGTCTTATTTAGGCTTTGGGGTGTGCATATCAAAGCAGGCACACAAAACATCCTGACTCACAGAGGTAGCCACTATGACTGTTAAGGTACCAGGCAACTGTGACTCTAGTTGGGAAATAAATGGGAAAATAGGCTTCATCTATGTTTTATTTCCAATGCATAATTCTCACAGTAGAGATAGAATAAAACAGTGATAACAGATTTATAATAGTGAGTTTAAGATTTTTGGTTTGCCGGTATAACTCTGAGTCTGTAAGGACCCACTTTGATACTATGGGGAACTGGAGCCTTTGTATCCCAAGACAAATGACTTCCAAATTGGAACATAGCTATGGACTCAGGGTCCATTGTGAGGGTTAATTTTGTTTCACTCGGAAATAATTATTGCTGGCTTATCTAAAGTAGCAGAAGCTTGGAACAGGAGAGTACTTCACTCCTCCTGGCACAAAGACAGCTGTGATAATGTAAGTTATATAAAAGGTGCCAAGCTAAAGGAAGGGGTGGGGAGAGGTTTGGAATAAAACCATCAACAAAACAGAGGCTTTAGCCACCTTCCCACTGTTCAGATTATTGTTCCTATTTTTTTATATTTATATTGACTTTTCATTCTAATCAGTTGCTTGCAGGAAATCTTGCATTGCAGTTTTCCACCAGGAAGAAACCAATGACCTAAAAATCTGCTATATTTTTAATAAAAATTATTAAAATTGCATGAAATGTGTTAGCCCTTGAACAGCAGAAATGGCCTGAAGCAAAGAATCATTCTTCAGGGAACTCAGCCCAAAAGCTAAACCCAGTTCTCAGTCAGCATCGATGTAGATTCTTCCCATTTGCCCTAGGAATTCCCTGCTAAAAATTGCATTAAAACACCCCACACCTGAAAAACATGGCAATATTTATGGAAGTAGTAAGTGCTGAGGTGTTTTGATACACTCCAGTACATGTATACCCTGCCATGTGCCAGCTCCTGCACTGTGGTGGGGACCTCTCAATCCCACTGGCACACACAGCTTCCTGGCACTGGCTGACTAAAACCAGGCAGATCTCTAGCTGGGGCAAGGACTGAATTGGTGCAGAATTAAAAAGGTGACACTGTAAAACAGGATTAAAAAGTTAAGATGAGTAAAAATTGTTCCTGGGAGAGAAGTGGCCCAAAGCCATTAATCTGGGTATCAGGAAGAGAGAGAAGAGTGGAAGTAAGGGACAGACTGTCAGCTCTCAGTTTAGTCCTAAGCATTTTGTTTAGGAGGCAAATGGTTACCAAGAGACAGAGTAATGAAGATCAGTCCTGGTGATATTATATTGAACGGTTTAGTGGACCAACCGAATCTGAAGGATAATATTATTCTCTTATTACTGTCTGTTATTGTCTAGCCAGGTCTACCAAAGCTAGCCACTGTCAGTCTACCACTCTCTGTGAAACACCCACAACCAATCAATCAATCACTTGGGGCAAAGAAAAGCCAACCCAAGCCACTTACAACTCTGGAGGTTTGGTCTTATCTTTTCAGTCTAGGCAGACTGGAAGCTATTGTGCAGGTCTTCACATTTCCATTTCACATTAAAGCACTGGCTTAGGGCGATTCCCCCAGTGATTTCCTTCTTCTTTGTTTTACCCCTTTGCTACCTTTCTGATACCTGTATTCATGAATGTAGAGTTTGAGAGTTTAACCAGGTGGTGGCAGTGATGAACTGATGTTGCCTACTTCTACAAATCTTGTTGATGTAACAGTAATAATAAAGAATGTAGTCAAACAGGTTAGTCCTTCAGGGCTCAATTTTTAAAGCTGTGCATAAGGGTTTAGTATGATATTAACTGGAACTCCTTGATCGAATCCCTCCACAGTGCTCTGACACTTTATCCTGGACTGGTGAGGGTTCAGCTCTAGTCCTGAACTTTGCACAAATTTTAGATAGGTTATAGCAAAGAAGATTGGAATATACTTTGAATATGTTATGAATGTATAACAGTCACAGTGAAGGCTGTCCTTGCGCATTCCTCAGTGACTTACCTCAAGGTTTGAAAAGTGTTTCAAAAGAAATACATCAAATGTGTAAATGAACAATTTAATGTATGTTCTGAGTATATTGTAATCACGTGTAGAATATTTTTTTATTATTTTGATTCCCAAAATTAATTTCTCAGGTGAGTTGGAGAATAACTCCATTTAAATAATAGATATCTGTAATAACTTTTCTTGCAACTAAAATTCAAAATGTGTAATGAAAAAGACGTAGTTCTTCTGGACTTCCACATAATATATTACAGTCTCTCGAATTCAAAGTGAATTTAAAATCTTGGGTTTATTTCTAATTATCAATAGCTTTATTTCATGAAACACTGCAGTTCTGACTTTATGAAATGTTTATCATTCTTCACACATTAATGTTGCCCTCCCACCTTGACAAATCTTTCCTAGGGTTGTGTACAGCAAATGGGAAACATCCACTTGCATGCAACCATGGATATTTGTTTGCAGAGACAGATATGAGATGTCCAGTCAGATGGAATCAGCACACAGCCCCCAGCAGGGCAGCTTGTGGGACTGTTACCAGCTACCATTCCAGTTGCCAGTGATCTAAGGCAGCATCCCATATCCCTCTGAAGGTCTGTCACTGTGGAGAGCGGATGTTGACACGTTATTTTCATATCATTTAATATGAAGGTTGTGAATAATATTTTTAGTCTTCATCCAGGAGAGCTAAATTGTAAAGTGTTCCTGTTGCTGCTGTCCTTAATGCAGCCTACTCAGCTTCCCCAGCCAGTACCTTTGCCATGCTCTAGCATAAGAGAGTGCTTGCAGTCACTTGGAGCTGCATTCTTGTAGGAGTGACTGTCCTATGTTGGTGACAACCAGAAAGACATTTTCTTCACCACTTTGAAGAAGGGTGTGCAGGAATTCCTAGAAAACCACAGTCATTAGGCAGCACTCGAGGTAGAACTTGAAACGTCAAGAAATCTCCCTCTGGAAAAAGTCAATTATTGGCAGTCATCTTTTTATTTTAGTCTAGTTGGAATTACTTTTGCTGAAATAAAGGGAAAAAAAAAACCCACCAAAACCCACAAAAACCCACAGAAAAAGAATATAAGCCCGTGGGTAAGCAACAACAAGCTTTATGAAGCTCTGGATCTGGACCCTGTTGCGTTGCACAGCTTTGCAGCTTTTCTCTTCGTCCAGCCCAGGCACACTACCATCTGTGGGTTTGTTTCTTTTTTTTCCTTTTTTTTTTTTTCCAGCAGGGCAGAACACTGACAGAAACAAAGTGCAGGATGACTTAAAACATGAAATTCTTGTCTTCCTTTCCACCCCCTCATTTTGATAGCAGTTAACTAACTTGTACTATAACCACTATAATCAGAGTGTATTTACACAGTTCTGCTGATACAGAATATTGCTGGACTTGGAGCCAAGAATTGATTTTTAAATCCCCAGAGACTTCAATTATTAGATACAAACTCTGCTGACACCAAGACTAGCACTTTTTCTGTGGGTGAAAATGACAGAAGTGAGGGCTGATCCAGGTTTGTGAGTGTGCTCAGAGTGGAGAGGCAGGACGCTCATCCACCAGGGCTAGCAAGGACTCTTGTTTTCTTTACCAGCTCACCTTAAAATACACAAAAATGGTGCAAGGAGGTTTCAGAATCTGTGCTCCATTTCACTGAACACCTCTTTTATTCAGACAAACCCTGTCATCTACACAGCAGGAGCACAAACACTGTATATCTGTAGTTTTAAAACAGGCAAGTTTTGCAGAGAAAGGTATTTTCGAGAAAAGCAGACAAACCTTTGGGCACAGGTGTCGCCCTGATTTTTTCAGCCTTCTCTTCTGTTTCACAGTTTCATGTTTTGGGTTTTTTCTCATGCTCTGGTCTGTAAACACTGGCCAATGTTATTGTAGTTTCAAGATAGTTTACATTCTTTGTCTTAGCGATATGGACAGCTGATGGACAGTTGTCCTGACTAATGAGATGGGGAGAGGTGTCAACCTTCTCCCCCAGTCCCTGGCCTTTTTTAGAGATACTATATATTGGAGTCAGACTTTCAAATAAAGTAGAGTTTCAGTTCATACCTTCTGATCAAAGTGTGAGTGTGTGTTTGTGTGTGTGTGATGTACGGCGTCACACAGGCACTCAAAAATACCAGTTAGACTGAAGTATTAATGACATTTTTTCTAAATACTACTTGCTGGCCCCCATATGAACTGCACCCCAAAAAAATTAATTCAAGGCAGGACCACACCCTACCCTCTGTGAGACATAAGAACTGGTCTCCCAAAGCCACCAAGAGGAGTTCTGTGGCTTTTACTGCTGGAGGGGGAAATGTGATCCCTGACCCCTTCCAGAGATTCTGTAAAAACACACAAAAAGCTAACTGGATACACCTGTCTGGTTAGCACTTTACCCATTTTTCCACTGTGATATTAACTGAAACTAATTTACTTGAACAACCTTTCATACAAACATGGCTGTGAACAATTTCACAAAGAGCAGATCATTGCATCTCTATGGCTTGATCAGGTTGAAGTGTGTCATTCACGTGAAAACCCAAGATAGATATGGCAGAGTGTGTTTGCATATTTGCCTAGTTAATGTCTTTTAAGCTGTCTTTTGCTAGTTCAAATATCTGAATAAATGTAAAGAAAACATGAGAGAAAGTCAAAAGTGCAAAATTATTAATCAAGTTGAGCAAACAAATAAATCTTAGTCTGTGGTTACCCACAGACACATTTCTAGGACTTGTGCAAATGAAGCCAAGGAGTTATACAAACTCTGCTTCTTATCAACCTGGTTTATCTCAGTTTCTTGCTTGCTCCTCATTAGCTCTCAGCAAAAGATGAAATTGGATTGTAAAGGATGCACTAGGCTCATTGTCTGCTTTGCTTTTAATTGCTGACACCGTTCATTAATCAAACAAAGGATACCACTGGGGAGGGAGCAGGTTTGGGTCTACCTAGCTGGCTATGCTGATGTCAACCAGTTTTCTCAACGTGCCAAAGGCACTGGCGTTAATCTGTTGTAAGCTGTTGTGACAATCAGAGTGCACGGTGACAGCTGGGGACTCGGCGGTGCCTCATCCCGCTCCCCTCGCCCCTCCTGGGGAACCAGGACACATGGCCAGGAGCAGGGACACATGGCCAGTGGAGCCTGGGAACGCCACAGCCCACACACTCCCACACCCTGCCAGGTTATGGATTTCAATCAATACATCACCCCAGTGTATGGGGGGTGATGAGCCCCCCAAAAAAAAAAAAAAAAAAGAGCACAGGAGGAAGGGCCAAAAAAAAAAAAAAATTTTTAAAAAAAGAAAAACAGGCAATTAAGCCAGAAGAGCAAGAAACAATTTATGCTATGACTTTATGACTTAATACTTAATATACACAATGAACAAAATTGCCAGCTTTAAGCACAATCTTTAGAAAAAAGGAAATCATGTATACTTAAATTATGCATTATTATTTAAGCTTAGTCATGCCATAGCCCTCACAGCATATTCCAGGATTCTCCGAGAAAGACTTCAATTTCTCAAGTGTGTTCATAATTTGAGAAACATTAGTGTTTAGTGTCTTTGCACATAATACTAATTCCTGTTAATGGAGGGCATGGAGCATTTGCAGTACCACGAGATTCAGAGTGTGGCTAACCTATGCCCTTTGCATGCTGGCACAAGGGACAGCCAAGGTTAGCACAGCCTGCTAGTGAAAGACCTGCTCCACAACTTCTTCCTTGGCTGATGCATTGGTCTTCCAGCACATACCCAGTGCTACAGGAGAGGGGTTCACTACTTCAGGAGCAGTGAGGACAGGTTGCAAAATTATTTGATTACTTTAATTTGACCCAGCTGCTGATAGGAATCAGGGCCAGAAATTTACTACAGCCTTCATGACATTACAGCCTGTAGCTTACACTAGTGATGATGCTGAAACCAAACATCTCCAGGCTATTGACAATCTCCAAACAGAATAAAAACATTTTAAACAAGTCATATGAGCATTCCTATTCTAAAAGCCCTGCAAATATAGTACTGTAATGTATTTGAGCATTAGCCAATGAGTTGTGAGGGATTTCTGCAGCCAGGGCTGCCTGGACTGCCATCTTAGAGACACACTCACCTGTGAATAGTAATGAATATTTAGGAAAGGTCATTTAATTAATATTTCTTTGCTTGAAAACACATTGATCCATATGCAACCCCTTTGGGGAAGAGTGGGAGCAATACCAAATTGGGATTCTTTACTTTTCTTTAGGTATTCTACCTACTTGCTATTCTAGTGGGGGAAAAAACATTTCTTTATTTCATCAAACATATATTTCTGAAATACAGAGAATAAATACTTAAAATTACTTCATTTTATGTTATAAAAGCTGAGCTTCATTCTGTGATCCATGATGGCAAGCAATAATTTTTTCTCTGTGAATACCTTTGTAAGACAAGATGGAATAAATAAGTGCTCTCCTCACTCCTTTGCAATACAGCCTGGTATTCCAGAAAAGTCTGGAGGAAAGGGGTAAGATCTATATGTCATAAATGAACTAGAAATTAGAGCTTTTCACCATCTAACACTGAGATGCTTGCAGGGACAGACTGTATGCTCTTGTACCTCCCTGCTTCTATTGTAAATTAAGTTTAATCAGGGAGGAGAAGAAAATTTAATTTTCTATCAGTTTAGCTCACATTATATGACAGCCAAATCACTCCTTCGTCTGCCACCTTTTTCTAGCAGGAAAAGATCTGAAGGTTACTGCTGTTAGAAGGGACTGATGTCACTAACAATTCATCTAACAATGATATGTACTTCATCTCTTCTCTAGTGTATACTGTTGGTATTGACCTGCTAACAGAGGCAAAGCCTGCTTTGTTAACATCCTTCTCATTTGCTCTGGCATTACTTCTCTGTCTTGAAGACCTGCCTGAAATAAAGAAAAAGAGAACTTCAAAATTAATCTAGATCTCAATAGAATGTGAGAAGCTCTGTAAATAGAGTTTAAGATGTTGTATTTAAGCTGGGAATCTTTTGAAATGCTAAATCTGATTTTGTCCCTGTAAATTATAAACTAAAAATAAAACCATAACTTTGTTTTCTAAGTAGCTGTGTTCCTATGCAACACCTGGGAACACTGGCTTTTCAAAGGGCAACTGGAGGTCACCTGTTAGATAGGAGAGTGAGTCCTGGCCTGGAAAACTGGGTTGGCAAGTGATATTTGTCATTAGCAAACAGACGTACTACTACAGCAGCAGGCTACCAGGAGTATCTTTTACAGCACCAGTCTTGTAACTTAGAGCAATGCCATTTTGCTGGACTGGATGATCATCCTCTTTGAAAACTTGTCACCTGCAGAAGCCGGTATAGAGATGAATTTATCTGTCCCAAAAAGTCATTTGCTGCTCTTGCAAGTAACTTTTCCATGAGATGTAACTTGCCTTATTCTGATGGATGTTTGCTTTCTCACTTCCATCATGAGCTTTTAGGAAGCTGGGAACCTGGCCTGACAAGGTCAGATCTGATCAGACTGCCTGATGCCCTCACACCACCTGAATATCTTCCCATGTGATTTGTTGCCCATTCTCTGGGAAAGAGGGCACAGCACGCTGGGTGCCTGTGCATGCTGGTGGTGTGTTTCTCTGGGAAAGAGGGCACAGCACGCTGGGTGCCTGTGCATGCTGGTGGTGTGTTTCCCGTGGGACACAGCCCCGGAGGCCCCCGAGCCGCAGCAGAGCAGCCGAGCGCGGGCAGAGCCAGGAGAAGGAGTCTGGCTGAGAGCTCCCGCATGGCCCCACAGCCCCTGGAGGGTCAGGTACTCCCCCAGGAGGGAGCAGACAGCTCCTGGCCCATTTGCACAAAGCTGGAAGACTTCAAACTCTCATCCTGTCACCATAGTCAGGTCTGTATAATTTCTTTCTTACTTCTGCCTGCCAGCCTATCTCTGGCTGTCTTGGTGGTGCCTGTTGCCTTGTTACTGCTGTTGGCACTGGTGTTTTATTTCTTATCGGTGCTGGGAGCTGCCTGTTTTCCTTCTGGATTTATACAGATCTAAATCCTACATTTATCTTTCTTTTATCAGCAGCAAAGCTTGCAGATACTTCTGCCATCAACCTACACTGAGTTTGGCTACGTATTCACTTGTCCTCCATATATAACTCATGTTTAACTTACATGGGTAAGTTAAGAAACAACGTTGGGATATTTAACTTTTGAGGTTCTTACAATAGATCTAGGGGTTTTTTTTCAGTTTAATTTTCCCTTGCTTTTGACTTTGAGCATGAAAAAAATATATCATTACTAGGATAATTAAGAAAATCAGAATTTTTCAGAAGTATTATGATAAAAATGAAGAAATAAGATATCAATGACTCATTATGTAATTTTATTTTAACTAGCCAAAACATAGAAGAAAGATACCAAAATGATTGCTATATAAATGTACAAACACTGGTTTGGGAAAATTGTATTTTAAAAGAAATATTTTTAATGTTTTTCAATTTCAGTAAAAATTCTTTTCATTGGTACTCTGCTTTGACATATACAGAGAGCTTGGAAGATTTTCTCTCAATATCAAGGGAGGGTTTTTCTGCTAAACAGTTTGCAGAACAAGAAACCCTCCTTGGCAGCTGCCCGAAGACAGATTGGATGTTGAAGGAAACTTACATAAAGGAAAAGAAAGCACTGGCACAGTGACTGACAAATCTACTGCTTCCTAAAAAATGCTGAGCTGAGGGAAAAGCCACCATGACATCTGCAGTCCTAACGAAAGAAAGACAAATCCCAAATGTATAAGACCACATTCTTTCACCATCTCTACCTAAGGGCTCCAGAATGCCTCTATGACAGCTGATATTAATGGCTCACCTTTAGCTCATTTCACTTCACTCTTCATAAACATTTCCAAAGTCTCTCAGCTTTTTATAGAAAAGAAATCAGTCTCCCGTTTCTGCAGTCTCTGCCAGATGACAATGCACATGTTTTTTTCTACCACAGGTGCGACTCCAGTAGGAAAACAATGACTCACATCCTGGCTTTGGTGTTAGTGCTGTAATGTCATCCATGCGACATCATCATAATGGGTACATATTTACTGGAACCTGGTCTGAATCAGCTAAACAAAATGTTTTATAGAGATTGCATGGACCAGACTCAGCTACTTTTCTCCTGAGCTGTGGCTCACCGGCAGAGTGAATCCTGACTGGTCTCCATTAATCAGGTGACAAACATAAAAATCTCTCTCCACTGGCAGATTCCACAGTGAGGAGATATCCAAAGATGCATTCTCTGTTCTCTTCTTCTGTTAGCTGTTGGACAAGCATCCCAGAAACACCCCACTCTTCCACAGTGAGTCAAAGGGCCAAGTTGGATATGACATTTCTTGGGGATGTGCATCTTGTTGTCCTGCAAAAACTGTAGAAGAATAGCATTTTAAAGTCCTGACTTGTAAATGGAACATCATGTTCCATTTCCTTTCAACTATTTGTTGACTAAAGAATCCTTATAGATATTATAGATAATTCTAATCTGAATTCCAGTTTTAATCTTTTAGACATCTTTTATGCTTTCTTTTAAAAAATGAGCTGTTCCTCTTCAGTTAATATGATTATTGGAGTATCTTTTATATTGCCTAATTTAGTTTTTCTTTAATATATCTAGAAAAGAATTTGGAGTTTCAGCCTCCCTCAGGAGATCGAAGATTAACTGATCAACAGATAATGTCAGTAATGGAATTTTAAGTCCAGCCAGAGGCAATCCAGACAGGAAAATTTTGATACTTTTATTTGGCTTCATATTTTTTTAATCTTTGATTTTGTTTTTCTTCCTTCTTCTTAAGAAGGTTATCAGTGAAGTGGCAACTGTTAAGAAAAAACTGCTCAAAGCACCATTGATGTTCTTAAAGAAGCACAACATTTGCAATAAATTCTGTGTGTATAAGGGAACAAGTGTCTGGAGTTCATCAGTATATGGGTGTTCAGTGTTACTGCCAAGATTAGCACACACACACACATACAGGCTATGTCTCCTCTTGTCAGGATATGTCTATTCAAAGAGGCAGGATATATTCACTCCAGGAAAATTTCATGAGGAGGTGTCAAAACAGTTTCAGTATTGATTTACCTCTTGTTGACTTAGAGCAGTGACAGCATGAGCTCATAGTGCTCTGCACCTAGGCAGGTAGATGTGTTTATAGACAGCCTGGTCATCAGCAGGGAATGAATCTAACTCTCATCACCAGACATATGAATCCTTTTATGAGTTTCAACACATTGTTAATCATCCAGACCGTAAAAAAATCAATAGAGAGACATAATTATAAGAGCAGTCAATAAATAATAATTTTATCCTATAATTTCCATTATATTTGAGGTGGAAATATGTGGATTTCTAAATTATTTAATATGGCCCAATATACTCTAATAGAGCTCGGTTCCATGGTTAACTTTATTAAAGCTCAGTACTGAACCAAAACACTAACCTGAATGGATAGAGGAGCTTCAACTTAATTATCTCACAATATCTACTGTTTTACACCCATGATCAGTTTAACATGCTGCTTGTCTTAACAACAGAGAGTGATGGTAACATATAAGTCCCTTGCATAGTGCCTCTATTCTACACAACAAAGAAACAGAATATGCCTTAAAGCTGAAGCTTTACAAGTGACCACATATCTGTCAGAGAGATGTAAAGAGATGTGGAAAGACCTACCTGAAATATGAACTCCTTATTATGTTAATTTTTCCATTTAAGGACCTAGCTTTGATGGAAATGCAGGCATGTCGCACAATGTGCTGCAGCGCAGGCCCTGGTTGAGGTGACAGTTTACCAATCAATTCTGGACAGTCAGCAAAATGCATTGCTGTGGGCATTGGCTGATGTTATAGCTTGGCAATTGTTTGTGTTGATGTGTTATAAACCAGATTCTGGGTCCAGGATTCTGTCCTTTCTACCAGCCCAGCACTGCAAAACCAGAGGGCAGCAGCCTTCAGTGAACCACTGCTACAGTCTCTGGGTACAGGGGCTGGCCTGTGTTTTTCATTTCTCATGGGCAGAAAAAGCCATTAGGAATAGGAAAATTCTGTGTTGATCTTGAAATGCACATCTGCCTTCCTGGAGGATTGATCTAGCCAGTGATGTGTAGAGAAGCCCTTTTTTCCACAATTTTTGATCAGATGAACAAACAGATCAAGAGAAAGGCATGGCATTTCTTCAACAGTGTTTTAGATTTTTTTTTTTTTGCAAACAAATGAAACTAATAGTCACAAGTGAGAGAACATATACTATTGACTGTCATAAAAAAAGGACACCTATTCTTAAGGAAGAGCACAAAGTCATATTTGATAGCCAAATGCTAATTCTGAATTATCAACATTTTTTAAGGACTGAAGGTATCAATATTTCCACAGTTAAAACAAATAGCATTGTTTAAATCTTCAGAGTGTCTTAGGAGACTGATTCAGCTAAAGGTCATAAGAATTTCACAGCTAAAATTTTAGGCCTGACTTTGAAAAGTCAGGTCAAGGGAGACCTATGATTGGGTCAAGGAAGAACAGTGCAGATAAAAGGAACATTTACACTAAGCTATTCTTTTTAAATGTCACTAGAAACTGGTTTTTGTATGCCCCCACCTCTTGTCTTCTTACTTGTTTCCTTCCCTTGTACACTTCTCCCTCTCAAATAGTAAACATCTTGAAAGTCCTGGCAAGAAAACTTCAGACAGATAAACTATCCATTAAAATAAAGTGAAATTCTTTGATTTTTGCCTAGAGGGGAGGAGGAATCAAGCTCTTCTCTGTATCAGAAAAAGGCTTACAGGTGAAAAAGAGAATTAAGAAGCATGCCTCTGGCTACCCAGCCTTGTCATTTCAGGTACCTTCCAACACCCACGCATTTTGGTCCTCAGAAGTGAGGCAGTAAGATTTTTCCTCAGCCAGAAGCCTCCAACTTTCTAGCACAGTAAGTCATCTGGCTGAAGTTAATAACAACAGCACAATTACCCTTTTCTTGGGCCCCAATTTTATTTTATAGGCATGCACTTAGGTTAGAAACAGTCCAACAGGTTCACACAATATCAATGGTAGTCGTTGTGTTCCTCTTGTAAATGTGAAAAACAACTACTTGTAAACAAATATGAAATGAGGACTCAAGGTCTAGAGGGAAGAATGAAATCAGACTTTTAAAAAGAGTTTTCTGTGTTCTATAACAGGCTGAGGTGAAAAAAATTCCAGTCTGTATCTAATTCACACCAGCTATATGTTTTTATTTTCTTGGCTACAATAATTATCCTGTGTCTACTCTTTCCTATTTAGGATTAATTTAATTAATTTGTGCTACTGGTGGGAAAGTAGGAGTTGAATGACAAAATATAATTTTTTTTTACATTATATAGTCTTCTAAAAATTAATTTATGTAGTTTTGCTTGTGTGTAAATATATATGTAAGACATTGAAATTTTTCACAGAAGGAAATGAAGACTACACTAATACTGTGATAAGCTCAATTTTCTAACAATTAACTAGATTGCATTGCCTGAAGATTACTTGCATTTGTAAAAACAGCAAGTTGCAATCATCTGATTGTTCTCAGGTAGTTTTCAGGGATTTTGTTTGGAATTCTTGGGTCTATTGTGGATGGATATATGGTATAGCCAGGAGCTTGAAAAAACATAAGCTACAGAAGAGCCTGTGGGTTTCCTGGCTGACCCAAGGGACAGACCCAAGGGAAAATAAAAACATGCCTGGTTGACTCTTTCATCACAAGACTATGGGTACTTCTTATCTTAAAGCCTGATTTGAAACTCACTGACACTAAAACTGAAGCTACTAGGCTTTGCAAAACCAAATAATGACACACCCTGAACAGGCAGAACTGGAGGGGCTCATTATTTTTGTGGTGCAGAAAAGGGGCCTCTCCAAGGATCCGTTGACAACACTGAGACAAGAGTGAGCTGCACCTGGAATGGCTGGAGTCTGAAATCAGGTGCTGTTTATAAGCATTGCTTCATCAAAAAGAACTTATGGGAGAGAAATTTATTTTGTATATATTAAACAGCAAAAGAAGAAAGTATGCTGTTCTGCAGGTCAAAATATTACTTATTACTCTAATAAGCACTTAACTCTTTTTGAGAGTGCAGCACAGGCAGACAAGGGATTTTTTTCTGCAGTGCTTTAAGTCATTCACTTGATTTGTTGCCATTTACTGCAGCTGTGTAATGGCTATAAAACTGGAAAAAACATAAAACATAAAAGAAAGGTGTTGAAGTCAGCCTTAAGGTACTAAATTCCTGACAGCAGCTTGTAAAGCAGAGGAGATTTAGGTGCTGTAAGATGACACTGGAGGTTGTGGTAGGTGCTGAAGTGATGAGTCTATGACAAACCGGAATTACGCAACTATGAAAAAAGGACCTGGGCACCTCCTGATCCCTGCTCATTCCTGGGGGCACCAATGATTCACAGATGCTTTTTACTTGATATGAATGGTCTTCAGACATCTAAAATCCCTGTTTTGGATATGCCCAGCCTGATCTGATAGGCATTTACAGAGCACTGCCGTCAGAGTCTAAAAATACGAGAAGCCATACAAAATATAAATGGACTTTTAAAATATAAAAAGTAATAAACAAATAAATAAATAAAGTCGATCCTCTTTCATATAGTTTTTTCAGATCTGTTGTATAGACATCAAGGAGCTGAGCTGTGCATCAAGAAAGGACTCAGCATCACATATGCTTTAAAATGCCTGCTACCTCCCATGTTCAGTAATTACATTCCAGTAAGGCATATGTTGAGGAAGGAGAAGACCTTGGTTCAGCCCCTCTCCCCTGGACTGAACAAACTCAGCATTTTCATTTCATCTCTCAGGAAGATTTTCTACCCACCTGGCTAGAGGCCACCTAGTAACAAAATGCTTTAACTACTGTATCTAACCCACCACAGAGCAACCAACTTAAAATGCACACCTGGATTGCAAAGAATGAGCTTCTCTCTTAAAGCTTGTGTATTCAGATACATTTACAATAATGTTCATTTTGTGCTCCAGGAGTCCCTGCTCCATGGTATATTTTGCTATGAAAAGCATGAGATTGGTTATTATTGATTCAAGATAAAGCTGTATCTTCAAATATAACTAAAATACATTTAGGGAAATTGTCAGAAACTGACTTAACCATTAGAATGACAAGGAAAAATGAGAAACATCGGTGATATTTAAAGGTAAGAAATTCAAATGGGGCAATAAGAAATAATTTTCACAGCATAAGGGCTATGTTGCAGAGCCTGTGGCCAGCCACAGAAGTTGGGATCAAAATTTGTTTATCACAGTATTCTCAGAAGGGAGACAAAATCTTATATAGCCTAGAGTTCAGGCCAAGTTAGCTGAAGTTTTTCACCACAGGTTTCCAGTACCTTAAAATACACTGTATGCCACCATGAGAGTCCAGATGCTAGGGTAGGTAGGACTGCAATTGCAATGCAGGGTGGTCGCGCCTCTACCCCATTAAAACTCTTTTTATTGCTATTATTATAATTCACTGATGGACTATAAATACTCTACATATTTATACACAGTCATTTATATACATAAATGGAATAGATTAGTTATATTGTGTCTTGATTTCAGGAAAAGCACAAGGTAGGCCATCGTCAGATACCAGGAATGAGGGGAGAGGGAGTTATAACAGGTGTATTAAATGGATATAAACTCTCCCCTTCCTCCCAGCAGCATATTTGAATGTGGTTAGTGACTTGTGTTACAGTGTAATGAGCTACCGTACACCCTTGGCTTTAACTAGTCCTGCCAAAGTCATTCCTCCCGTAGTTGCCCTCCTTCATACTGAACAGGGGCTCTAGGCACTGCTGTGATCCTGTGTGGCCCCTGCCTGGTTAGGTCAAAAAAGACTTGGGCAGAAACAAAGCTATGCAAGCAGATGTGTCTTACATTCCTTTGACTCTCAACAGTGAGTGTCGCAGCTCATCCCCCCAACCAGAGCTCTGTGTCCTGTAGGCAGAAGTGAGATTTCAGAAGTTTTTGCATGATTCAATCTCTCATTTTAGTCATTGAACATGGAATTAATTTCCCTCAGCCCTGCTTGCTGGATGTCTCTCATATTCCTCAACAGTGTCCTGCTTCTAAATTTATTTAAATCACTATTTTGTTAAATGACAATTCTTTATTAACATGGCCTTTTAATACACTTAGGGATATTATGTTATTGATATGAGTTAAAATACACCAGAACTTCAGGACAGCTTCCTTTCATAGGACCCTTTCCATACACCATCAAATTTACTGCTGATGTACATATATATACACTCATGTATAAGGAACTAGTGCACACAGCAGTGCTTAAGATCCTATTCCACAGCCTACTATAATCAGTGACAGTCTCTCCTGTGGCTTTTGTGGGCTGTGGATTGAGTTTCAAGTGCCAGCAGTTACTCAAATTACATATAAGTGTCGGAGTAGGGTCTTTAGCAATATGACTGTCAGTTATTGAGGCCAGAGTTAGGTCTCAGACTCCCTTCTGAGCAACTGAGGTAGAAAAGTACACTGCATTCAAGGAGCAAACTTCTGCTACAAGGACATTGCAGTGGGAGAATGGAAGGGTGAACATGGAAATGTGCAATGTGTTTTCATTGTTAGAGAGTGCTGCTTGATTGTCCACATTGTTTGTGGGCAGTTCGTCATGCAAGCATCTATCTAGAAAAAAATCTCTTTTCTATAGACTAAGCAAAAGGAGAGAGAGTGAACAATTCAATGCATCCATTAGTACTGCACATTGCAATCAGTTTACTAAATCCTTTAGGAAAACCTGTCTGACAGTACCCAGCCTGTAATAACACCCTTTTGAAATATTGTATTTACTGTATAGCAATATGAGGAATATTATTTAATAATAAAATTATCCTGAGAATGATGGTCATTTTCAGCTGATATCTCTAAAGCCAATGATATTTTATCACCCTTTTAATTTATGATTATGGAGTGGCATAAGAAACTAAACCTAATTCATTATCTGGGTGAGAAGGATTACTACAAATACATCACTTTACTCTCTGTGGTAGAGATCTACTATCTCTATGGTCATACTAGTGCTCGTAATTTATTTTCAAAGCACAAAGTCCTACCTATCCTTAAGTACTGTCATGGTTCAGGTAAAAGCCAGAAGAGTCTAGAAATGCAGAATTAAGACAACCATAATGGGATGACCTCAGTGGCATCTGAGATGATTCAGTGTTATTCAGCAAAGATAAGTAAAGAATATTTTGTATAACAACATAAGAACACAGAATGAAACAATGAATCACATCCTGGGTAGATGAACTCAGACACTAGAGAGGGTCTTTGTAACTAATTTTTCTTTTAAATTAATACTTGCTTCCTTTGGTTTTTGCAGTGATGTTTATGGCACTTGGAAAGCTTTGCCCATATGTATCAATAAACTCTTTAGGTTCATACAATTGAAGCAATAAGTAGGGAATGGAGTGGAGCAGCTCCAAAGGCAGCAAGGCTGGGAGAGTGAAGATAAGTGAATCTAACTTACTCATCCTTGCTGAAGTAAATTAGCCCAGATGAAGAGATTCTCAGTGAATTGAAGAGGGCAGTGTGCAATGGTAGAAGCGGCAGGGAGCAATTTTAAGCCTCCATCCTGCCAGCTGTTTTACATGGGTGGTCCCTAAGCATGCCTGGGATGTAATTAACCTGAATCCCTGGGTAGCATCTGTGGCACATACACTGGTATTTCAAGCTACCATTTCATCCTTGCTTCCCTGCAGGTCTGACAAATGATTGTTGTGTTGCAATTACAGCAGACTGAAACCAGCCCTACATTTTCTGCTTCTCTTTAGAAATAAGGAACACTCTTTTCCATTAGCTGTCAATTAAAACAAAATTTACTTTAGGATTAAAAAAAAAAAAAATCAGCTCCAGCTGTAAAACAGTTGCCTCAGTCCCTGAAAGGAAGTGTCTAAAGTGGAAGGAGCACAACATTTCACCCACTGATGCTTGTTAAATAGAAAAAAATTTCATCACATTCTTAAAAATCTATCAGGTCTTTGATCTGGCATATTTCTTAGCTGATGATCAGTTTTCTTACATAACCAGTGTTACTGTGCTCAGGTGCTTCTAGTTAAATGGTTAACTAGACCAGGATGTCAATCTCGCCACACACCAGACACTTGGTTGTGCACCATGTCCCAACACCTGCAGTCAGTGGGAACTGGCGTCCATTGACTCGGGACTGAGCAGCACCTAAGGTTATGCAAACATGATCCCTTGCAAAGCACCCCAAACCCCTTACTTTTCAAGCTGATGCAGATTTGCTAAGTCAGGAGGCTATTTTAGTAGTCATTAGCTGCAATAAGACATTTTCTTAAGCAGGCAGCACACAGTATATATTGTATAATCCATATATACTGTAAAAAGTTGACTTTGTTATGTTATGGTTCCACTAGTTGTAGTGCCATTTTAACTACATTTACCATGTTCTCTTAATTTAAAAAGAATCTATTTCTCATGATGGCAGATTGGTTGTCATCATGAAAGTGTTTGATATCATAAAATCCTGTGACTTGTGAAATGATGTGATTTAACCTACAGTTACCTATGCCAATTTGTGAGGTCTGATTAACAACAGACACTTGTGTAAATAGTGAGATACTTCTGATTAGAAGTAGTGCAAAAGCAGTAGAACCGTGACAGTGGGCACTTTCAACAGTTTTGGCTTGATCCTCTAAATAGCTGACTTACTGGGAGAGTTTGTCTTTGTCAGGGAAAACTCATGAAGCATATCATATTGGTGAACTCTTTTTTTCTAAAACACATTCACAAGAATTGAATTGATGTGTCTTGTTTGTGCAGTGTGGGATAATGGGGTTTTCTTGCTGGGAATTTAGGAGTGCCCCTGAAGGACTGTACGACTATGCAGGCAAGAGCTCAGCTCAGCAGACTAAGGCTTGTTGTCTAGTAATGTTATGTATAAAATTGGCTTGAACCCTTTTTGGCTCACAGAGATGATTTCCAGATGCTGGGCCAGAAACTTTTTTATTACTCCAAAAATGGGAGAAGGGGGAATCCACCTATCTGCATCCCAATGATTGCACACACTAAGCAGGAGAGATCAGCCCTTTGGACTTGCCCAAATTTTCTCAGGGACCTAACCATGTGTTTGGCTCAGGGAGAGCAGAGACTGCCCATGGCCTGAAACACTTATTCCTGGCTGAAGCTGAATTGCTCTGGCATTCTGCAGCTGCATGGGAGAGAAACAAATTCCACCTCAAAATATGAGCTTTTCTATTCTGCTTTTACTCGCCTTTTCCAAATGATGAGGGTTTGCCAGCTATTATGTGCATATATTTGTAATTTTCTGGCCAGCACGTGGGTCTGTATTCTATGGCATGTGTCCTGCACTCCGTGCCTAACGCTGACTGAGGTCACAGCTTTCCCACTGGGGGCCCAGTGGAGTGCCTGCCTGCACCTACAGCCGTGGCTCCAGAGAAGGCTCGGGCTGCACAGCACAGAGCTTTCTCCAATGATTGACTCTTTTTCTTGGAGAGGATAGTGGGGTATCTCTGTGGGGGTGACAGTGCAGAATCGGGGGGCTGGAGCTTGCTTTAAATGAGTTCACTGTGGTGCAGGCAACAGCTTCATGTGGCATTTCTCTCCTGGGTAAATTATGCAGCTGTCTGCAATGTATATGTACTCTGTAGAACTAGGGCTGTCTGTTTACCCTGCTCTCTCTCATTAATATTCTTCCTGCAATAATTCCTCCCTTCCCCACATCAAAATTATATTTCCTGGGGTTTTTTTCGTTTTTGGTTTGGTGGGGTTTTTTGTTTGTTTATTTCTTTGTTTGTATTTTTTGTTTTGTTTTGTTTTGATTTTTCCAGGAAAGAATAAACATTCTAGTCTAGAAAATGGAACAGGTTTTATTGTCCTACATCTCTTTTTTTTCTCTTCATCTCCCAGGATTTTCAATTCACTCTGTAAGAAACATTCATGTCTTCTGGGAAAGAGATGACTAGGCTATGAGTTTTTCTCCCCCGTTATATTTTCAGTTTTTTAGGGCAGGGAAGAGAGTGCTCCTTTAAAGTAACCATATTCTTTTATGGTTGGTTGAAATGTATTTTTGTTTTCTAATAGTTTAAGAAGTAGATATAATAGTTTATAATAGTAGATAAAAGTTTTAATACTCTTTGTCTGGCTTTTACTGTGATAACTTTTTTTTTTTTTTTAAGAAACTGTGGAAATAATTTACTTTAAGTCACATCTCTAATAAAACAGAAAAGACTGAGAACAAGCTTTTGTACTTTTTAGAACCTGCACATCAAACCAAATTCTTCATAGTTCTTTTTTATAAAAAGTTGGATGTGGGTTATTTTTTTCTCTCCTGCCATAGCCATTTGCTGTTATAATGTGACAATTTCCATGACTGTTTTGCATGTTGATTTAGTTGAGAATGACTGTTGCTCTCTTGGATGCTGTCCGCATAATTAATGTCTCCTATCTGTCTCAAGCAGAAGGAAGAAAATCTTTCTTATCTCTGATGGAAATGGTTGAGAGGCCCTCTGGGGCCAATTAGATCACCAAATGGCAGTGGCATCCTGTAAGAAACCACCATGGTGCATTTTCATCATTCTTTTCAGCTAAGCAGGTTGGAGGATAGGAGGGAGGGAGACAGAAGGGAAATGTCAGGGTCCCTGATTAGAGCAATAAACTGGCAAATAGACCACATCTTGCTTCCCAGTTGAAGGTGCTGACATGACACCTCTCATTTTTTCAACCTCATTTCTTTCTGGCTAAATAAATTCATTTCATCACTGTTTTGAAAGCACAGCATCTTGATGACAGCCTGAATCCATACCATTTAATTCTAGCATTTCTGGTATCTTTTGACAACAAGCAGACAGAAAATACTGTTTGAGATAAACAACATTTCTCTCCAGTTCAAGTTGCAATGCGTTTTAATCAGAACATTTGAAACAGCATCAAGAGCTGAAGTGAAATTGTTTAGGGTTTTCTTTTCTCATTGAAAAATTTAATAGCATGTAAGAGTCTGATGCTTCTTATAGCATTACTATAATTCCTGGTTTTAGCGATAAGACATTTATTAGAATTATCAGCTATTGCAACAAAGCCCTAAAATTCAGAACCACTTAAAATTTTAAGTTGTATCCTGAAACCATCAGTACAGTATAGTGGTAATCTTTAAGTGCAATAAGTTTATCAGTGATATGCATGTCATGCTGTTAAAATGAACGTGTGTGTTGCCTTGACATTTATAAATGCTAAAACCTTTACCTTGTTATTCAATTCACAGCAGGAGATGATCTTTAAAATGGTAACCTTCTCATGCTTATAGATTATTGTTTAATTTTATTAGTCTTCCTTTTATAAAAAGAAATCATAGTCATCATAATTTCTTCAGTGTTAAGGAGCACAATTTTAAGTTGATGTATTATTGTAAGTTATGAGAACTAGCATAGGAAAAACTAATTTTAGGAACACATATCTCTAATACTGCTCTTAAATATCAGCTTAGGAAGTTTGTCAATAGATAAGAAAGATGACGTTTCATTGTACGGATTATATTAGTCTTTCAAGTAAAATTTGTTTTGTAAATCTTGAATGAATTCCCTTTAAATGACACAAAGGAGCAAGCTGTAGCTTTTGCAAGATTTTCTCAAGATAAGCAGGTCAAATATGACTCTTCATGTAGCAGCTTCACATGCTATAGACCAGACTGTCATTGTATATGAAGTGTTGCCCCTCACACACGTGCTGTGCCCAACTGTTCTCATCATACAGGGAAATATTTTACTGAAAGTTAACTCTGCTTAACAGTCCACTGGTCCAACACAGGACATCTCTCACCTAAAGGGACCTGGCTCAGTGGAAGACCCCAAGCAGTCCCTGTGTATGTATCAGTACTCAAGTTGTTGATGCAGCTTGAATTGAGAGTACAAAAACAAATTAATAATATGATAGCCCTTGTATGCTCAGGAGATAAAAGCCTGCAGGGACCTTAGCAAGGTAAGGAGGTCACTTTCATCCTCACTCCATTTCCTACCTGTGAAGCTCAGATATCTACCTGTCAGGCTGCAAATCTTGGTGGGTTGCACTTCCGGTGTGGTGTAACCTCTTTGCCCATTCTTGTCACTCTTTATCATTCACTTTGCTGGAGAACATAAAGCCAGTTAGTTCTAGAGATTTTCCTAGACAAGGGTGAAATTTAGCAGAACTTCCCTGTAATGGGAACATGCTACAGCTTACAGAAGTAAAAATGTATTGTGGTTAATTGTCAAGACTGGATAAATACTGAATCAAAGTATTGTGTACATGATGGTTGTGCCTCAATTTGGGTGAGCCAGAAGGTTGCCCAGATTGAGAAACCAGCAGGAAAGTGCCAGCTCCTTTCTTGCTGAGATCTCTGAGAGGTGGCTGCATGTTCCCAACTCCCACCCCTGCACAAAGCCACTCTGGCCAGGCTGTTCATGGAGGGGTTAGGGCTGTGAGATGCACAACAGAGTGCAATTACAGCTGTATACATTTTATTCTGGGTCAAGACAAGCTCTGCAAGTTAAGACAATCTCTGCAAATTTCAACATTTACAACTGTCTGTTGACAAGAATTAAAAAGTTGAGAGGAGTGAAAGCTCAAAGAAAAATCTTAAAAGTATTCTTGGATACAGCTGCAGCTCTTAGAGGTTATGGGGCCTTGTCAACCTTCAGTAAAATCTCTTTTCCTCTTGCACTGAATGCAAGCAACACATTCGGTCTACTGTGTGCTGTTCTGTGTCTCTGCAATATCCTGAGTGGGAATTCCACTGGATATCCCTAAAGCTGAAGGGAGATACTTGTAGCAATTCTGCCTACACAGCACACAGCAGGAAAGTGGATGGTCCTGACTCCCTAGTTGTTCTGACATTTCATTTGTGAGCTGAATGGGGAGAATTCATGACCTGAGTTTGTAGTTTTGCATTCCATTTAATGCTGAAGTTGAATGAAATAGATGTGGGTTTGGGTTATTTTCTGGAAAGCATGTTACAGAACTCTGTACATTCATCACCTGCACAGTCACATTCAGTGGGTTTTTGCTGGTGCCTGGCAGCTTGGGGGGCTGTTGAAGCAAATAGCAAATTGGTCATACTAGAGCAAATTACAAGATCAATCACAAGGTAACATCCTTTTTTTCCCCTGTTTTTTCAGAAGTCATCAGCTACAGATTATCTTCTTGTCATAAATTTAATAATTTCTTCTGCTCTTGTTTTGTGAGAGATTGTTCTCTCAGATCTCCATTGTGTTCAGCACATATGCACAAAACCACACTTCTACAGCAGAACTCTCAGTTTGAATCTCCCTAAAGCCAAAATGTATTAGATCCACCACTGCTAATTTGTTGTTGATATAGACCCTAAGAATAATCACCTTCAAAACTCTAATCTTTTTCAGAAAAAAACCCTTTTTTTCCTTGTTGAATGCTCTTGAAATGGCTAAAAATTCACTGAAATAGTTAATACTAGTATGAATTTTTCCAGTGTAATAGTTTTGGGGTCACTTAAAAATCACTGGAAATGTAACCTCTTGCACTTCCTGTAAAACCCTGAACTCTGGATGATAATCAAGACCTCTAGAAAATTGTGGGCTGCACAAAAATTGCAGATTTTGCAATTTTCTGACCGCTGTGTAATTTTCTGGCACATTTGAATGTGTGTTTGGTTCAGTGCCAGGCTCCTTCCTCCCCCAGACACCCTAAAATTAACTAGGAGCTTTGGGAATTTCATCTGTCAAACAGAGACAGGAATGTCCAATCAGCCTGGAGGAAGCATGGCTGAGCAGCGCTGACCCAAAGCCCTTCTCAAAGAAGGAAGGAAGGAGAAAACGACAGATGAGCAACAGTCTAGGAGAGAAAGGAGAGGGAGGACAAGATCAGAAGGGGAGAAAGAAAAGCTCTGGGGAAAGGGTGAAAAGGCAAACTTGTAAGAGGAAAAAGAGCAATAGAAACATTTGGAACAATAGCTTGTAGTTCTCTTATAGAGTTGTGGGCTTTTTGTTGAGACTTCACTTGGGGATTGACAGTGGGAAGATTTTTATGCTAAAACCCCTGGAGTTTCTTCTCTAAAAACTGAAGCAGAGTCTAGACTCTTTCTGGCTGGGTTAAGGAAGTGCAGAGATCCTTCAGAAGCATATGTAGTACTGAATTTTCACAGTGAATGTTCAGGGCGCACCGAATTTACAGCTGAACTTTGCACAATTGATGGAAACTGGTAGATGACAGGTGGATTAGGGAACAGGCTGATGGAAAAAATGGGAAGCTGGGGCATCCAGTGCGAGTGCAGCAACTTTATCACCACATTCACTGCACTACACAGTTCTATTAATTTCTATTATAACATTCTTATGGTACTCTAAGACCTTTAGGTGTCGTGAAGCACCAAAAAAAATTTTAGACAGTCTGCATTTGTCCCATACATCTTCCCAGCTTTCGCCCATTTGCTATGCCATCATTCTTAGCAACCGTGACTCATTGAGAAATAAAAAATTGCCTGTTCTTGAAGCCCAGCTGGTGAAAGAGCACCTCACGGGACTTACCGTGACAAATCAGGACCAGCAGTACAAAGCTTATGGGCTTCAGAAGCAGATCTTCAAAAGTCTTCAGGAAGAGGGAAGTGTTTTAAACAGGGAAGCAAAAGGATTGAAAGGAATGACCAGGAGTTTATCAGAAAGGGCCGAGGAAGAAATTACATACTCCAGGCGTATTTCCTGACTTTCCATGCAGCTTTTGGCCTTGGGATTGGGTCCTTTGACTAGGACCAATGTTGTTATATCAGTATAGTAGCTTTACACTTGGTGTTTGGGCCCTAGACAATTAATTTCAGAATAGAGTCATAATTTTGTCAGTTGAGAAATCACTGCCAGACTAAAAAAAA
>WBMY01011705.1:293777-416755 GCA_013397315.1 Donacobius atricapilla | reverse complement strand
AAGCTTTAGAATTATAGAATTACTGGTGCAAGTGCTTTCTTTTGAGATTGATTCAAAATCTGACTCATTTCTAGTTTAAGTCAAGGTTAGTAGGTTGAAAAAACATTAAAACAATTATCTAATATACTGTGGGATGTGTGGACAAGTTCTCAGTTCTCTAGGAATATTTGTTATTTTTGTTAGATGTAATTTATTCTAAAAGCATGATTAGAAGCTCTACATCAAATACACCACATGCTCATTTTATTTCTACAACCAAATAAAATGCTTCTGCTTTCCTGGAAATTATGCACTCCCTGCTATTAAAAGAAATTCTGACCTCAATGGTGGCGTGAACAGTAGTTCTAAATTGCCTTACAAAAAAAAAAAAAAAAAAAAAAAAGAAATCACCTAAATCCAAAGCCAAAACCAAAACCATAACTGGATGTTCCCCCCGACCCTAAATTAAAAAGAAATCTAAAAGAAATTCAAACAGTTTGAGATCATAAAAAAATAGACTAAACCATATGTAAACTGTCAAGCTTCAAATCCTTTGAGATTCAGAAATTCAGGCATTCGAGGTTTCATATACTGATCTGAACACTTTCTCAGATTTGGAAATCTCATGAGGACACAATCTCATGAGATATTCTGTTATTATTTTTTCCAGTTTGGTTAGACATATGGCACAGCATGAACAGCTCTACTTCCAATGTTTGGTTTCTGTTACTCAGCCATGAAATATACAGTAAAATGATACTTCCTCCAAACTGCAGTGCTTAAAAAATGTTTTGTTCTAATTCCAGTTGTGCTTTGGGGTCTGATCTGGTTTTATTTTCCATGTGGAAGGACTAATGAGTTTTAATATGGGATGTACATGGCCCAAGATTTTTCAGCTTTAAGTAATATCTGTCATTGCACGTCACTGATGTTACAATTTGCAGAAGAGGAGAGTTTGCTCCTATTCAGAACAGTTCCTTTATCCTCCTTTCAAAAGCCTTGGTTGTAACTATGCTGTTTATAACCCAATAGTTAAGAATCAACAACATACCTCAGGCTACTTGCTTCCTTCTTTCCATCCTTAAGTTTCTGAAGCATGGAAAAGTACAATTGACCCATTGAGACCAGTGAAGATACAATATTCTGCACCTTGCTCTGTTTTATGGCAGTATCAGTATATAAGTAACATTTAGTAAAGACAATATGCACTGAATTTTGCTCCAAAGTCAATTCATTCTATACAAAAAATGGCATCTTTGACACCCATTCAATATTCACATCTCTCACTTATTGTTGGGTCCATGCTTCAAAGCATTGAATTAATACATCTTCTTAATAAAAGGGTTGTAAGAATTTCACAACATGGACACAACTATGTGTATGGCCTTTATCTTGGTCTCAAAAACATTATCTAAATAATTTTGTAAACTTTTTTTTTTTTAATTAGATGAGCCCAAGGCAGACTTCTAATATGGACTTCTAATACCCTGTAACTAAAATGAAAAAAAAAAATGTGCACTTGGAACATGGATTTTTAATTTACAGTGTTGAACAATCGTGATTACATGTACAGGTATTGTTATGGTGGGTAATGCCAGAATATGCATGGAAAAACCTACACAGCATCCAATTTTAATGCAGTCATACCAAAAACCATCAAACATTTCCCAGCTAATAGTGGTTATTTCACTTACGCATATTCAGTGAAGTAAGGTCTCTCATATCACAACAGACAGGGAAAATATTTCTCAAATCCTTTTCATATAAGTACATTTTCTGTTCCTAAAAGAATATTTTCTTTCTTCCTAAAAATATTTCTATGAAAATAACCATCAGTTAAAAATAAAAATGCCCTCGGGTATTTCCTTTCATGCAAACCTGTAGTTCAGTTTTACTTGCAGAGATTTCTAGCAGCCTGTTCTTGGCCTCACCTTGAGAAGCTGTCAGATTCTCACTTGCTAAATGTTCTCAGAGGTCTCTCAGCTTGTTAGTGCATTGTGTGACTTCACAGCTTTTGCAGTGACTACAGACATCATCGTGGCTGTAAATCCCATGTCATGCTTAAATATTTAGAGGGTATCCATGAGCTGCTGAACCTGTGATAACAGCTTCCTCCTTCATCCAGAGATTGTCTATGAGGAAGCTTATATTTGGTCTTTCTATGATAGAATAATGGAAAGCACCCCACAAAGGCTCTGCTTCAAAGTCCTTTCTGAGCAGAAGAACCCTCTTTTCTCCCATATGGCATCTCCAAGTACATTTTCCTGTAGTCAGTTTAAACTGTACTCTAAGGACTCCCTGAACTGGTGGTAACTCTGCACAACCCTTCATGGTTTGCATCTGTGAGATGCATATTTCTATGATATGCAAATGCATTTTATTCCAAAGGACTAAAAAGAAGCTTGAAACTGTTTTTGGTTTTTTTTTTTGAGATGCCTGGGAGCAGATGAAAAGTCTTAATGGGAATGGCATAGGTATGGTCCAGCGGAGGAGCTTTGAGTGAATGATGCCACTTTTATTATGAGCCATTTGTATAAAAAGGAACATGCCAAAGTCTCTGCAAGGTTTAATTATATAAAACATGGAGGATATGAGAGAGATTTCTCCACCTTGCCTTACTGCATCTACCTTCAAGGATCAGTTTGTCAGTAAGAGGGTGACATAATCTTTAAAGGAGAAAAAAGTAAGACATAGAGTAAATGCACTTTGGGTGCTATCCTATGAAATATCCACATAAACGCATACGGAGGGGTCAGACTTTCAAAGTATTTTGTCTCATTTAGCTCACTTCTTTCTTTGTTTGAGAGAAGAAACCACATTTACAGAGATCCAGGAAGATCTAGAGAATGTCCACAGTGAATGCTCATTCTCAGTTACCTTTGAATAAAAAGATTTATGTAACAGACAGCAGGATATAGTTGGAAGGCATAGTTGGAAGGCACTTTCCTCCCTAGTCTTATATGAATAAAGGTGCACAGAATCATGTATAATAATTCCATATTTATTACAAAACCTGGATGCCTTGCCTTTTCAATGTATTTTTCAAATATTCTTTGCATTTCTTTCAACTAATTTTAAAAAGTGTGCCATTATTACAAATAGAAAAACTAAACAAATTTTAAAACCCAGCAAGCTAAAATAAAACCAGATGAAACAGACATATAATTTTGTTTTTTGGACTTATATCTATCTATTTTTCCTGAGCCCCATCAGCTGGAATCTTTTCTGTTTTAAAGACCTCACAATTTTTTTCCTTTATCCTGGCCCCCACTATTTCTTTTCCCAAAAGAGCTGAGTGAACTCACACTTTCTGCCTTACATTAAATTCCATATAATCTTCCCCATTGTTAAATGAACTGTAAGCCAGCAAGGTACTGAATTAGAGACTACTTTTTCCTGGCAGAGTAGACAATATTGGGTTCAGCATGAAATTAGTACACATCCTTTGATTGAATAACTAGATAAGGATAACTTGGGGCTCCCCAATGTTCTTACTGTCTCCTAAGACTTAGAATGAAGTGAAATGGTAAGTCTGGAGTAATATTCAACATGAGAAGAAAAAGGGACTATTCATAGATAAAAATAACTTTCTTTTTCTCTTTCTTTCTTTCTTTCTTTCTTTCTTTCTTTCTTTCTTTCTTTCTTTCTTTCTTTCTTTCTTTCTTCCTTTCTTTCTTTCTTCTTTCTCAGTGATGCATTCATATTTTGGTCACTATTGTGGTTAACATCAGCAGCTTTGCTGGGGACATTCAAATGAAACTGAGGGGAAAAGTAAACATAGACTAAATTGCTATGCATTAGTGTGTGATGCAGAGCTATAAATCATTCATGATATCTTTATAATGCAATACTATTTGGATGTTTCAGTCTGGAAAGGAGCCCAAGTGTTTCCAGGCATGCTAAGAGCACACGAAATTATGATTGGGGACCATATTTAAACCACCTACTCTAAATGCCTAATTTAGGCATTGTTACTAACATAGTGTTTAAATTTAAGAGTGAGATGAGTGATCCAGGCCTGCCAGATCTTGCCTCCACTATAGCTGGTGGGAAAGAAATAGCTGTGACTCCTAATTTGAGCACTGGAGGTGGGATTCATCTCACCTAACTTATCTCACAGGAAAAATAGTAGTTCAAATCTGAGCTGGAGGCCCTTCTTTCAATGGAGAGATGGAGACACCTCCACAGTGTCTCTCCTGCTGTCATCTGTTTCAGAAAGGGGTGAATTTTTCTCTAGCAGTCTTTTTTTCTATTTGAATAGCTTAGACTTAGGCAAGTCATTTCTGAATAGGTGACCTGAAATGACTACACCTTTGGTGGTCAGTTTAAGCAGGAAGATATGGTCACACGTTGCCACCAGCTCCACAGGGTGCTGAAACTGCCCGGGACCTGCAGAATCTGGTCCACAGGGCAAGGGAGCCTGGAACTGGAGTGACAGCCAGGCTGGACAGACAGGACCTAGCTGAATGAAAGGAAAATAACACTTTGTGAATAGATGCATGAACTTTAAATTACAATATTAACCCAGTCATTCACATTTTTCACTTAAGGAGAATTTTCTATGTTAATAGAATTACTCAGCTGGAAGTCCTGCCACTTTTGCCAAGTATTATGAAAACTCCTGCCTATGTGAATAATTTGTGACCTTCTCATCAACTTATACCAGGAGATTAGAGTGCAGGGATGTGAGAAGTCTGACAAAACTAACAAACTTTCCGTGGAGCTGTTTTGATGAAGATGCACTCTGAATAAATAACACTCTCTACTTGTATATGTCCAGTCCTGGGGCAGCACCTCGGGTTTGCCGCACCTCTGCTCCCAGAGAGCACTGTGTGGCTATGAATGAGCAGGGACACGGTGCCAGATTAGTAGCCCTGGTTTTTCAGCCTGAGATATTTTGATTTCTAAAACTCCGTTCTCACGGGACTTTCCGTAAACAAAATAAGATGTTTTTGCTAACTCTATCTTGTTTTCATTCTTTCTTTGGAGGAGGGGAGAACTTGGTGTCTCTCTGTGTTGGCCAATGTGATTGAATGGGTGTTACTTCAAGCACCAACCGGTTTAGCTCTAGTGACCTAGTATATAAGGAGGTCAAATTTTGAATAAAACTTCTTCAGTCTTCTGACAAATTCTGGAGTTGTGGTCTGATTTCGTGTCCTACAGCGACACCAGATTCCCTTTTCCTACAAATCTAACTGTATTTAGAAATTTGTGGTGAATGGACCAATCGGGCAATTTTCCTACACTCGCAAGTGATTTTTGAACTAACACATTTGTGAACAAAGTTTCTGGGAGATGAAATTTGAGGGGAAATCAAATAATTGTGTATTCTTTCTGAAACAGCTTGTGATCAAATGGCAAATGTAACCAGGCAAGTCCTGAGTGTCAATTTCTTACTCCAAAATCTATCACGGCTTTAATCTCACATGGGCTTCCTTTGTTCTTGCTGATTCCCAGAGCTTAGGTTCTACTTTGAAGAAACCAATTCATGTATTACAGCTTGCTCGAGCCCACAGTTTTTGCATCTAATTATATCAATCATACATAAACAAGAAACTTAATGAACAATAATAAATTTAATTAAAATATAAACAAAGTGTAAAACAGTAAACTGGAGCCAAATAAATCAGCAGTAAAGAAAAAGAATGTCAAAGCAGAAAAGAGCAATATTCAAAACTCATAAATCACAAATTACCTTGTCGATCACATTTGTGCTTTAATATTCACTTGAATTAGGTTCTGAATTCCTGGAAGGAGAGAGTCGTAGGAATAACCAGTGTCATCCTAGGAAAAGAATTCTATATCACTTTCCATGCTATGAATGAGCTTTCCTCCAAGTTGCTGAAATAAGATTTCACAATTACTTAAAAATAAGAAAGAGTAAAAAGACAATTAGGAAGGAGGATGTTGAGACCCTCATTTAATGAATCACATTTTGGATTTCTGGTGTATCTCTTTTTTTGTTCTTCCAAATATTTTGCTGGCCAATGAGATTATGGATTGTCATTTCAGACACTTTACTATTCTATTCCTATTTACAGCATTAATGTACTTCTAAATCAGATATTTTCTCTAGGCTGGTGAATATTATCCTTCTCATTTGAGTGTAAAATTTTGTCTGGATAAATGAATAAAATATCTATTTTATTGCTGTATGGAAATGATGGTTTGAAATTTTTTCAGTGAAGATACTTTCTAATATGTTGCTCTTATCAACTTGTATACTATATTTTTCTGATAGTTTTGTTACAGTGTACATGTGGATATTTAAAAAGTGCTAACACTGTTAGGCATCTCAATGTGTTATACTTGTGTCCATTCACTAAAATTACAAATGAAAAGTCTAGCTATAAAATTTACAATTTACTTGACTTTAGTTGGCATATTTTGGTCAGAGTATAAACAAATGTACTGTCTGTAAAGCCCTCTCTCCCTGATGAACTGTGGTAGTCACTTAAAATCTGGATCCTTTGTTAGCAGATTTTGAGTAAAATTCTTACTTTGCTCTGTATGTTGTCATTGATACTATTTTATGCTAAGAGGTAGCTTCTGAAAATATTTTTTTGTTAGTCATAGTTGTAATTTTCTCCTATTGCAAATATATATGGGTGACAGTGATTTAAGTAAAATCTGAAGGCTCAGTCTGGTCCTGTCTCATCACTAACGCTGTCATTCACATGTACAGTGGAGAAACCACGCTCTCCAGATGCAGCAAGTTTGCAAATTGCGGTAAACATGCCTCTTGGTGAAGGTAAAGAAACTTATGACAGATGCAGTTCTTTGATCCCAGTCTCTGACCAGAAGGTAACAACTTTTAACCTTGGAGTTGCAATCGCAGTTGCATAGCTAAAAAATTATGTAGAGACTCATTAAAATTTGGGCTGCTCCATAAAAGCACAGCTGCCAGCTCTGATGTGTGTACATTTTGAACACAGTCTGTAGAAGGTCCCTTTTCAGAAACATAGTCTGTTGTAAATCAGAGTAATAAAAAAATAGCCTGATGTCTGAAATTAGGTAACCAGTAGATGTAGCAGTTTGTGCAACAGTGCTCCCAGATCTTTCAGAAATGCTTCCTGATGAACTTTTTGAGGAATTTTAGGGTGTTTATTACCACTGGGAAAGGCTGGCAACAGTGAGCTGGGTTGGCTAGCAAGCTCTAGTAATTTCTAAAAAGCTCCGTCAGATGTTCTTGATCAAAAGGTGATTTTCTGTTTGCTGCTAATTCCTGATTTTGAAGACCCAAGCACCATTCCAGGAGGTGCTAAGGAGAGTTCTCCGTAAGTGTCTATGCAGAAATAGGAACAGAAGGGTGCTGTGCACAGTGTATGGGTGTGCTGATGGTGATGAAGTGCTAAAGAGCATGGTCCTCACTGACTGATGGACTTCTGCCTGGCGTGCCAGAGTTGAACTCAAACTGAGCTTCTGAGGGAGGATGCAGCCCTGGGTACTGGGCTTGCCGAGATGACAATCCACTTTCTTGGGCTGGGGAAGATGTGCTCCTTGCGTGCAGGAGGTGTGCACTGGGGAAAGGGCTATGCAGTCAAGTAAAGCAGCTGTGGGAGGAGGCCACCAGGCAGCGCAGCAACAGAAAAAACACTGACTGAATCCTCTTCATGAGTCTAACTGCACTGAGAGAGGAGTAGACCAAGTCTGAGTTTACTATGGATTTCCCTGATGGTAAAGGCTGGAATCTTGTGGCTTCTCATACTGGGAGGATAACTCCAGCCCCATCTGCAAGTCAGTAGCTACAGAGAGGGTGCAGTGCCCAGGTCTCACATGAAGGGCTGAGAGTTGTGTCCAGTGAAGCACCTGGGCACACTGAGCCTAAGACTTGCAGCAGTGTCAGGAGGGAGCAGAAGTATGAGCTTTGGGAAAATCCCTGCTGCCAGGGATGGACACCGGCATATCCTGGTCTGACCTGGTGTCTAGGGATGTTTGCAGCCTGTCAGGAATCTGGATCTAGGGCACCAGGTTGCCAATCAGATCCTCAGATTATCCCCCACTGCTGCTCTTCTCTGTGGGCACCAGTACTTGTCGGGGAAACACAAACTGTAGTAAGCATGACATTGCATTTGAGGTGGAAGCCAAGGGTCCAGGAGTCCAGCTGGTATCTCCTCGATTCTTCCAGTGAGAAGCAAGGACTTGATGAAAAATGGATGGACCCCATGGGTCAAGAAACTGTTGTAAAACCAGTGTTGACAACAGGGATAATTTTTACAAGCTTGGGATCCTCTCTGAGATAAAAATATCATCTGCATGACCAGTTGCAGCAAGTACCAAGGGATAAATAATCTTTGTCAACAGGCTGGCCAGCCTGGGAAGGAGAGTTTTAAATCAGAAATAAAGGAGCAGGCAGGGGCGATGGTAATGACCCCCACCCTACTGAAGAGCTTGTGGACTAGATCGGTAAGAGAGCACAGAATAAAGGCTGGCAGAAGAGATCTTGAAATAGGATAGAAGAAGTAGCCTGAAGAGCTCATTGATTTTAAAGGATCATTTTCCACAAGCTCAAGTTTTATCCACCCGCATGGGTGTTCAAGAAAAGATGGCAGGAGACTTGCATGGATGAGAAAAGGTCTCTAAATTTAAACATCAAAACCAATTGAACAGAAGCTGGTGCTTCTCTAGGAAAAATGTGACCCAGAAGGGATACAGAGGTGCTGTCTAAGTGTGCAGAGGTGGGGTTAGAAAAGCCAAAGCCCATCTGGGGTTGAATCCAGCAAAAGTCATAGAGTGTCTGTAGTCAAGAGAATAGTTAGAGTGGGACTCTCTGTGATAGAAAATGCAAAAACAGAGAAGGCATGCTCTTGAACATAGAAGTGCTGGTAAAATAACTGTAAAAAAATTATATTCTATTTAGTCATGTGTGGGCTCAAACTTTCTGCACTTAAACTCAGACTCATTCCACCCTGGATGCATTTAAAGTAGTGGTTGCTTTAAGCTCCAACATGGTCAGAATACAGTAGACAGATACATTCAGAAGATCACTTTTATTTTGCATAGGCTGACCAGCCATTTTTCCCACTGACAGGTGGCAGAATCATATCCCCGATATTCTTGTTGATTTAAAAAATTTAGGGTGGATATATGTGATCCTGAGTATATTTCTTTGAGAAAGAAAGTGAAATTGTAATGTCTCTTGGTATTTTCCTTCTGCTATTTTCAGACAATTTGAAGGGGTGTGATCATCCTTCAGCTGGAGAAGGATGTGCATAGAAAAGTGAGGAAAAGTACAGCAGAAAAAGAAAAAAAAAAAAAAAAGAAGAGGAAAAAAAATTAAGTTCTAGTTAGATGGAGCCAAAGGGAATAGAAAATAGGGTTTCTGTGGCCTCAGTCACCTGCAGAAGTGTAACACCATCTCAATTACCCCTCATCTAAGTCTTCCACAGGGAAATGGAAATCACTTTCTTCCCTCAAAGAGGATTATGTGTTAAAAGGATGGCAAAGGTGATGATTTTTCTTGCTTTCTCCCTCCAGTTAAATCTTAGATTGCACAGCAATTATATTTTACTTGCAGGCCTCTGGATAGGCTGTTTTTCTCTTCTGCAGGTCAGCATTTCAGGGACATGCTGTCCCTAAACCGGGACAAATATCCATGAGACCCCAAAGTGTAGGAGTCCCAGTGAGAGCAGAAGGCTTGGCATGTAGAAGCGTCTAAGAACAAAGCAGACAACATCCTTTCTCCAGAGACAAAACACATTTTGTCTGTGACATTCTTAGTCTCCATCTGCTTGGGAGAGGGAAAGTTTCCCATATGATGCTGCAGTGGGCTAGTGATTCACTCTATTGATTCACTCCACAAAATGCACAATTGAATGTTAAGTAACTGAAGTCAGCTTTAATGGATACAGCATATGTATACTTCATGAATGCAAAATATGCAAACTATTATTATGTCATCTCTTTTTGTGTTGATAGTTGTGCATTGATTACTGATTAATTCTTAATTGCTTATTAATAGGAGTTGTCATTCTCTGAATAACTTGCATTTTGAATTATCAGTTTAGAATCAAAATTAGAAACACATCTGTTTCTGCCATGTCAAATTATATTTTACATTATTCATATTATTTTCAGTAATATCTCGAGTCAAACACCTGTTAGGTAGTTAAAATATTTTAACATCAGGTTTAGATCTGATATGAAAGCTTGCATTTCTAGAGAAAAGGATGACTTAGAGCTAGTCTTGTTCATGTATCACAAATTCTTTCTGTGTTTTTAGAAAACATTGATTTTTAAATCTCTGTGAATTTGGAGACTGCTCATGAGACCATTTATTATGAGATAGAACAAGGTTAAGCAACTGATGCCTATCCTCAGACTGCCAGGATCATGATACCATAGTGATCTTAGTTAATGATGTGCAGGAAACTGCAGGACAATAGAGATTTGGGAGGAAATATTCTGTGTCTGACAAGGATGCAGGACTGAAAGCTGATTAGTGAAGTTAGAGGATCATTCCAGAGCTGTGTAACAGTGACAGCATGTGTCAAGTTACAAAGAAAAGAAATAATGTCCAGGATTTCTAGGGAAAAGATTAAGCATAATGTACAGTTATGCTACTGCTTGGCTTTGGGCTGCTTTAGTGTCTGTCTAATCCATCCAAGCAGTGAAGTCTGGTTTCAGTGTGGAATGGACATAGGAAGAAGCAAGATTTTCTTGATCATTAAGTTTTCAGTCACTTTCGCCCTCACTTCCATGATAGCTGCTGCTAAAGCTGAGCAGTGCTGGGTATAGACTCCTTTTTGAGAGGTGCTGGAGAGATTGCCCAGCATGAGGCCTGTGCCCTTCATATGCATGGCAGGAATGTTCACCAAGGCTTGTTCATCTCCTCAGCTTGGCAGGATCCCAACTAATGCCATCCCTCGCGCTAGGCTGGGCACACCTGGTCCTGCAGATGGGCTCCAGCTGTAGCCCCCGCTGAGGCAGGAGGGGTCCTGACCAGCTCTGGAGCACCCTAGCAGTCAGTGCAGAACATGCACTGAAAGAAGTCCAACTAACCATGCAGCAGACAAGGCAAACAAAACAACACCCTGATTCAAATTTGGAAATTTCTCTCCTCCGCTCACTAAACAATCTGCAAGTAATTGAGCGAAGTCAAACGTCTGCTGTGACACCACTCCTTATAAAAAACTTGGCATACCTCATCTACTCAGGAAGACAATTTTTTTCCTCTTTACAAAGAAGTTACAGAATTTGCCTGTCCCATGCAGAGATGTGCAGAAGGCTCTGTTGTACCCTCTGTATCAATGGAATTCCTGAGAAATTGCTGGTAAAAAGAAGGAAGTTATTTGGTTGTGAGGGTACTTGCATTTAGGGGAAGCATTGCTACAGCTTTTTAGTAAGTGATTGCAGAATTGGGACTGGGTCAGCGTTTAAAATAATGGTTTGTTTGAACTTGAGATAAAAATCTGGTGCGATACAGCCAGTTTTGAGATTGATATCTGGAGTATTGATAAACCTGTATCTTGCAGAAACTAGGGGAAGGAACGAACAGACTACTTTCCCCCAGACTAAAGGACTGAGAATAAATAAGGAAATTTAACAAAGAAGACCAACATTTAGCAAATTTTAACAAAAAAGACAAAAAATTTTCCTTTTTTTATTAAATGGGCACCCTTGGCATCCCACACTTAAGTGGAAGTGAGCACCCAAGATTTGTAGATGCTATGGTTGAAAGGAATGACAAAAGTCAGAGGGTGTGCAAAAGCTTAAAAAGTTTTATTAGTAATTTATACACTTGGTATGGAAATTTGGTTAAATCAGTCCCTTATCTCTTAGTATAAGCACACAGGATTCACTTTCAAGTAAAGGGGTAGGGTGAAAGAGAAGAGAAAGAGAGATGAATTAAAGAGGGGGAGACAGAGAAAAGAAGAAAAGCGGAAAGAAAGATCACGAGTCCTGGCTCCAGTATTGATCCAGCTGATGGAATTCGTGGGGTACACACACTCCTGGGCTTCTTGGGGTTACCTTTTTATAGATAAGTCTTCTCCACCCTAGAGGTAAGTTACTTGCTTTCTATGTAATTTAGTTATCATGTGCAGCCCATTCTTCTAGACCTTTCTGGAAATGGGTCAGAGGGCTACAAGGGTCATTGGTGATCTTGGTTACCCTCTCCTGAGTTGGCTTTTTGTCAACAGCCTGTTATGGCTGTGTCATGGGCTCAGATGGGCAGGGAATCTGAGACCTTTATTCAAAGAAACAAGCTGGTTTTACACACTTCTTGAAGACACAGTATTTCCTTATGTGGTATTTTTCACTAAGCGACCTCTCACCCGTTGCCACGTCAGCAGCACACTTTCCTGATGTCCTCAGGCGGGGTGACCTGCGCCATTACGGTGTCCAGCACCTGCAGCAGGCTCCTCTCCACAGGGCATCCCCCCACGGCACCTCCTTCCCCCAGGGCCACGTGGAGACAGGCCCCTTGGCACTGCCACGGCTCTCTGCAGGCGCGTCCCAGATCTGCACCCCAATTCCATCCTATCTCTCTCCACAGCAGCCCATGACCACTTCTCGACTCATTCTGCACTTGCACAGTGTTGGGTTGTGTTCACTCCAGGGGCCAGAATAAGGACGTGCTGCCCCACCTCTGCATGCCCCTTCTCCAGCCACATCCTGTCGTTCTCATGGCATGTTACTGCCAACAATCCTCGGCTGGCTCCACAGCTATCAGTTTGAGACAGGCACATTAGTCTCTTCATCTCCCAGGCTTCTACAGCACTCAAAGATTTTTAGAAGTCTAAAATGGCATAGCTGTTGCAATTCAGTCATTAAAAACATCTTTTTTAATCTAGATAAAAATTTCAAAGAATTGAATTTACAATCCTAAAATAAAATTTAATTTAAAGCATGAAGCAACTGTAATTCCACTATACCAAGAATATATATGGTACTCCCCTTGGGCTACTTTATAATGACTATATACATGGAGATGTATTTTTTCATTTTTCCTGTGGAAATGTCTTTTCTTAAATAACTAAATTATAAAATTTGAAGCCTCTCTGATCTCAAAGTCATCATTATTTTTTTTTTGTAACTAGTAAAAAATATATCCAAAGAAGAATTTTCACTTTGGTTCATAAACTTACCTAGTAGTGCTTCCTCTTTAATGAAAATTATACACAGTGCTGTTCTTCAGGAAAGACATAAACATAGTTTTAAAGAGTAAACCACTAAAATGAAACACATTTTTTTCCCGACTTTTTTGCGGAATGGACGGGAGATGCAATCACCCATTTTATTTTCGTTTTTTTCCTGAAGTTTCTACATTTTCGGGACTTGCACATCTTTAACAATATGCACTAGCTTCTCTGAGCTTTTCTGGTGGGTCCCCTTAGGATTTCTCCTCCCGAGCATCTGGATTACGGGTAAAGGTACATGATGAAGTTTTGTGTTTTAAGTTTGTGCCCGTGTGTGTGTGTTTGGGCTGTTGCACACACATGCACAGCTCAATGGTGGTGGATCAGTTGATCTGGAAAAGCCAAGTGGACAGAAGTCAGCTTGTATCATGGAAGAGGAAGCTTGATATGACTAAAATTGCTATGACTTTGTTTTTACAAGTATCAAGGGTTTTTACCACCCAGCCTACAAGCAAAATCTTGCAGCCCAGACTCTCATATGTAATTACTTCTTCTATTTAAACAAATATTGCTAAGATATTCTTTTTCCTTTTTACTTTTAGCATTTCTTGAAAATGAAAATACTGGTACTTTGAAAAATAAGAAAAAAATGGGACGACTACCTTGCTGGATATGGATAATGTAAAGTCCTAAAAGGATCAGGGAAAGTTGATTTTCTCTATTATGGGGCCATTACTTAATTGATATGTTGGGATATAAAAGCCACAGAAAATATGCTGATACTATTGCTTCTTACTGCTGTGCAAAACACAACAGTTGTGACCCTGTGTGAGGAGTCTCACAGCTTGCTCACTATTTATTTTGGGAGTGTCTCTTTTTCCTGGAAGATATCTTGCTCTTAAAGACTTTTCATAGGCAGGTGTGCCTGCTCTGGAGAAAGGTAATTTTCTTTTGTCTACAGCTCTTTTTCAGTTCAGCAATAGAAAAGCATCCATCAAAACTAACCTGTGTGTTCCCAGCACAATAACCCAGAGTCAGCACCTGTCTGGCAGCTGTGGGTGATCTGGTCCCTTTTCTGTGGTTTCTAGCCACAAGCAGAGGTGATGGAGAAAGGGTGGCAGAGTTTCCTATCCTAAGCCTCATCATACCTCAAGTATTTTGGATCAGAGCAAAAGTTCTTCTAACCTATGGCCCACACTGCCCGGGTACCGCTTTAAATATTATTAGGCTACTGGGCTTTGCAAATATGCTTTGGGAATCCTTTGTGGTCACCTTCAGAGGGAAGGTGTCAGAGCATGTCTGATACACTGGATGTGGGATAACTCTTCTTAGTTTATGGAGCCCAGACCTGAAGTGACACAGCTACAGTGTATTCCTGTTGTGCTGTGCCCTTGAAATAATGATGCAAAATTCATAGCAGATGAAATAAGAAAGTAATAGTCATTAAATAAATGTTGCTTTGAAGAATGATAAGCCTGCAATACACCAGTGAGAGCTTTGACTACCATAAGAAAATGCAGAGTTAACGATACTGTTATTAAAAGCCAGGCCATATTTTCCATCCATTTTTATTTGTGAGGTCTCCTTGAAATGCCTTATAAAACTTGGGAACTCAGGCAGCTTTTCTCTAGGGAATATAAAACTATAACAGCTGATACTGGTAAAATAGGTTATATGGAGCCTTAGAAATGACTGCTTGATTTGTCCAGTATTTATTGCCTGAGTAATGTACAGAAACGGTAAAACAGAAAAGCACAACTTTCCATCTGTGCTGCATTATGCCATACATAGGAAATATTTTTCATTTCAAATGGTGGTATCCCCGTGGGCTTTCTTGCTTTGATATCCTATGCTACCACACATGATATGATAGAATATAAACAGACTGACTATAAATCTGAATCTTTACAGTTTTGAAAACTGAAACATTCCAGCATTCACTTCCCACCAAACAGGCCTCCTAATGTGTAGTCCGGGTCAGGTGTTTGGATTTTTTTTTTAAGTGGAGGCAAAGGTTGTTACACAGAAACCTGAAACCAGCTATGAAAAGAGAAAAATATTACCAAGATCAAAGCAAAGACAGAAGTATTCCCATCTGGTATACAAGGTGCACAGCCCAAAATCGCATGAGGACATAAGGGGAGGGTTTGCTGATTTAAAAACACAGCCTTCAAGCACTAATTTCCCTTTATTCTAAATCTCTGCTCACAAGTCTGCACACCTTAAATGTCACACCAAAATGTGAGCCTGTGTGACACTAGCAGAACACTCTGCCTTCATCTCTATCCATTCGAAACCAGAGAGAGACAGCATGTTAGAACAGATGGGCTGGTAGATTTAAAAGAGGTCAAATTTGTTGTTTAGCAGGAGGGATCAAGTTTGGTGGGTTGGTTTCTTTGTTTGTTGGTTTGTTTTGTTTTCCACTGCATGCTTTATTTATTTATTAATATGAGTTAGAAATCCTATAACTAACTTCCTGGGACATAGTCAATTTTGTGGATTACAGGTCTCATTATTTCAATATTTTATTCTATTTTTCTGAGTTGAACTTATGTAACTTGATGTAAGTATGGAATTGGTAGCAATTTCTGGTAATGGGGAACTTTGGAGCTCAACAAATCCTTCTGACTGGAGTGAGGAGGGTGGAAGGATGAGTATCAGGTATTCTGAACAAAAACTTTCTGAAGGTGGCAATAGAATCTGGCTATGGAGCTTAAATTAAGTACCTACAGCAAAGAAGAAGCCTTAATGTGATGCTTTTCCAGCAGAAACAAATGCAACCTCAGTAAATCTCACTAAAGAGAAAAGAGAGGGCAGGAGTTGGTGACATACAGATGCTTTGGCCACAGTATCTTGTAATTTCCTTGAGATACTTTAAATCCTCCTACTGGAGGGAGGATGGGTGAGGAGGCTTCAGGCTTCATGTCAGGTTCAGGGGGACCAGGGCAGTGGGGACAAGGTGGATTTCTGGACTCAGCTGTGGCAGGGCCCATGAGCCCACCTCCTGTTTAGCAGGTGTTGTGTCACTCTTGAAGATGAAGCCAGTTCTGCAGACAAGGAAGAAAATCCAATTTCAGCATCTGACAACAATGTCTCTTTAAGATAACTTTTGGTGAGACAGAAAGTCGTTTTTGTCATCGCTATATCCTTATGTGATAATTTCAACATTTTTTTAACCAATAGAACTTGCAGGGACTCAGTTTGGAGGGGTCAAAGGCTAATCAAGGAAAAATGAATCTTTAGTGGGTTTTATTTGTTAATATGCTTCATATAAGAGATATTAATTTTTCCCTATTTTCAAGACTGTGAATTCTTTATGTAGCACCTGGAATTTATTATTTTTATTAATTAATTTTTAGAATGGTTAGATATTTCTTTTCAGCTGATTTCCAGAATCTGAATTTTAAAACATTCATAGAATAATAGAATATCTAAGGTTGAAAAAGACCTGTAAGATCATTGAGTCCAACAATTAGCCCAGCACTGCCAAGTCCACCACTAAATTGTATCCCCAAGTATCCCATCTACACATATTTGAACACTTACAGGGATGATGATTCCACCACTCCTCAGGGAAGCCTGTTCTAATGCTTGACAGCCTCTCTGTGAATATATTTTTCCTAATATTTAATCTAAAACCCCTCTGACATGAGGCCATTTTGTCTTGTCCTAAAACATTAAAACAAAAGGATAAAAAAGGTAAAAAAGACACCCAAACAAAAACCAACACAACTTGTATTATATATTGAGTCAAGGTTTTGGGTTGGGGTTTTTTTTTCTTTTGTTCTTTTTTTGGGGGGGGGGGAGGGAGGTTGTTGGTGTTTTTTGGGGTTTTTTGGGGGGGAGTGTTTTTTGGTTTTTTGGGGTTTTTTTTTTCTGAGTGTTTATTTGTTTGGTTTTTTTTTTTTTTTTAAGATAGACTGCAGGACTGTTCTTAAGGAACTTCACATCCAAGGCTGAGTATATAAAACCAACTTTACTTAAAGTCAAAATGAAGCTGATAGATAATTCGATGTGGCCACAAAGGTTACAGCTAAACTAATAAATTAAGCCAGGTCAGCACCTGGTCAGGCCTGAGTAGAGAATGAATGCAACCATTCATACTGTGAAAAGCTTCACACAGTTTTGCTCTCAGCCAAGTGGTGCTACAACAGGAACAATCTGGGAGCAAGCTCAGGCCAGAAAATGCTCTCCATGGGCAGTTGAGGAAGGGTTAAGAGAGTTAAACTGTATAGTTGTGAGCTTTTCCAAACTCTTTGTCCAAAAACAGTCCCAGGATGTTTGATTTACCTCCACAAATACAGTCAGGGGTGACAGGGGTAAAGGATGTTTTGGGAAGGGGAAAAGGTTTAGTAGGAAACTGCAGTGCCAAAGAAATGTGTTGCACTTCAAGGTCAACAAAACCCACCTTTGGTTTAAGGTCAAAATACCAAGCACCATTTTGAGAATGCAAATTCCAAGAAATTCAGATCCTCTTCTTATTCAGAATTGGAGACATTTTGGAAAAGGTTCTGGCTCCCTAATACAAAAAATTAACTCAGTCTCAGTCAACTTGTCTGGACTAAGACATTTTCAGCCCTAGGTTTAAAGTTCTCTTTTCCCATGTTTTAAGCAAAGCATTATTGTTTTTCTTTAATTTAATTAATGTTGAGTTGTTTTATTGTTGTGGTCTGCTATTTTTATTACAATAGCAAAAATATTTTTAAAAAGCAGTTATTGTTTCCAAGCTTCAGTAGTTTTTATAAGCAAAAAGCCCTATAAATGGTGTCTGACAAAAAAACTTGACATGAATAAGGGAGTATGAGGCCCTACCCAGTGAGGTACTGAGCAGTCTTGTGATTTTTGGGCCAGATGGCTTCATTAGGGATAAATAAAAAGAGTGAAGAGAGAGCAAGCAATAAGAACCATTTAAGGACTATGGAGACAGAAGAGACCTTGACCCCTGGACCACCCCAGACTAAGAAAAGGGGGGGTTTTTGTCAGAAACCATTCTGTGATTCAGAGGAATATATGATCATGAGAGATACTCTTACCTAGGTCTTTACTATGCCTTTGTGACTTTTAAAAGACTTCTTAAAATAAGAAACCCTTTTTTTTTTCTTTCTTTCTATGTCTCAATTCCTTCTTTGGGAAAAAAATCTGTTTCAGTCTCATCCTTACATCATTCTGCCCTAATGCATCCCAGCTGGAGGGACTTTCCCTTCATAATCATAATTTTCCCCAGTTTGAGGCAGAACCACTACCCTTCCTTGACCTGCACTAGTTTAATTGGGGTAGGAGTTAGCACAGGATTTGGGCAGCCCTCACCATGTCGATGCTGCAGTGCTTACCTTATAAGCATCTTGAGGCCCCAGAACAACATCCATAGTTCAGAATTAGTCAAAAGATAAAGCAATGAAGAACAGTAATTGAAATTCTGCACACTGAATGAGGGTCACTTAAATGCTAATGAAGATAAATATTCAGCACAGAGGGGTAAAATTCGTCACTTTTTCAGTCTTTGAATACCTCAAATAAAGACTTTAGGCAGGCATTTATATCTCCTGTAGTTCCACATCTTGTTTTGAGGAAAGACACCTACAGTTGCTACAGACCATAGACCAGTGTTACCAAAATTAATGCTTTACTTTTTGTTTCTGCAGTTTACCCACAAAACCCATCAAATAGTATGTATGATTTTCCCCTTCAGCAGGGAACATATATCTGGATTGCTGCTTCCAGCTGAGGCTGCATGCTGGAATTGGCCTTTTTTTGCTCATTTCTGGCCCCTTCTACAAGCTACGGATATTTTGTTGCTTAGAAGGACAGTCCCACCAGAAGGTCAGGGAGATGCTCTGCTACAGCCAAGAGTGTAAACTTCCTCCTGGGAATGAGGGTGTGATTATCAGCCCCTTCTTAAAGAGACATTTAAAGAAGGCCTACAGAAGGTGACCTTTATAAATACCTGTCATAATTTGGAATCAAATTCTTTGCTCAAAAACAGGACTAAAATGGGTCTGCATACAGGTCATGATTCTCTCAGATTAATTTTTCAATTTCCGGAGTAAGAAAAAAGATCCCCCAACTATTTGGGGAATTTTTTTGTTTGTTTTATTTCTTTTTTGGAAGGGTGGGGGTTGTTGAGTTTTGTTTTTTTGTTGTTGTTACTTATTTGTTTGGTTTGGGTATTTTTTGTTTCTTTGGTTTGGGTTGGGTTTTTTTGTTTATTTAGGGGTTTTTTTTGGTTTTTTTTGTTGAAGGTGAGGCATTCTGTGAGCACAGCTGAGGAGGGGAGGCAAGGATGGCTTCAGCTTGGTGCAGCATCAGCTCATCAGCTCAGCCAAACGTACGAGCATTGGCATATGTCAAGATGCTGCAGTCTGAATGTCGACACATGGTCAAATACTTCTCAGTAGCCCAAGTGTGATGTTTAAAAATCCCTTTGTGGCTAATGTCTAGTAAAAGGATACATTACTTGGCTAGAACAAAGAGTGTTACACTACAGACAGAAATGGAAACTCTCCAAGTACTCCTGTTGTGCTGTACAAAGCAGCATCTCTCTTAGTCTGTGCCATTTTCCCTTGTGAGGGAAAAGACTTTTCCTGATACAGGGGCTACAGTAAGCTGTGCGGATAATGGAATAGCAGAGAGAATTCACAATAAATTTTTGGCTAGGCTTTGGGCTGTGTAAACAGCTTAGTTAGGTTTACGGCAAGTTTCATTCTATGCAGTGAGCCTTGTGCCAGCCTTATTCCTACACTGCCATGTGGAAAATACTGGAAATAAAAAGACTGATCCTTTGAAAAATGCTTTAGTGGACTTGATGAGACAGAATAAAAGAAAAGACAAGTTATGATGGATAGGCATAGGGGGTGCTTGCTGACTGCCTGCAGGTCATTCCCAAATCAGTTAGAACAGCTGCAGAGGGGAAAAAAGCAAATTAAAAATAAACAAAACAGATTTGCACCCATTACACTCACTGCCTTTGCCAGTCTTTGCACTCAAGCCTGGCTTCCTGGAGTGAAAGGAGAAAGACTTCAGATTTCACAAAGGAATATTAATAGAAGTAATAGATGAACTTAAGAAAGAAAAACGACTAAGATGAATACAACTTGCTTTTGGTGTGAACAGATGGGTCATGGAATAGTCTGAGGAGTAACTAATGGGACATTGATGCTTAATTGAACAAAATAGACAATTAGCAGCTGAAGAAAAATCTGGGGAACAGTAAATAATGATAAGATGAGGCCAGTTCTACAGGATGATTTGAGATTCATTATAAATAGTACTTAACAACTCACATTTTAATATATTCAACTACAAGGAAATTGGTCATATTTATAGGGCAAGATTCTATTTTAAAAATCAGTGATGCTGCAGATGATACAGGGTCACTGTAGCCAACCAACTGAGCACCCATTTCCAGCACTATTAAGCTTGGAAAGACCCCACGGGAACTTTTGAAGTGGAAACAAGGAAAATTATAAGGCAGTAGTAAGTGTGGCTCTCCTTGACATTAATGAGAGCATTACTGTCAGTTCTGGTGTCTGTGTTAAAGGTTACTAGAAAAGGCTGACAAGAATTATAAATACCAGTACCATCCAGGAAAAACATGTTTTCAGCTGGAGGATAAAAAGTTTGATTTCTTTAGTGCATCCAAGGGAGGGCTAAAAGGTGACTTGTTTGTAATGTACAAGTACAGCCTTTGAGTGATTGTTTTTGAGTGCAAAAGGCTCTTCATCCAAACATATAACACACAATTTAGTAGTTTGAGTGATGAATATTTAAATAAAAATACCTTCTCACAGCAGTTGATTTTATAGGCATTTCACGCATTCGTCATCCCTTAAATTCTTCAAATAAAGACTGCATAGCTTTCAAAAAGACAGCTGTTTTATCTCAACCAGGAATTATAAGTCTTATTCAGGTACTACCAAGCAATATTCTCTTTTTTTGTGTCACGTTGTATGTTAAAGGTAGCAGGGATAGCAGTCATTTTGGACCTTAAAATAGAGCTCCAAGTGCATTGCAAACATATTAGTGGCAGCAATTTCTAAGAATTCTCATCAAAATGTCAGTTGTGCATAACAAGCATCTGCCTCCATTGGGTTTTAATATGTTTTCAAGGACTTAATTCTAATTATTTTGAGCCTCAGAGATGCAGAATGGGAATCCAGCTTTATTTTGCACTGAATAGTTCTGCTCTGCTAGAAAGGAAGTGATCTTTGCTTTATCTTTCTGCACAGAATGACACAAGAGCTCCATCAAGTACATTTCTTACATTATTAAATGAAATCCCTTGACTAGCCCTTGCAGGCTCAGGAACGTAGCAGCCTTTAAAAGCCCTCAGAAAAAAAAAAATAGGAAATGTGGTTGCCTCTCCCTTCTATTATTTGGAAGGGAAAAGCATTCTCTTGTCAATCAATCAAGAACCAAGATTTAAGCATTAGCTGCTAAACCAAGTAATGACATGAGCTTAGGTGATTATATACTTGCAGGTACCAAATGCTCATCATTAAACGTAAGGACATACCTAAGGAGCTGGGTAATCTAAATAGCAGTAAGCCCTTATGACCATCCAGTTGCCCTATTTCTTTCACATTTGATTTTATTTTTTAATAATGCTGACGCCGGAGGTGCTACTTAAGAAGTTCAGAGAGGCAGGAGCAGCAAGTTCCATCAGCTTTATAATAAATGGGTGTGTAAGAGGAAACCAGCCAAAGGGCAAGCATTTGGAGGTGAGATATTGAGAACACCTGCTCCTCCCTCAGCACACTTGTGATTAAACATTTTACTTAGTATGTGAACTGAAATGTGTTATGCTAAACTGGGGTCAGAAGGCACAATGTAATTATGGTTGTTATTATTACCACAGAGGCCAAACAGAAATCATATTGGGAATGACTCTACGTGACTGCAAGAAGGAGTAAATCTCCTTGGGTGAGGAATTGCATTTTGGATGGAGAGGATAAAGACTGTTTTACTGGAATTTTCCAGATCTGTAATAGTTTTCTCTTCAGGAAAGCACTAATTTCTGTGTTTTTTAAACCTCTCTTAGTAAAACACAAAAACAAATTACAAAGAAAAATCCCAAACCTCTTGGTCCAAATCAGCATTCTTTAATGCTTTAATGATTTTCTGTGTGAGTTTGTGCTGAAGTGTTCCTTCATTTCCTAAGAAGTTTTGCACCTTTCCTTGGTAAATACCTACAGGGTAAGTTTCTCACCTCAGGGCTGGATGACCCATGGCTATTGTACCTGAAGATAGGTGATGAAGCACGGACACACAAACAGACAGACACACAGACACGTATACACCCTCCAAATCACACAACTGGTCTGTGATTAAACATCTTTAATAATCCCTAATCATTTCATTATATATTTAAAGATTCAGTCAATTTTTTTAAAAAGCAATTTATGGAGCTAGGCTTCAAGATGTAATTTCACACATTTCTTACTGCAACGGTTTGGAGCCAGTGCTCTCACAAAGTGCAGTGGAGCAGTAATTAATGTTCTAGTGTAGTGTGGTTAAACCTCAGGTGATAGCTAACACCACCAAGCTGCTCACTCACTTTAACCTGAAAAATGGTGAGTTGAGGTAGAGGCAGTTCAGTAGGTAAAGCAAAAGACAAGCACACAAGCAAAACAGATAAGGAATTAATGCAATACTTCACATTGAGCGGGGAGGTAGCCAGTCATCCCAAGGACAGCAGGGCTTTGCTGTCCAGAATGGTGACTTGTAAAGACGTGTGCTTTGGTCTGCTATGTCTCCACTCAGTCCCTTGTGCATCTCCAGCCTACTACCTGTTCAGGAAGTGTAACGAGCAAAAAATACCTTGACTGTGCATGCACTGCTCAGCAATAACCAAAGCTATCTTTATTAGCAACACTGTTTTCAGTACAAATCCATACCATAGCCCCCATACCAGGTACTGTGACAAACAGTAATTCTATCGCAGAAAAACTCAATAAAATCTTCACTCTTTTTCAGATGTATCCACTGGATTATGGTTTTTAATATAGAATTAGTAATTGTACATTAATATATATGTACAAGCTGTTAATATTTGTAAGAAGATTAAATTCTCAAAGTAAATTAAGTATAATAAGAAACAATGACTAAATTGCTCAATAAATATGGTTAATAAGTGCAACTGCTCCCAGCGCAGAATTTGAATGCGTCTTAGAGAAGTTAGCAATTCCGGTTTCTTACCAAAAACTTTCTTTAAAGTTCAGGGACAGAGTACATTTGTATTTTACTGATTTTATTTATCTGGAGCAGCACTTTACACAGCAAGAGAATCACTACAAGGGGTGAAATGCCACCAGCCTTTTTCCCTGTAATCAGTAGAAATAATTATACAGAAAAGCAAGTATAAAATATGGTAGATATTAGACCCCAACCCTAAAGGCTCAGATCCTGAATCCTTCTGTCCCTGATTTAAAAGGAAAGGACAGTTTAATTTTGACTGTTGAGCAGCCTTGTTACCGGAATCAGAAAAGAAATTTTTTTTTCTAAATTTTACCTGAATTTGGCTTTCACAATTCCCTGTGGTGACATCTTATCCAGTCTAATTGTACAATTTATAGTTTAAAATACATTTGTTGGTTTTGAAGCTTAGCCTTTTTTAATTAACTGAAAGGTCATTTGCCTATGTACTGAGTTAGGTTGTGATGCCTACTATGAGTCCCATATGTTGATTGAAAGACTTAAGTTCCTTAAATTTTATGCCTTTTTCTGTTTTCAGTTAAAATTTTCCCTGCCAGGTGTTTGCCACAATTTGATTGCACAACAACAACAACAACAACAAAAACCCACAAAAAACCACCAAAAAAAACCCACAAAAAAACCCCAAAACAACAACAGCAACAACAACAAAAAAAAGACCAAACAAAAAACCAACCAAACAAACAGACAAACAAACCCTAGTTAAAACAAGAAAGCAATTTCTTCCAATGACATATATAGTGTGTTTTTAAATGAAGTTTTTCACATGACTGTTTAAACTGAAAAGCCTGAACAGTGTTAAGCTTTTCAGCAGAAACTGGAAAACTAAAAGGCTGTCTTGTCAAAGGTGTGTCTTTATCCCTCCTGTCATAATTATTCCAGGTATGATGAAGTTTTGAATTTCAAGTTTTAAACCAGCTACTCTTAGCTCAAGCTCTGCAGACCATATTAACTGAATTCTTAACATACCATTCAGAATTAAGTACAGAGAGTTGTAGTACAATCTCACAGTTGCAAAAATACCAAATATACAGGAGTAATGTGGTGCCAGAATTGAGTTGACACATAGAATTAGCACTCTCTTTTTGCTTATGTATGATCTTGAATTCTATAACACTCTATTTTTTTTTTTTTTTTTATTTTGGCAACCTTTAAAGCACAGAGGAAAAGCAAATCATACCAGAATAAACATTTAACTTGTCTTTTCATTCATCTTGCTAAGGTCAGCATAGTCCTTTTGTAAGAGTCCCCTATAGCCATTTCTCATACTCCCACCATATGAACTTTTTACTTGCTCCTCAAATTTCAGAAATTAGAACAGGACAGTCTGGCATATGTAACTGTGACATCCTCACTAAAGAAACATGCAAGTCATAGGCCCATCCTAGGGTGTAGAAGTCCCGATTAATCTGTTGGCCTGGTCTGTGGTGGAGTGACTGCATCAGCAGACAAGGGATGTCATCTACATACGCTTCTGTAAAGCCTGACAGATTCCCCCACATCATTCTTACCTCTAAACTGGAGAGATATGAGTTTGATAGATGGATTTTTAGATGGATAATGAACTGACTGACCATGTCCATAGTGACAGTCAAAGGCTCAGTGTCCAAGTGACAAACATCAGTGAAGAGGATGTGTCTCAAGAGTCCATACTGGGACCATTCCCACTCGACACCTCCTCAGCTGCATAGACAGGGAGCTGAGTGCACCCTCAGCGAGGTTGCCGATGACACCAAGCTGAGTGGTGCAGTTGGTTTGCCAGAGGGAAGGGATGCCATCTAAAGGGTCCTTCAGTGCCTTGAGGAGAGGGCCCATGTAAAGAAGACGACGAAGATCAACAAAGCCCAGTGCAAGGTCCTGACCTTTTGGTGGGACATCCCCCCAGTGTCAATAAAAACTGGGTGATGAACTGATTAAGTCTCATTACGTAACTCTTTCCATCATCCATTTAAGCCACATCCTTTTAGACAGTTGTGTAACTGTAACTATGTTGTTCCTGTGATGCATCTGAATTCCAAATTAGGGTTTTAGAGTTAGTTTCACCAAAAAAATCGGTATACCATTACTGTTCCATCAACATTAAACTGATAGACTCCACAATAAATACAGAAAATATAACCTAACCTCATATGCAATTAAAATATTCAAAAAATCTACAGATTAACACACTTAATACCAGAAAACAAGCAATCCTCTAAACAAAGCCAATATTCTCTGGCATTTAGATGAGATTGAAGATAATACTGCATCTGTTTTTTAGAAACAGTCACAACGGCAAATTTACCAAGACAATGAAAAGCTCTTAGCAAGGGGTTACTTCTCTTGTGGAATTAGTTTTAGTTTATTCTTGTCATCATATAATCTTATTGCAAAGAAAGAAAAACTTCAGGAACTATACACACACCTGTGGATCATAGAACAACCAATCATGATGATATCTATAGAGAAAATAATAAATTTTCATTTACACTGAAAGAAAATTATACTTTTACAATAATATCATTACAAATGCCCCTTCTAAAACACTTAATATAAAAAAATCTTATCTAAAATAACTGTCACCAGGACTTCTAATAGAAATATTAAGTAGAACCAAGTCTTGTCTAAAGTGCCATCACCCCATGTGGCTGAAAACCGAAAAGTCATTCTTGTGACTGTTGGAGTAAATTCTTAATGAATAAATGACATCAGTGTAGAGATGATCCATGTATTTGCAGGCTGGAAGAGAGGGTGGAATCAAGAGCTGAAGGAGTTTAGGTTGTTACAGACCTGTGTTGCTTTCAACAACTTCATTGATTCTAAGCTCTGGAATCTGCTGTTTCTTCCTGAACAGTGGTGAAGTGAACCAAATATGCCCCCCCAAAACACATCTGCTGTTGCCAGTAAAATCAGCTGGAAATTCTGACTTCATGCAGAATGGTCAATAGTGTACACAAGCAGAAGGAATGAAAACATGCTGCTTGCTTCTGTGAAGGTATTATTTAATTTTAACCCCCTTTTTCCTGTTCCAGACACCATGTAATTGTCTAGTGTGGTTATATTTGTACTTCTTTTTCATCTGGGTACAATCCTAAGTTCAGAAGTGTAATGAAGAACCCTGCCTCATGTGGGTTTCCGTTAAATCAGAACAACGTAAGATTTCAAGACATTGGAACAGGACTGTGTTTTGGATTTAGGGTGAGCAAAAGTTTGATAACACACCAATATTTTGGTTGTTGCTGAGCAGGACTTGCACTAAGACAGAGAACTGTTCAGCTTCTGATGGTGCCCTGCCAGTGAGAAGTCTGGGGATGCATGAGGAACTGGAAGAGGATACAACCAGGACAGCTGAACCTGACTGGCCAGAAGGATATTCCCTACCACACGGCATCATGCTGAACAACAAAACTGAAGGGAGCTGGCTGGGGATGACGGCACTCTGCTCAGGGACTGGTTGGGCATTAGTCAGTGGCTAGTGAAGAACTGCATTTTGCATCACTTGTTTTGTGTACTCTTTTATCATTATTACTTTCCCTTCATTTTCTGTGCTATTAAACTCTCTTTATCTCAACCCAAAATTTTACCCTTTTTCTGATGCTATTCCCCATCCCACTGGAGGGGAGTGAGTGAATGGCTGGGTGATATTTAGCTGTTTGTCTGGTTAAATCACAACACTGGTGAACTATTCTGCTCAAATGAATAATGTCATTGGAGCCAGCAAGCCTTGGAGAAGCTTAAATTTAGCAAATCATGTCTCTGTAGGACTGGAGACACAGCTTGTGTAACAGAAAGTTTCTACTATTCCCTAGGACCAGCATGCAAAATTGACTTGAACAAATCATTAGATAGCCATAGAAAAATGACTTAAGGATGTGACCCTCACAGACCTGATTTCCTGTAGGCTGCAGAGGAACAGTAGGGCAAGCACTTAGAATAAAAGCTGTCTGTTTCTCTAGCCTTTGTAAAAGAAGTTTGGGACTATTTTCTTTTGCTTGCATTTTTTACTGGAAAAGGTAGTACAGAAAGATAATTCTTGCCAAAATATCTCCAGGCTTAAACATTTAAAACACTATTTTGGTGATTTTTATAAGGTCTAGGTACTACAGTAGGATACAGATAGAAAAACAAGGTTTGCAGCTAATTTCATGTACTCCTATTAGCAATTTGAAGACTGTTATGCAGGAAATACACCAGTGATGTCAATGTCCTTGTAACATTCATAAAGGTGCTGTCTAGGTTCAGTTTCATTCTGATCTTTGTACCCAGGAGCTATTTTTTCCCCTTATTGTTATTTTTGCAATTGCAAAACATGAATCATAAGAAGAGCCTTTTGCAGAAGCACAGTTCTATCCACCATCAGCAGCTCCTTCTGTTTGCCACAACATTCCCTCAAACCACCTATTGTTATGAGAGTGCTGCTGTTGGTTAAATGCTATTATACAAATAACATTAATCATATATGCTTGCAGTTAATTTTAATTACTCTGCTCTCTGCTTCTCTTCTCCTTTCTCCTGTCTTTCCTCCAGTAACTCAGCAGAGGAACTGAATGCCCACTGTTTCTGTGCCCTTCCTGAAGACCAAAGGAAGAACAGAGCAATCCCTCTGTGAGCTCTGACAGCAGTTAAAGGGGAAAAAAGGGTGCCTTCAAGTAAGAGAAATAAGAATCCCTCATAAAAAAAAAAAAAGTGTTTTGAGACTGCATTGACAGCCGGAGCAATATTTAAAACAGTGTCTCAATTAATTTAAAGTGTCTAAATTCATTAAAGCACCAAAGCTCACAAGACAGCTGCTGCTGAGGGTGGCCACACACTACCCAGTTGGGACTGACTGCTGGGTCCAAAGGTTAATGCTGGGGATGTGGGGAGAGGGGTTGCTGATAAGCTGCACCATTACAAGGCCCCGGTTCTCTAGCCTTAAAGTGGTCTCATTGTTCATAGTTCCCAACATGTATGTATATTGAGAGTGACCACAGCGTCTGCCCTCCGCAGCCAGATGAGTGCCCTCCACATGAGTTAATTCTATGCTGAGTAGATCTACTGGATCTGGTGCTCTTGGGAAGCCCAGGCACCCAAACACTGATCGTGTGAGTCACTGTGTCTGCATCAAGAAGCCAAAATCTGTGAGCTAATATTGCTCCTTTTATAATAACTTGTCTGATTAATGCTACATCTCTTTTTGNCTATATGTCTTGTGTTTTCCTTTTTTGTTTTTTTGTTTTTTTTAATTCAGTGGTAAAGAGGCCCATTTTTTTTCTCTGATTATTAAGTGAGAGTCAAAGGCCTGGTTTGAGACACTGGTAGCTCATATTAATGATGTCCACTGGGGCCAGAAGCATCCCAAGCCTTGTCTGTGTGTGCCAAGTATGTCTGAGTGTCCCTCCACAGGACACTGAGCCAATCACCCTGGGCTGTTAACATGATGAAGGATTTAACCTTTTGTAACGCCAGTGAGTACCATTAACTAGAATTACAATACTACTGTTGCTGTCCTCTCTCACATTCTTGATGCATCCTTGGTTCATTTTTTGCACACTGAGCCACTTTCAGTATGTTGACCACTGTGACATCTGCCCAAGGGGTCAGAGTGAAATCAGGGATCAGTTCCTCGGGCAAGCTTTGTTTCTTGGGGGAAGACAGCTTTGTGTGGACTGGACTGCGAACAAAGCCCTCTTTCTCTGTGCTTTGCTTCTTGATGAATTCTGTGTCCCTGCAGGCTCATCTTTAATGTTGAAAGTTTGTTCTAAGTTCATACTTTGCTTAGAATGTTTATAAAAATTTGGGGCTTGACAACTTAAGAAGACGTATGAATTCAACCATGTACCTTAATTTTCTTTCTGAAGCCAGTTCAGACCTATGATTTTGCACCATCCCTCCTGCCAGGTCTGTAAGATTTTCTCCCCAACATTCTGCTGAGGAAGGTGGCTGAGGAGTGAAAGACACATCCCAGTTTGAAGAAGATATTTATTCCTGCATATCTTTGTCATGTGTAGTGAATTCAGGCCCATTATAGCTCTGATAACAGCTAGATGATTCCTTGACTCCATTCTTGAAGGTAAGGAACGATGCTAGTTCTCTGGAGGAAAGGTCTCTCCCAGACCAAGGTGGCTTTTAAATCTTGGCTTTTTTTGAATAAGAGGAGATTATTAGCTGTTTTGGTGCTAAGATATGGTTAGGCAACAGTAGTGCCTAGAGACTCAAAGTGATAAGATTTTTTTATTTTTTAAGCATAAAATTAATATTTATTTCTAGGAGATAGAGGGGTCATAAGTGTGGATGAATTAACAGAGCAGACAGAACAGAGTTGCTTTTTTTCAAAGGTCGGCTGTTCTCACACCCATTTTTTCCGTTTTGTAATTAGTGTGAGAATCTACTGTGCAAGGACTCCATCTCAATTTTCTTCACCTACTGTACTTAGCAGATCTATTCCACTCCTGGCTTACCTGCATTGATTTCCTCAAGTGTCTGTAGAATCGGGCATTTCTCCAACCAAAATGCTTTCTGAAACATTTGCAGTGTCAAGAAAGTGCTTTGCACAGAATCATCACAGTGCTGGTAACATCTTCAGATAATCCTATTCGTACTTTAGGCTGATATTTATATCTGGAAATTGAATACAACCTGTTGGTATACATGCCTATATGTATGTTGGTATATATGTAGCCCCACCCCAAATAAGGACAAAAATCAGGCAGCCCCCACATTCCCCCCTCCAAATTCCCTGGTTCCAAACAGTCTTTCGAAAGCATTGGAAACCAAGTGCTGGAATCAAAGTGCTGCTCTCACAAACAATGGGCTGCAAGAAGCAAAATCATCCTATAAAAATATACCTCGTAATTGTACAAATATTTGTTCTATAGTTTCTATTACAAATAAGTTCTAATATTGCTCAATTTTATATAAGCATTTTTAAAATATAATTTCTTTTATGTTCAACCCAAACCATTGTGCACCTAAATAATTTAAGTGTCATAAAATTTCAAAGGTACTGGAGTAGCCAGCATGATGTGATCCTTAACTGTGCCTTTATTTAATTAGTGCACTCTCAATACTTCAAATTTTGGTTTAGCAAGAAAGAACAATCTTAAGCTACAGTCACAGATATCCATCCTGCTTAGAGTGGCTTCAGTCTGAAAGGTATTCAGCCCAACCTGATCCTCCTTTAAGTGGGAAAAGTGCAGGATGATTTAATGCATATAAACTTTCAGGTAGGTGCATGAAAGTCACCAGCATGTCGTGCACCACTCTCCAATCTCTGTGTTCAGTGAAATGTTTAACTTTTTCAACAAGACAGGTGACCTTCCCCTAGCTGGCAGTCTCCAGCTCCTGAACAGCACTAATCCCTTCCAAGGGGTTTGGCATGAACACTCCATCTCAGCTTTGTGTCTCATCAGTCTGTGTGGCAGGCTGTGATTATTAAAGTATGAAGATGTGGTGTTAAGGCATAAGCAAGGAGAAAGGAGATAACCTGTTTGTATGCACACTAGTATTTGATCTGTGCTGGAATAAATATTGGTTTTGGCACACTGAAACCCTTGGAAGCTTCGTCAGAAAATTAAATACTCTGATGATAGGCCCATATCTCTGTCCAGAGCTGGATGCTTTTAGAGATACGTCTGCCAGGGAAGTACTCAAAAACCTTTGTAGAAGGTCAGATAGCAAGCAGCTGAAGCTAATGCTGTGTCCCACCACCAACCAGAAGGGCAAAAAGGGCCAAAAGGACCATGAAGCCCTAACTAGCACAGAGAAGTGTCTGTGCAGCATGTTTTCCCATCTCTTAGCAATGTGAGACTCCTAGGACTTCTGAAGCAGAGGTGCTGTCTCTGTTTTACAGTCCTACCCTGACCTAGCTGGGCTTAGCAGGCCAGGGATGGTAGCTGCAGCCCTGCTGAACCATGTTCTGAAGTGCCAGCCTGAGTGAATGTCTGACTGATTGGCTCTTGCTGAACTCCCTGATGTTACTTGCAGTGAATTAGCAAGATTCAGGCTGGCTGTGTCTACACAAGCCACAAGCACCAACATACCTCTTGTGAGATTGTGGCAGGATCCAGAGACAGATGACTCTGAATAGCAGTTTCTGAAGAAATACTGGTGGAAATCCTGGATTCAATAGCTTATTAAGTTACAGACCTAATTATGACCATTTAAGGTCACTGTTAACCACCTTCTCACAGGTACTTTCAGCAGAAGTCTCCTGCCATTTGGGGAATGTGGGAAGGGCACACAAATTAGGTTTTTTCTTTCTTCATATTTCTGCTCATCACTACAAAGATGCATCATCCAATGTGACATCACTTCACAGGCAAACACTACCCTAGGATTACACCAGGGCAGTCCTGTCAGAGCTCACCCAGCCCAGATGCCCAGGCTAGAGGGATCAGTGGCCTTTCTGAGCACTGGAAACTCAGCTGGAGCATGGCAGGCACTGGCTGGCTGCTGGGCCATGCTGCCGGCGGACACTCCCCCACCCTTACACCAGGAGGAGGAAGGATCAAGCTGATGCAATGATGACACAGCACTGCTCTCCCCACTTTTTAATCAAAAGGTTGAAAGCTCTTAGCCTTGCTCTACAAAATGGAAGCAAAGTCTTAAATATTGACATTTTTGGCAAATAAAATTATTCTTTCTGAGCCTGGCCCAGGAAGGACTGCACATTACATTTTCTCCCTAAAGAATATGATACTTTTCCAAAATTCTCTTTCCTTTTTGCTGTTGCTATTCACCATGGAGTAGGCTCATGAAGAGCTGCTGACCCCATCATGTTTTCAGTTAATGCAATAATAATCTGAAATATAACACTGAACTCTCCTCATGACAATCTTACAAGCACCAAAAAAAAAAAAAAATCTCAATAACCTGTCCTGGGGCAGTGCAATTTTGGTGCACAATTTGAAATGTGATTTACTTGCATTCAATTATATAAGTACAGGTTTAATATATCCAAATCAAACTAAATACATTGATTTTCAGGAGTAAAATAATCAGTTTTGAATATGGAGCATGTGGAATCAATGTTTTCAAGGAGTCACAGCTTAGTAACTCTAATACATTTACTTATTTTGTGAACGAATAGCCTCTCTCAAGATAATTGGGGTGTATTTGTCATATATCAGTGTCAATTTTTCTGACCAGTTTAAAAATCCAATCCTTCTATTTTTCACTGGAAACCTACATTAGTAATGCTCACACTGTTCATTTATTGCATCCACTTACAAATAAGGGGAGGATGATACCTTTGCTCTAGTAAGGGTTAGAAAATTAAATTCTTTAGTATTCATATTTTATTTATAATATTTGAACATAACATCAGCAAGAAAAGTGAAGTGTTATGTTTTACGATCAAAGATATGTTCTTCTTTTCCAAGGGCTGCCAGTAATCTATTACTGACTAAAAGCATGTGAATTCCATGTTCATCTTGAAGATACAATATACAATATTTCACATCTACTGCACTCGGATTTCAACAATCAGCTTCTTTCAAAGACACCCTGACAACTCAAATAGTGAATTATTAAGTCAGGATAACAAGGACAACATTCACTTTCCTTGTGCAGCTCTAGCTAGAGTAGAAGACTCTATTAATTGTCAGACCAGAAATAGGCTGGGATTTGCTTTGTACATTGCTAAGCAATTTAACTGGAAGAGATGGGTTATGTATGGCAATAAATGACCTTTCTAAAAGCTTGTTTTTCCACCAACTGCTTGCGTTGAAACCAATTGCAGAAGTCATTCAAAATGAGCTGTTTATTACTTCCTAAATGCATTTACTGCATGCCAGATGTCCATTTCAAAACATTCTGCTGTGTGCCTTTTAACTGACCCTACACTGAGACACAACTGCCCGTAGCCATTACCCTGGAAATGCTGCTCACTTAGCAGTGGGCTGCCAGCCCAGCAGGCCCTGGGGCAGACCCTCTTCAACACCACAGAGATTAGGAGGAGTAAAAGCAACTCCTTAGAGGAGATGAGTCCATGTCCTGCTCAGATGGATGATTGCATCCCAGAGTAAACCAAACTGTCAGTGTTATCTCATGAGCTGGCTGATGATAACTGCGAACACATGGCAGTGCAAACTCCCAGCACGGGATGCTTGCAGGGTTCCTGAAATTGCTTCCTCTCTTGTGCTGTAGAGTTACTTTTTAACTAAGCTGTGTTTTCTGGGGTGGCTGTTATGCTGAGTACTTCTATTTTGGCTCCTTAAACACTTCTGCCATGTTCCTGGTGTTCATCCTCCTGCCCCACAGCAGCCACCAGCAGCAAGGCTTAAATACACTTACCCTCACTTGGTGCTTGCCTTCAGGTCTGTGCACTCTGGGATATCACAGACACATAGAATAGTTTGGAACAGTTTGGAAAAGACCCTTAAGATCCTTGAGCCCCGCTGTAAATGTAGCACTGCCAAGTCCACCACTGAACCAGGTCCCCAAGCCCCACACCTGCATGTCTTCAAAATATGGAACACTGCTTGGTAGATGCTGGCCAGAGGAGCTTCCTGGAAGAGATGGACATCTTGGGCCCAATTCCCCACTTACCCACATCAATGGACTCAGCAGAGCACTGATAGTAAGAGCATGGCAATTTCTCCCTTTAATGTTCCTCAGCAGTTTTATAGGTTTACCACACACCTTGAGAATACACTAAAACTTTTCTCGATTTTGCTTTAAAATATCCACCTGGTCCTTCAATTAGGCATGATTTATATATGGAGGTTAGGTGGTCAGTTTGGTTGGTTTCTTCACTATTCAACATTTTTTTCTATTAGCAATTTTTGAAAAGTTATTTTGTTGTTCTCTCTTTCAGGCAGTTATATGCTAACTCCCTCTGCTAACATCATCAGGGATTTCTTATAGTAAATGTTCTTATTCCCATAGTGGTACCCTAAAAGTGAGGCTTGGATAAAAATGAAAAATACATAAAATTAAAATAAATTTTCAATCTAAATTAAGATTAAAAGAAAAAAAAAGTTGAGGAACTTTTTTTCACAGTACAATATCAAGGAAATTAAAGTCATAGTAATCTAAAGTTGTTTTGAGTAACTTTGATATATATAGCAATCAGGAAGAGAAATGACTTTTACATAACTGATTTAATTACCATGTAAAAATGACTATTTTTTCTATAACTGAGTGTTAGTACATAAGAAACCAATATGAAATTGTGAAATAGAATGTCTTTATCAAATGACAGGGCTTATAGCAAATGTGAAAAGTAAAGAAAATCTATCATATTTTTTTCTGTAAGACTGAAAACCTTGAACTCAATGCATCATGAAAACAGGTTTGGATTTGATGAGTGGGAATTTTCAACAAAGCTTTAAGTCCATCTCAAACTGCATTCGTTTAATTTCAAATCAGTCATCCTGCAAAGCAAGGAAGTTATCTCCTACTTGCTTAGGAGCACAGAGCTCATACTAGGCATAGCAAGGTCACAGAGAGATCTTCAAGCCCATAAGATACTTAATGTAACATTTGTTTCCACATTACAAAATATGATTATATTCTTTACCATACCTTCCTTGCTTCTGACAAAAAAAAATCTAAACCAAACCAACCAACAAACCAACCAAACAAACAAACAAAAAAACCCCCATACAGCAAGTTGAAATAAAGTATATGAAAGTAATTAACTATGTCTAAATTTCTCGTTTTCCTTCAATGTAAATTCAGTTAAATCCTGAATTTGAAATTAATCCTGGGCTAACTACAAATACTTTGGCTTTAATGCAGTTTCATTAGTAGTTATATAGAATGAAGAAGAATGAGAAAAACAACCATAAAAGACACAAGCAGGAAGTTATTGCTATAGTATTGATTTTTCCATGAACATTAGCTATATGTCAGAGGTGGATTTTTTTATTTACTTAGAAATAAAAATGTGATACTTACCCACGTAAATTATATCTTAATTAACGGTAGCACAGGGAGTCTATTTTTTCAACGATAAAAAACAGTTTAGGTGAAGCATTCAGAGTAAGTTTGCAACTGATTTGCATAATTTTAACTTCCAAATTCTGTTACTTTCAGGAAATGTAGAAGAACACAATTCTTTTGGTAAATTAGCAGTGTTGGAAAGAAAGCAGTTACACCCACGGTGGCAAGTCAGTTTTTCCAGACAACTAAAAAGAACAAAAATTGTCAATCACTCAAATCAGGCTGCAAGGGCTTAACATTGTGCTGGCATGCAAATAAGAGGAGCTGTCTGCAAGAGTAGATCTGTACTGCAAGATTAACAAAAGTACAGGAAATGGTTTGGAACTATCATTAAAGTATAAGCCCTGGAAATTATATCAAAGGAACAGTGAAAAAAGCACATGGAGAAAAAGCAATTACTCCATGTAATTCATATTGGTTTTACCATGGTGTCTGAGAGGAAAAAAAGGGATATACCCTGATAAAGTGACAGGGAAAGATCTGATGTTGAAGTGAAAATGCAGCTGGAAATGTTCTTCTAAATAGTTGTTATCAGTAAACACTTTGAGAGTCTGATGAGGCCTCAGAAGAGCTGTTTCCAGATGCACCTTTAAGACACCCAACATCCAATTCTGTGGCAGGCAGTGCTTGTGCTTACCTTCATACTGAAGATTTTGCAAAGTGGCTAGTCTTAAAAATAAATGGGAAAGCATCTTTTTACATCTCAGAACTAGTCTGTAATCTCTTTGCATACTTGAACTACCTTTGTTCCAGTTGAGACTGGGCGGTTTTATCACTTGATTGTCATTTTGGTCTCATTCAGTGTAACCTATTCTGAGGTCTGACCACCACTTCAGCTGTACACAGCTCTCCCATTTTCAGGCCAGACCTAGAGTCTGAAATCCTATGGAGCCTGACAGCAATTACCACAGCACCTCTGGCATATCCATCATCTGGATGACCCCTCATGCTGGGAGCAATAGCAATTATAGCCAGAGAAGCAACAATCTCCTTAAAGCAACGTATTTGGAACAGAAATGTTTAGAAAAAATAAAAAAAAAGTGTTAAAATAATAAAAATCTGACTTGTCAGCTAACTGTGTTCAGGGAGATGTTTGTAGCACTGAGATCTTAAAACCATTGAAATCTCAGCTGGTATATTCTGTTGTTTCAACTGATGAATCTGTTCTCACTTCCACCATCTATGTTTGAGGCTTCTAAGGGTCACTTTCTTTTTATCTTCTCTGCCAAGACAAGGTCACTGTTTTATTACCCTGACTTCTTGTAGCCCCCAGCTTTGGCAATGAGGCCAGTAATCCATTGGAAATCTGTGGGAAAAGCCTTAAAGAAGGTGTTTCTCGTAGTGATTTTTTCTTGAGAATTTCTGTGGGAAATCATTCTCTTCCCTTTTGTTTTTTGCGACACTCCTCAAAGTCCAATAGATACTAATTTTGCTTCAGAAGCATGGTCATGTAAAGTAAGATTTTCCACATCTAATTTTAGCTGCCTACAAGTTAATTGTCTAATTTAGTCTAACAGAGATCCCTTTTATTATGGACAGAAAGAAGTAGGTGTTCTCAGAGAATAACATATTCCTTACCTTTGGAATTTACCTAAGAATTGGACAGCTTAACTTTTAAGTACCTAAGGTGGTAGAGACCCATCCCACCTGGAGTATTGATTAATTCTGTTCTTTTTTAATAGCCTTTTGCTTATTATTTACACATTTCATATTTTTAGAGAAACAAAAAAGCAACAAAATGCTACTCAAATTTGAGAGGAAGTCTTACTGGCTGTTGGTAACTTAATTGTTTTTTAATTATTAGCCTTTTTTTCTTTAATGGTGGTGGTGGTGGATATTCATATTGACATTTGTACCTAGTGATACTTGTTGGTCTCAGCCCTGCTGGGTGCCAGGCTTGTAGAACGTGGGAGGATAGATTTAAACTGAAAGAGGGTAGATTTGGATTAAACATTAGGAAGAAATTTTTTACTGTGAGGGTAATGAGATGCTTGTACAGGTTGCCCAGAGAAGCTGCTGATGCTCCATCCCTGAAAGTGTTCAAGACTAGGCTGGATGGGGCTCTGAGCAACCCAGTAGGGCGGGAGGTGTTCCTGCTAATGGCAGGGGTTTGAAATGAGATGATCTTTAAGGTCCCTTCAAACCAAAACCATTCTGTGGTTCTGTGATTCTATGATTTATTCAGCTGCATTTTACAGCACATGCAAAGCACATGCTGTCATTGGTTGTAAAGGCTTTGCAAACCAGATGATTGATTTCATGATGCTTTATTGATTTGTAAACCCTCAAACATTCAGGTAACTCTTTTATTCAAGACATTCCCCAGGTTCTTAGTCTAGTATCAATTCATCTTCTGACACCAGCTGGTGCTTTTCTGTTTTCTCCTTCAGATAATAGGTCACCAGGTGTCGCGGTGCCTTCCGGAGAATGTCTTCTCCGCCTGCCGGGCTAGCCCTGGCACCGTGGCAGTGAGCAGGTACGGCCCCGTCTGCTGCAGACACGGCCCATCCTCTGCGTTCCGGAGAACACCGGAGCAGAGGCACAAGCAAGCTGGAGTGTGCTGGCGACAGAGGCGAGGAAGGAAGGAGGACTCTGACTTGGGGCGACCAAGTTTCTTGGAGGGCCCAACGTGGGAACTCCTCACCTTGCAGCCCAGATCCAGAGACAGAGCCACAGACTCAGCCGGCGCTGACTTTTGAACTGGGGAGGGGAAAGGGGAGTGAACAAAGGAAAGTCCAATAGGGACACACCAGGGAGTGGCTCAGGGAATGAAGGACACCCTCAGGAGCCAAATCCCTTGGGGAGGAGGGGGATTTCTCTGGCTGTAGCCTATCATTCAACGCCCTTCCCAGAGCTTTCCAGAAGCTGGGTCGGGCTTCCGAGTGACGGGCAGCTCCCCAGAGGCAGGGGAGAGATACATTGGTTGTCAAGGAGAGGGGGAAAGGGATACCAGGTTGGGAAGGGCAAACAGGGTACATCTATGAACCATATAACAGAAGGGGTGTAAGGGACAAACCATTTAACTATACAGAAGCAAATTAATAAAAAACACACCGCAACAACCAGGCTGTCACTCTGTTCTTTTGTTGTAAATTTGGAAAACTGGCAAATGCTGAGAACTGCATTTGGCACTTGGGGTTATGATGTGTTTTGAGAAGATGAAACTGCAGAAGCCAAGCGAAAACCCCCCAAAGAGGGTGTGGAATGCTCCTGTGTGTAATTGGATCCACTGCAAAACTTTGTCACTTCGTCATGGGCCTAAGATCTTACCTAAAGAAATAGGATTGATTTGGTTTAATTTCGGGGTTTTTTTCTGTTTCACCTACTTAAAAAGGGCAAGCATGCATGTGGATGTATTAGAATAGCCCAGTAAGTAGAAATGACAAACAAAACTGTCACATTACTGCTATTGAAGTACAAGGAGGAACAAGCTGGACTTTTACCTCCATATTCTAATTTCCATGGAATCCACATATATTCCAAAATGCTTAATTAGATGTCATCAATTGAAAAGAAATTGTTACCAACTGCTGGAGTTGGTGGTTGAAATACACAAGGCATGGAGGTGACTGGGTAAATGTGTCAGAAGGTGGGATTTCCAGTATTGCTGTCAACTCTCTAGTAATTTCTTTTTTTTTTTTTTTTTTAAACACGGAGACCTTTATTCTGCTTTCTCTTTACTTCAGATCAAATGCCCAGAGTGACAGTTCCTGCAACATTTCTGTCTTTAATCCTCTACCTGTCTACATATTCTAGCCGATGCATGTGAGGTGAGAATGTACAGGTATAGGAAGTCCAGAGCAGCTATTGCAAATCCTACAGCAAAAGTCTTCATCACATTGCGCATCATTTAATTGCTTCTTTGCCGTATAATCAAGAAGTTATAGTGGTAATCTGGGAACCCAACAAATCTTTTGAATATTTCTCTTCTGAGGCTGCAGATGCTCATATCTGTCAACAAACTGATAAGAGAATGTGGGACTATTTACAAGAGAATGATCTGGTTTCTACTGCAAAATACCTGAGCATGTGTTTCCTTAACGCAGCAGAGGCGATACAAGTGGTGCTGCTCCAAGGGAGATTACTGTTAGCTCCCTAGGACCCCACGTACTTTGGCAGGAACTCACATCAGTTGGTTGAGGAAGCAAGAAGGAACAATGGAAAGATAAGCACACACTCTAGAAATGAGGGGGCTGAAACAGAGAAATATAACTTTTCTGGTAAAGCAAGCACAAACAGCTGAAGATTTATTGATTGTAACCCATATTGCAATGGTCCCTGAGCTAACACTTTAATAAAGTCGCAGAAAATGACAACCAAAAGGAGCCCCAGAAATCATAAATTTCAGTGTATGTGCAGAATGGTGTGGAGAAAATAATCAGCAAAAAGCAGTCAACTTCATCTCAATTTAGAAGCACAGAAAGTGTCATTTGGAGAGGACTGAGGTGTAGAAAACCTTGGAGTGTTCAGTCTTTCCTATTTCAGATGGCAGCCAGTGCCAGATGCTTCAGAAAAAACATGTAGGAAATTCCACAGCAGTCACATGGGGGATAATCTGTCCCCATCTGCTTGCCAGGAAGATCTCATGCTAATCTTTAAAATTAAAGATATACTTACAACTTGAAACATCAGGTTTTATATTACTCCCAACATTCCATTTAAATGTTAACAAGTATAACTGGATAGTCACTTTTGTTTTTGAAACCTGTTAAACCTAATTTTTCTTGGAATTACATTGCAATGAAATATCTGTCTACTTAGTTTTAAGGAATACTCCAGATTTATTACTCTTATTTTTGCAATGATCTGAGCTAACCAACTTTTGTCCAAGCAACCATTTCTCAGTGTTCAAAATACTAGTACAAGAATTACAAAAAGAAAGCACTTCTCTCATTTTTCAGGTTTCAGCCTACACATCTTTTTTGTGCTTCCCTCAGTACCCAAGAAGAGAGTTTTGATTTCAGGGATGTGGCTAAAGTCTGTGCCTTTGGTAGGCTTTCTCTGTGGGACCTAGTCTGCCTAACTTGCTCCAGGTTTTTGAAGAAGCAGGATACACCTATGCTAGTAAATTAAAAGTCTGGGACAGGAACTAAGTAATGGGATTTAAAGATTTATGGAGTTTAATTAATGGAATGATCCTAGAAATATTTTCCTCTGAAAAGTAATATTTTTCAAACAGAGCCCTTGAAGAATTTTCACACTGGCAGAACCTGGGTGGGATAAAAAAATTGCCATTGGTGTTTTAAAGGAAGCTACCCAGTTTTGGAGGGTAAGAGAGATGACGGCAGCTTGCACACAGGCCACATGTGCCCTGTCATTCAGCTTCGGCGACAGAAAACTGTCCCTAACAAATCTGATCAAATGTAGGTATGTAGCCTTGGGAACCCACCTTCCACAGTCAAGTACTCCCTACTTCATCAGTAAAGACAAGTGCACTTGAACTCCCTCCTGATAGGCTGTCTTGCCTAAATCGTGCAACAGGTTTTTCTTTAGGGGATATTATTGATCAGGCACAGATCTCCATCTATTTTCACCCTGGTGCTTTGTTAGCACCTGAAGCTACAGTGAAAGTCTAATTAGGTGTTGTGGATCTCATATTCTTTATTGGCTAACTCAAATAACTTCAGTGTCAGGAAATTTACAGTCATATTTTCCTTTAATTTTCAATCACTTTGTATTGAAATGGATAAGGAAAAAGTAAAAACTAAATTTGAGTTTGCAAGATTTTGTCTAAGTGAAAATGGAAATGTGCCTTTAAGTTAATTTCTTCCTTTAGAAAGAACAAACACCGGTGGGTTTGTGTTGTCATTGTACCTAGACGTGTCAGTAAGAATTCAGGTGCCTCTGAGCAAACGTACAATAAAAGAGCTCCTGTCCTATGGAGTTTAACCTGGAAATGAACCAAATCATCAAAGAGGGAAGAATAAAACGAAGGTCTGGAAAGTACAGTAATGCATTGGAGATCAAGTAACTGACAAAAATGTGCTTAAAATTAAGAGATTTAGAGCAACAGAAGAATTTAATTAATCAGACTGTCAGAACTAGCTGCCGGATAAAATACATCTGCTGATAGATGTATAAGTGCTAGTAAAACACATCCTTCATTTCAGCAGCAGAAAAGGAAAGGCTCTGGAGGAGCACTGGCTGAGGTGCACTCTTAGTTATGTTGTTCAGGTGCCAACGATTGCATATCATAAGATGTATGTCAGCATGGCCAATGAGCAGTGAATGTTTAATTAATATTTAGGATGACACATACTCATATTCATGTAATTCCTCGGTACTTTGTAGGGGGAAACAAAAGCTACAGTATATTTAATGGTTTCTTGCCACTACTGCAAAACAGCACTACCATGTATGCCATGGATCCGATGCTTGGGCCATTGCATGAAATCCCACCAAGCTTCCATCTCCCCTTTTGGTATTACCTGTGTTTTAGGATCTCAGTTTTGCTTTTTTTACACTTTGCCTAGAGATCCATTGGGATCTTGAAGACTGTGTTCCTCTTATTCTTAAACTTTGATGGCTGCTTTCACCTTAGATTTTACTTTGGTTGTCTTTTGTACCCTGAAATCTTCATGAATGAGTAGCCATCTGGCAAAGTTTACGATTAATTAATCAGTGGTTGAAAAAAAAATAAACAGTGGTGTATCTGAAATTGAAAAGTAACATATTCTGGAGTGCATTTTTTTTTTTTCTGTTTTAAGAAGCAGTATTTTATAGCATCTTATTCTTGGAGAGACTGTGAGGATTCTGCAATGGTACTGAAATTAAGAGTCAGTTAATCAAACCCTGATAATAGGTACTTTAAAATGCTTAAAAGAGGGAAAGTAAAGAGATCATGGCCTAACTCCTAAAGCAGAGGAAATTTGGCTTTAACTAGCAGTTAATGCAGAGAGTACCCTCATCTGAAAAAAACGAAGTAGTTGTCTGATTTTGAAAACACATTTTACTTTCTTAGTCCCTTTCACACAGATTTCATCACTGAACTGAGGAATCAAGTTAGCTCTAAAAATTATCGCTGTACATGCCATTAATGCTGATCATAAATCCACTGACTGTAATATCTAAAAACTTCTGTTTCTTACCTCCTGGCCACTGCATTCTCATTACATGATCAGCAGCCAGCAAATAGAAATACTTCAAGGTTTAGCATTGGGAGATTCAGGTCTCCTTCCATCTTAGCAATCTTGCTACTACTCTGTGTAGCTGGGCTGGTGTTTGTCTTTTTTTCTACAGCCCTGAGTTTTCCATTCCTGGTTCAGCAGCTCAGCTTCTGGACAAGACATGATGGGTTCTCAGGTCTATATTTGCATGTACTTAATGGAAAATATCCTGTAACAAGGGATGTTATATGTGTATATAAATACACTCTTAACTGTTACCAAATGTTGGCTACATGTAAAAAAAAGGAGGTCACAATGAAAGTCACAAATTATGTTAATTGTCTGAAAAACATCAGCATATGTTGTATGGATTCCAGCTTGTTATTTGAAAAGCATGAAACACCTGTAAAAAAGTAGAAAGTTATGATAATTACCCAAGATGAACATCAAGTCATGGAAAGTTTATGCAAAAACTGCAATACTCATTGGCTTCAAGAATGTTTCCCATAAGAATAATTTTGAATCTTGACTTCAGAAACATCGGTATCAACATCTGTATATCTTTAACAGAGTGAACGTTCTGAAACTTTTAATAAGATCTGATTGCTGAATATCAGAATTGGGACAGAAAGAAAGAGTGAGAAAAAGAAAATAAAACTGAAAAAAGACTTGGAGCAGTGAACTGCTGTCCTGCAAGTTACCCTGCAATACCTCTGAAAACTTGAGTGTATTAAACTATACATTGATTGACTGCAAAAAAAAAAAAGAAATTCTGCTTGTCTAAGAAAACCCCAGCATCAATAATTTGAAGTGAAATTTGCTTTTAACTAATACACAAAATTATATAAAAACAGTAAAATAATCATATAATAATGTTATTAATATTTACTAATCCAGAATGTTTTTCTTCAGGGGAAGCATGGCATTCTTGAAGTTTACTGCAAAAGTATACATGTCAGACAAAAGTGTTTGCAAAACCATTGCAGGGAAATGTGTGTGTGAAACTGGGAACACTGGGCTGCATTGCCTGGTTAGAGTTCTCACTATTTGTGCTCCTGCAGACTAGCAAGGGTAAAGGTGAAAAGCCAAGGAGCTGAGCCACAACAGTGTAAGCGTTTATGGCTGGAGAAATTGGAATTGTCCTTTTTCAGCTGTCAGCTGGCAATTTCTTACATGGAGAGAAAGAAGGTAGGAGTCTGTTAGATGGACTTCTGAAAATGTCTCTGCAGTGGTTTATATCGCTATCTAATTGTTTCACTAGCTTGCCAGAACTTACCATCTCTATCACAATGGTAATGTAGGACGATTTGAGTTCCCATTTAACAAGTCCTGTTTGTATTCAGTCTCTTTGTCCCGACTGACTTTGGCCCATGCAATGGAAGTTATGACATCAGCTTGGAAATCATTGTGGCTAGTGCTGCTACTCCTCAAAACCTGACATAAGTTCTGACACAAAGTTGGAAAGGGAAGAAACACCTAAAACAAGTCCTCAAAGCTCACTTTCAGTTTGTTTCAAGGCAATTTGCCTTCCTCTAAGCAATCTTCAGCCCTGGCAAGCATCAAGTGGACAGCTTCAGACCACTTCCTGAAGTGGATGTGACAGCCTTGCTTGTTGTGCAATTGTCCTATCTCCTTACTGCTCATTGAGACATTGCAGAAGAATGCTGCTTACCCACTGATAACAGATTGCCTTAATTCACAAAGGCAAAAGTTACACAAGTAGGAAAAAGTTTTGAAAATGAATGAATGAGCTAGAGGTTAATTTTCAAGCAAGCTGAGTGCATCGCTGAAAAGCTTGTGACATTGATTTTTACTATGTATATTCCATTAGGAGTATTTCGGTCAGGAAGACATTTACACATTTAATATACTTGTATGACTTTCAGTGATGAAACTGGGAGTTGGGTTCAGATTTGAGTGTTATTGGAAGTACCTCTCCACCAGGTCAGCTTCTAAGAACAGTAGAATAAATGTGACTTAATGTGTTGCAGTAAATCTCGCATCTTTTATTGACTCTAAAATTCTAACGATATCCAGGAAACGGAGACTTGAGAAAAACTACTGTGATGTAACAAAAGCTTCTTCTATAAAAGTTATGGAACACATATGCATTAGTGTTCCAAAAGTTTTTTCATTGTAACAAATATTCAGAATATATTGATATTCTCTAAGTAGATTTTAATGGACCTTTGAAATTCATTAGGGTGTTTTAGTCTTCCTGCTAAATTAAAATTAATGTCTTCTGCCTAAGGAACCAAATCCTGGTTGTGGATCACATTGCAGTAGGAGTGTGGTGGGTCTTTCAGCTACATAAACCATCTGTGCCCTGAGTTCAATGACACAAGAGACTATTGACCAGGTGCACAAAGGAGTGAGGCATATTGCTTGACCACAGAAACCTTGGTTTCCAATTTCCAGAATGATGTTGTGTCAAAAATGCCAGCAACAGAACGTAGAAAGTGAGAGGCTTTCAGGGGAAGATGGGAACTGGTGAAAGAATTCTCTGTATTTTCCCAGATGGTCCTAGGGTGACCATGGCATTATCTTCCAGAAGATATCTCTGAGACTCAAGACCCTGACACAGTTTTCACACATCTGGGCTTTGCCCTCAAGCAGGATAAAATGCTTTCCAATGTAATAAACTGAGAAAAAAAAGTAGTTGCAGAGTAAGTAGCAGCTGCCCAGCAACATCTAGCAACCAAATCTTCGAAGTTTTCTCTCTCTTTTTGTAAACATTTTTAAGAAAAAAGAGAATAAAATAAAGTTTTGAAAATATTGGAATGTTTTATACAAATTCTTTCAAGAGAAGGAGCTCTCCTTTCAGTAAGATACTTTGTTTCCATTTTCCTTAAATATTAAAAATAGTGTTTGCATTTTGAAACTGAAGAGCTTTAAAAATAGAATCACAGAATCAGAGAATTATTTAGCTTGGGAAAAACCCCTAAGATCACTAAATCCACCTTTTAAGCCAGCACTGAGAAGTCTACCAATAAACCATGTCCCTAAATGTCACATCTACAAGTTTAAGTCTCTCCAGGGATGGTGACTTAACCACTTCCCTGGGCATCCTGTTCCAATAACCCCATCAATAAAGAAATATTTTCCCAATATCTGATCTAAACTTCGCCTGGCACAACTTGAGGCCATCTCTTCTCATCCTAACTGAAGGCCTTTTCCTCTCATCCCAAAGTACTTTGTGTCCACTTTCACTCTTCCCCATTCAGCAAAAGTCCCTCATTTCCCTTGTTCCTCATTTTGTTACTAATACAGCGATAGAAGCTCTTGATGCCCTCAGTATCCCTTACCTGTCTTATCCTCAGCTGGGATTTTACTGTTCTGTCACCATTGCCACACAACCATGCAATGTTTCTAAATTCTTCCTTTGTAGTCCACCTTTGCTGCATCTTTGCACTGAAGTGTAGTCATGAGTTCCCTGTCAACAAAGCTCTTATCCTGCCAGGTCTACTTGACATTCTGAGCATTTTGATAAACATTCTTGCTGATGGAGGAGGTTTCTAGTGTGTCACTTCACTCTGACTGGAGAGATGGCTGGACCTAATTTCACCATTGCAATAGAGACTCACATAGCTAAGTAAGTAACAGCAAAACAGAGTATTTGCTTATTAGTACTTTAAATAATTCACTAATGAAACAATTATTCAATCTGAAGACTTTTTTAATCTTAGTTTATATATCTATAAAACTATTGCTACCAATACTACCATATTATCAAATCACTAAAATTTTATTTTAGTTACTCAAGTAACCAGGACAAACCTAGGTAAAAATGTTCTCTTTAATACAGGAAAACTTCATAAAAGTACTGTTTCTGCTTGTTCCCAAGCATAAGCAGGAATGTGTATTTTGACTGCTTCTGCTCCTCTTCCAAGTAAAGTAGATAATAGAATGTGTTGGCCCAAAACTTATCTTTCCACACACAGTCTGTTAATATCTGCTTCAGCTATTCCATCTAGTGGAATTTTACCTCTATTGTCTTCTCCCTGTTGAAATGTCATTAACCCAGTAAGGATCCCTTCTTGTTCTTGTGCCAGCTCTTCAAGGAGGGATTTCGCTGGTGTAATCCCATACATCCTGCTCAATCTGCATGAGCTGTCCCACAGCTACGAAAAGGAGCACTTCCAAATTTTCTCTCTGTAAGGGAAGAAAATAGAAAAATTTGGAAGTATGTATCTGTTATTTTGATATTCATGTTCATTTGTCAGATTTAGTAACTTTTATCCTCACAAATGAAACCCAATGCAGGTAACAGCTGCATGGCATTAGAGGTGATTACAGCCAGGAATTGCCTTCCTATTAGTGACTCTTCTCTTTCTGCAGAACTTAAATGTGTCATCCAAGGCTATCAGCCTTCCAAATCTTATCCTTATGCCTAAACTCATCTGTATTAGTAGGTATATATTTCCAAATGTAATGTCAAAGAGAGTGCAAAAATAGAAATAGACCTGTCCTTTCATAGTCTCAGTCTCCTCAACATCTCATCTCCCCTTCTGTTGTCAGTCTTCCNTCAAAGAGAGTGCAAAAATAGAAAATAAATTACCTAGTGTTATTTCAGATAGTAAATTAGGAAAAATTCTTAAAATAAAGTGTTGTCAAGCGTGGAACAGGCTGCCCAAGTAGTGATAGAGTCACCATCCCTGGAGGTATGTAACAGACACGTAGATGTGGCACTTAGGGATATGGTTTTGTGGTGGTCTTAGAAGTCTTGGGTTAGTGGTTGAAGTTGACAATCTTGAAGGTATTTTTCAACCAAAATAATTCTATAATTCTACAATTTTAATATTTCTGGGCCAGCATCTCATCCAGAATCCATGAGAGCAGAATACACTTAGACCTGTCCTTTCATAGTCTCAGTCTCCTCAACATCTCATCTCCCCTTCTGTTGTCAGTCTTCCCTCCTCTCATTTCAATGCTTTTGCTCATATTCAACCCATGTTTTGGACCTTTTACCCAGCTTATTGTAATCATCCACTCTCTTTTTGTCTTTCTTAGGAGAGTCAGCTGTGTTCTTAATTCAATCAACACAAACAGCTTCTGTCAATAACAGAATCCTGGGCTTGTGGTCTGCTCCTCAGGGCAGAGCCCACAGCCATTCTGAGACATCGGGTTTACAAACATCAGAAGGTTTTGGTAATAATAAATTTCCAATACTGAACAATTTCTATTAAGTCATTGTCTGATGCTTTTTTGTTGTTGTTTTTCTGGAACTGTGTTAACATGTTATTGCTGTTATCATCCAGAAGACAACTTGTTTATTGCTAATTAACCACCTACAGAGCAGGTGCTTAATCTGAACAACACCTTTCAAGGGAATATCCAGGGGTTGAATATACCAGGCACCTTTATAAGTATTAAGGACGTACTTTTACCATGAAACAGTAGCAAATTATTTCAGAAATGCTCCAGGTGAGGGAAAATAGCTAGTGGAAATAGAATGTTAATTGGAGTCAGGAAGTTCAGGGCCAGATGTTTCATGGCAGGGAATCATGCTGTCTACATGGTAAGGTATGGGAGCGATGCACTGTGAATCTGTTTGTGTAAATGAAGGATCCTGTGCCTTGCAGAGGTGTTCTACTCTCTCAACAGCTTTGTCAAATCTACTGTGCTTAGCTTTGCAATTTACCATGTGTTTGGGTTGCATTCAGGTGAAGTAGGGATGTTGCATAAGCATTCCTTCTTCTTTTAGCCATTTCTCGGTGTTTTGACATAGAACCTATAACCTGTCTTGCTGGTTTTGGCCAGGGTAAAGTTTTTTTCCCCAATGACTGGGACTGTGTATGTATGGGGTTGGGTTTTTATTTGTGCTGAATACAGGGTTGATAACACAAAAAGTTTTTTGTTATTTCTGAGCTGGGCTTACACAAGAGCCAAGGCCTTTTCTGTTTTCTATACTCCCATTCTGGCAGGGAACTTGGAGGTGCATGGGAAGTTGGGAGTAGATGCAGATAGGACAGGTGACCCAAATGGACCAAAGGGATGTTCCAGACCACATGACATCATGCTCAGTGTATAAATTAAGGGAAAGAAGGAAAAAAAATGTGTGTGGGAATTTTTAGAGTGATGGTGTATGTCTTCCCAGAAGTCACTGTTACCTGTGATAGGACCCTGCTCTCCTGAAGACGGCTGAACACCTGCCTGTCCTTGGGAGGCAGTGATTTAATTCCTTTTCGGTTTGTTATGCTTGTGTGAGTAGCTTTTCCTTCCCCTATTAAACTTCATCCCAATTAATGAACTTTCCAGCTTTTACCTTCCAATTCATTCCCTGATCCCATTGGTGGGAGTGAGCAGGTGGCAGTGTGTGGCTTGTCTGGTGGCTGGGGTGAAACCATGACACCTGTACAATATTCTTTTATTGGAGGAGCCGCTGGTATTAGTTTTTGGGAACATGACTACTAATGCCAGTGCCTAACATTCACTTTTTCTCCATCTACAGAGTAATAGTGATCCTCATAATTAGGAAGATTTTTGTAGCCAAAGAATTTCTGGTTCAATGTTGTGCTACAATGCTGTTCTTTTACCTAAGTTCAAACTTTCTTACACCTGCTCTCTTTACCAGTAAGGATCATAATTCAGAAGATAGAATGCACAATAATCCTGCAAACAGGTCTCCTCTTCAGTGATCTTTTACAAAAGAGAAGAATCTTTTTCCAACAACAAGGCTCAGTGTCTTGAGTACATTTGCATGTGTAATTTTTTGCTCCATTGCCCCTAATGTGCACTTACAAGGTATTATTTTTGAGCACAGCTATAACTGATTAGAGCACAAACCACTGGGTTTATCACCTCTTGGACTTGGATTTGTGTCTTATCCTTAGACAAATGCATATGGAAAGCTTTGCTCACTGCATTGCATATTGCAGCTTGCTCCCCAAATGTACAATACATAATTCAGCAGGGTCTGGGATAGTTGTCAGCTTTTCCTCAGGAAGAAACTAGCTGTTTAAAAGGCTGAAGGAATAAAACATTTTTGGAAGAGCTTCCCCTCATGGATTTCTACAGCTCCTCTCAGCTCATATTACTAAGACAGATACAATAACAAATTTACAGAAAAGAGTTGAAATCTGGACTTAAAGCCAAATGAGGATTTCTGCCTCCAGTGACTTTCCTCGCTCTCTGATTTATGGTTATGGGTGTGAAATGGAGTGAAAGAGAGCAGCTTTGTGTTTCTCGTGTTAACTTACACTTTCTTTGTGTGGAACTCTCAAGGACCTTTGTGTGATGATGAGTGAATCCCCGAGACAAAGCCTTATAAAAGTCATTTCATACACCCATAAAATGAAAACCTAGAAGGTATTTAGGACATACCTTCACTATACCAAGAGGGAATCCCTGACCCCCAATGCTGTCAGAGCATCTCATATGTGTCCTGCTCAATGACTTAACCTTCCGGAATGGCCTGTCTTTCTTCATGTGTCTTTCTTCACGTCACAAGTCTTTGTTTGACGGTTATAGCACAGCCTGTATTTTTTGGGGGGCGGGGGGGATCTCTCCCCACATAAGCCTTCACAGCTCTCATAATTTCTACATTTGTGTCCTACCACAGTTTGTGGTGGTGGGAGTGTCCCACGTATGCATCCCATGCTGGCACATTCTGTATTACAGCACATGCTGAAAGGCTTTCTTTAGTGCTCTTCAGTGCTAAAGTCAAATTTTTGCACATGGCTAAAAAAGCATAGCCAAAGCACATTTCTTGAACCCTCATGGCCACCAAAACAGCTGCTAAACACAATGTAGACAAATATGATGTGTAAGATATAAAAATGCCCTTCTGAAATCTTCCTCACAAAGGCTAAAATACTGATAAAGTTCCTTACTCTCCAACTCCTCTTCCATGTAAAATTCAGAAATATGAATTATGTTTCTCCTGTGTCTCCCTCTCATATTTTCCTACTATAAAATACCATGCAGATAAACTGTAAATTAGTTCTCCCAATTCTCACAGCTATTAAAAAAATAACTACATGAATTCACATCACTGTTCCCTAACCCACGTGTACAATAAACAATGATATCTCTTTAAAACATCCATTACTTTATGAGACTTATAAATGAATCTTCCTCATCTATAATATCTCTGGTGTTATAACTGAGTCAAGCAAGCAAAATGAAAAGTTTCTCTAAGGCTAAACAGTTAAATTCCTTGTGTGAATAGCCAGAAACTTCCAGCAATTGTTACCCTCCCATAGTTTTGTTACCTGGATATGAGACACTGAGACAGTTTGCCTCCTCCATACTGCGTCTGTGAGAGAGAAAAATATCCAAGGACCCCAACCTCTCATGGGCATATAGAGGACCAGTTTATCATCAGAAATATATGTATTTTAAAATAGATATATATGAGATGATTTAAGTGAGAAACCACTCTAATGTAGAAATATATATGTGATCAGCCTAACCCTAATTTAAAGAAAGACCTTCTCCTGCTCATTGGTGTGCTGGAGAGGCACCTTGTTGAGGGAAAGGAAGAGATAAAAAGGTGCATATGCTTCTACCTTCTCTGTTCAAGGCCGTATTACGGCAAAATTGACCCTTGGGATAAAGAGATAGTATCTTGTTTGGGCATAGCAATGGATCAAGAGAACTTTTGGGAAAGTAAGGACAGAGGAAAGATGGACTCATCATAAGAAGGGCTAAGTTCCTAGTCAAGATGCAGAAAAAAACTAACAAGACAGGAAGATCATGGATTACCAACACCAAGTATCAGTCCATTCCCTTCTCTTGAAATGAAGTAGTGACATGCATCCTCTCTGCACAGCTTGTGTTCTGGCAGCTGAGATGTATGTCAATGAGCCTGTATGATCATGTATCTTGTGGAGTACATTCTCCAGAAGAATTTGGCAGGATGATGGTGGCCATGCTGCTGGGTAGCAATCACCAGAATCAGAAAATGGTAGCCAAGGTCATCTCACCTTCAGATGTGTCTGTAAAATTACCAAGAAAATCAGCCCTTAGACACACACACACAGGATGTTGCGCTGTTGTCCACCACCTGACTCCCAGGAGTTTCTTTCCTGCCATCAGCAACAAAACCATAATTTTATTTATGGGTCCCTGAATTAGATATTTACTTGGCAATCCCATGTGATTCGTCCCAGGCAACACAGGCAGGAAAGACTGTGATACAACCTAGGCATTAAATGAGCTGTTTGCCAGCATCATGGTTTTCATGTACCTGAGGGTAAAACTTTATGGTGAGTCATAAATCAGAAAATTAAGGAATCAATAGGCTTAAGATTAGACAGCAAAGTTGGAGGACAGTAATGTTACTAATCTACCTTCTAGCTGTCAAACACCTACATGGAAAGGTAGAAAGGCCCAGGGGTGTAGCTGTATGAACTCTTCCCTGCTCCAGATGAACTTGTAGAAAATTCAAACTGAAAGGTATTGTTGTAGCATGAGTGTGAAAAATATCAAGGATATTCATGTAGAAATAATGGAAAAACTAATAAAATTATCTGACTTGGTTTGGAAGGGACCTAGTTCCAGCCATCCTCTTTAGGTAGAGATAGCTCCCACTAGACCAGATTGTTCAAAGACCCATCCAGCCACGTCTTGAACATTTCCAGGGATGGGGCATCCACAGCTTCTCTGGGCAGTTCCAGCTTTATCACTCTCACAGTAAAGAATTTCTTCCTCATATTTAGGCCTATCCTTTTTCAGTTTGAAGCCCTTGTCCTATCATTACATGTCCTTGGGTGCTGCAATGCTGAGCATAATATATGGCTTGTTTGTATGCTGCTTTTCTCAACTATAAAAAAGACATACAATTGAACATGACCACAATGGTTGACATTCATGTTTGTGCTGAGTTTTGACTGAAGATACAAATTATCAAGGCAGAGAGACCCTGCAGACATTCCAATAAATCAGAGGGCTGGGCAAGTTAATAAGGGCAAACGCTGGATTCTGCTGGATTCTGCACTTGGGACAAGGCAGCCTTGGATGTATGGACAGGCTGGGGAATGAGAGGCTGGAAAGCAGCGCCATGGAAAGGGACTTGGGGGTGCTGGCTGATGGCAAATTGAACATGAGCTAGCAGTGCCCTGGCAGCCAGGAGGGCCATCCCTGTCCTGGAGGCATCAGGCCCAGCATGGCCAGTGGGGCAAGGGCGGGGATTGTCCTGCTCTGCTCTGCACTGGGGCAGCCTCACCTCCAGTGCTGGGGGCAGTTCTGGGTGTCACAGTGTGAGAAGGACATTGAACTATTAAATGTGTCTAAAGGAGGGCAGCAAAGATGATGAACAGCCTTGAGGAGAACCTGAGAAGTGGCTGAGGTCACTTGTTCTGTTCAGCCTGGAGGAGACTGAGGGGAGACCTCACTGCAGTTACAACTTCCTTGTGAGGGGGAGAGGAGGGGCAGACACTGATCTCTTCTCTGTGGTGATCAGTGATGAGACCTGCGGGAATGGCCTGCAGTTGTGTCAGGGGAGGTTTAGGTTGGATATCAGGGAAAGGTTCTTCACCCAGAGGGTGGTTGGGCACTGAACAGGCTCCCCAGGGAAAAGGTCACAGCACAGCCTGACAGAGCTCAAGATGTGTTTGGACAGTGCCCTCAGGCACAGGGTGTGACTATTGGGGATGGCGCTGTGTAGGGACAGGATTCTATGGACTGTGCTTCTATGCTTATTGTTGTTAAGATACTCTGGGATTCCAGTTGTTCTAACCTTTACCCACATCCACTTACAGTGATTACTTTTTATCAGTCTTTAAAAAAAAAGACAACCCATTCTGAGATATTGCTGCCATTTTCAATATATCAATAGTCAGACAGGCTTATCAATTACCTCAAAGTCAAACAGCTTAACAGCAAAAAAAAAAAAAAAAAAGAAGTAGCAAGATTTAATTTGAATCCATCCAATCAGACCCTACTGGGAAAAGACATACAACTTTAATGTCTGCTGGGACTTCATTTCTGCTTCTGGATAGGTTCTTCCTGGAGGAATATATAAAGACAAATTTTGCTTTTCATTGCTTCATGCAGTTCCACTGACTTTAATGAGACTGGAAAGATTACTTCAGAAGCAAATGTTGTTTTTAACTTTATCTTCTTTCCATTAGCAGGCCATACCACTTTAATAAAATATAGGGTGAAAGTTCTTTAGGAATTGCAAAGCACCTGGACATTCTCAAACTGGTGTCTCTGCCTGACTGATTTGTTAGCCATTATATTCACTCGAATAATGTAAATGATGATGGGTGGCAGTGGCACAGATCTGCTATGTCGATTATTAAATTCTTCATGTTAGAATTATCACTTCATGTTAATGAACAACTTAATAGTGTTTTTGCTGTATCTCTTACATCCATCAACATTATACTGCCAACTTTCCCTCTTAAATTGAATTTTTGTAACCATTTCTTCTAGTTCAGATTCCATGCTTGCTTAAAGTATACACAAATTTTTGTTCTCCTTTGTACTATGCATGAGGCATGAGACATCCTGCACAGCTGTGAAGAATAGCTTACAATCTTACTATCATCTTGCTAACATTTCATTTTCATTAAGGCCAGATTAAGCATGGATTCTGTGAAATAAAATTCAGTGTCAGAGCATAGCTTATATGTAAAGCTATTCTAAATCAAACCTACAGCAACTATATCGTGTTAATGCAGATGCACTGAGGAATTATTAATACTGAAAAATGAAACATGCATCTATAGCGCAAAGTTTCTCTCTGTTTTTCTGATATTTTTCCTCCCCTCTACTTGGCTTTAAATAAAAGTGCCACATTAGACTTTTCAGTATTCAGTTTGTAGAAACTCATAAAAGTGATGTGATTGAAATTCTCCAGACAGATCTTGACTTCAAGATGTAAATAATGTTCTGATACTGATTTCCAGAAGCTGACTAAAAACATTAAATTTGCAACTTAACTGGGGGAGAAAAATTTAAGAGAAAAATGAAAAGAGAATAAAAGGAAAAATAGGAAGGAAAAAAAGAAATATAATTCAAGAAGAGATGAACATTATTAGCCTCAGCAATTTCAGTCCTTTAAAGCTTCTTCCCTAAAAGACAAGCTTAAGTTTGCCTGATCATTTTCTCAAACAGTTATGTTTGAATTTACTATGTCTTAGCAAGATTTTACAGTCTATTCAATCCAAGCTCAGACTCAGATACCAAGCAAAATAAATACTGATGGGTAATATTGACTGGAGGTCAAAGTAGCAGGAAATAATAAGAGCAAGTTTTTTATAGTATTATTTCTTGTATAATTATTATTTTTGCTTACACTTGCTATCCGTTTAGATTTTTTAAAATTATCCATTTATATGAGTGGCATATACAAAAGGAGGCTACACAGCTTCAAATATCTGATGGTCTTGAGGATTAAGAGAATAATTTAGTTTATTATGACTGTGTGAGTTACTTGACCTAGCTGAGATATGAAGGAGGGAGTATGTGTCAGGTATCTTATTTGCCACTGGAATTGTCTAAGTGGGCCAAGAGGGCAGAAAGTGTGTTTCAGTAAGAACATTCACCACCATTTTCTGGAGCAGGAAGAAAAGGAGAATAGTGATGAATGAAAAATGGGGGAAAAACAAAACAAAACAAAACAAAAAACCAACCAACACATTTTTTTTAAAGAAATGTATATTTCCTCTGTAATATATCTTCAAGCACTGATCAAATTCTTTGTGACTGGTTACGGAGTCAGTATGGATACCTATAGGGTTGCCCATCTTTAAAGAAAGGGCAGGCCAACATCATCCAAAAAAAAGTTCTATATAGCAGGTTGAGAGCCCAATTCAGTTGTCCACACCTGTCCTTCAGTTAAAATGTAGGGACAGATGATGTGGGTGTTGAAAGTCCATTTCTGTGTGAAATATGACAGACTTTTTTCAAATACTTCTGCGAGACTGATACTGCAGGTATTTTTGGGTGTTCCTTTCTTGCTCTGGTACTCTTATGTTAGAAGCAAATTAACCTGGAAAAGTAGAAACCTCCAGTGAATTCCTTCCTTCCTTTTATCCTCTTTCTCACTTTCGATTGTTCCATGGAACTTAAATGAGCAGTGAGGCAGAGATATGTGTAATGACATACAAAAAGTGTATATTTCAAATATAGGGTAGTCTGACAGTCAGTGATATCTGGATATACTGAACTTAGTGGTTAACTCTGAGGTCCTAATTTTCTGCCACATACAATCTTGTTTTAGTATATTCACAAGTGCCAGTGAATATCAGTCACTTGCTTTCTTGCTTGGGAGCATTCTGGACCCTGTTGTCACTCGCTGTGTTAACACTATCCTCACTGATGGGACTGCAGTGAACCCTGCACAGAGACATCACGTTGCTAACCCTACCTCTGTGTTTTTACTTCTGTTGCTTAAACTGGGAGGTAAATCTCCGGGTATGGCTACACCTCCATTTGTTGAAGAAAAAAATTCAGTTCCTCCTGAAGCCTAGGTTCTTGGATAGAACAATCTGGCCAATGATGAAACCTACAATGTTGATGTTAGTCACTGGATGAACCTTCTTACAGTACCTTCAGGGTATATTGTTTCCATGTGATTCACTTAGTCCTAAACTGGACACCAAAGCAGGTTCAATAAGTTGATGTTCTACAACTGGTTGTTTCTATAACAAGAAGCCTTCTAACATGAAGGATTCTGCTCTAACAAGAGCCTTCTGCTATGACCTCATTACTCTGAAAGAGTTCAGATTTGGGCTGATGCAAATCCCACCAGATGTGCTTGCATCTCCCCTTTAGGAAGGCTGAACAAAGGTTTTCAGAATCTCTGTCTGTCCTTTGGTAGGTAAATGAAAACTTCCTATGGGAGAATTCAGCCTGTGGTGAGCAGGTGATAGAGCTGCCATCAGACCATGCACAGAAAACCTGGGCACACAACACAGGATAAGGAGGTGTTGCTTAAGGTGCTCTGTGGGGAATAGGCTGCTTGTGAACTTCTCCCTTGGAACTGTGAATCAGCCCTGGCGGGCTGTCCCAGGAGGTAGGTTACCTGAGGAGCCTTCAGCTGGCCCTTGCTCAGCAGTGGGGACGCAGGCACTGCTCCCAGACAGGGCTCTGCCATTGCGTAAGGGTTAACAAGGAGACTGAACACGGCAGACATTGCTAGGGACAAGGAGTTAATACAAGGTGTCTTATCTTCCTGAAGAACTGTTTATGCCATAAAACTAATGGGTTTGGGAAAAGTGAAGAAGCAGACATCATACTGTAAACAAATTGTTTGAATTAATTTTTTTCTTGGGGGGATGAATTATTGGAAACTAGAAACTTTCATTCACAGTAGAAACTATGTTTTTCTTTCTTACAGTTTTGAAATCAATTCTTTCTGAAGGCAAACATCACTGTAATTAAAGAAAAAAAAAGGATTAAAAGTTGTCTCATAACTGATGTTGACATTTGCTCATTGTAAAGGAAGAGAAATAGAAAAGAAGGGTCTTTTTCTCAATATCCTTCTCTTTCATCATTGATATTATTTTTATTCCTGACATTGCTCTATTAGCATGTGTTCATCTCTTGTTAATATCATATCAATACAAAAGCAACAGCCTTCACCATGTGCTACAGTCCCTAATAGCACTAAAAACAAACAAATCCTGAAACTTAAAATTATAGTGAGGAACACGTACATATCCGCTAAATGTGTTTATTGTGGGTGTACTAACTTTTCTCTTTTTTAACAATTTTTATTTGGGGTTTCTGCACTGGACCACCAGCATACTTCCTCTGTTTTACTTAATCTTTATTTTCCCTTCCAAACATAATTCTTTTCAAGGATCCTCATGCGCCATCCCTCTGCAGTCTGAAATTCAGTATCTGAGTTATATCCTGGGGATTGCAGTGGTATTATATTGTCAACAGGGCTGCAGCTGTTACTATCATGTGCAACACATGTTTAGAGTACAAATTTTTTCCTTCTCTCAGTTGTTTGGGTTTGGGTTTTTTATTTTTTGATGGCTTCTTGAGAGAAAAAGAAAAAAAAAGAAAAAAAAAAAGAGGAATTAACTGAGATCCCCAAACCACTAAAAGTATAGATACAAGACCTTCAGATTAAAAATATTAAGACTTCAGTCGAGCACTGAGTGGGCAAAGATCCACATTTAAAGACTGCTGTCACCACTGCTCTACCAAGAAAATACAAGAAAGACTGAAGGAGCCTGGGGATGAACTGTCATTAAGGAGTCCAGCTGAAGTGCTCAAACTGAGCAACTTAGAGCACTCCCAAGCCCATTCCCCTTTGACTTTGTCCCTTCTTGCATTCCAGTCCAGAGCAGGGAGCATAAAACTTCTGCCCTTGCCATGTTACACACCGGCACTGCTGTAAAAAGCAGTTTGTGGGAACCTGATCTTTTTCAAATGAGTACTAGCACAAATAGAAGTGTCTGCGAAGCCAAGAGACAGTTCCACTTAAATACTAAGCATGTGGAAAAAGGGACTAGAGGATGACTTAAGATTTAAAAAGTGGGATTCTCAAACAGTAGCACACTGTATGGAAGCTTTTCTTACAGAAAAGTAATTTTTGGTGTGTGGTCTACCAGCAGTTTGGGAGTGGTTTCTTGAGAAATGTGAGAGGTAACAACAACAAAAAATATTATAAGAAAGCTTACATTTTTTTCAGGGGTTCATGCTTAAAAATAAAATATTTAATTGAAAAAAGGAGAAAATCACTGTGACTCAGTAAAGTAAAGCATAGAATTTATGAAGTCTTTCTATTTTGATTCCCTGAAATAATATCTGGTCAAATTTCCCTTTATTTTTTCATGTATTTGGTTCTGATGGCAAGAAATTTCTCCCTGGCATGGAGAAGACCTTAATGGAACTGCTCTGACACTGGCAAAAGAGACAAGAAAAAAACAATCATTTCACAGAAATAGTATGATAATCTTGAAATCTGAAAATCATGTCACTGGTCAATAACAAAATAGTAGTGGGCACGTGACTGGAACCCATGTCAACTTGTAAAAAATGAACATAAACGAAAGTAACATCTATCTTTCCAAATTCTGGGTTTGTTTAAGCCAAGATAAAATCAGAATAATTGTTTTCTTGCAAGATATGGTGAATGTCAATCTAAGTGTAAAAAACCAGAGTCCATCTCCCTATATCAGCAAGAATAGAAAAAACAAAAACAAAACCAAAACAAACCCGACACCCCCCCATCACCCTGTGACAGATGATCTCCTATTTCATTTCTCACTGTTAGGTAAAATGGCTGAAATTCCAGAAGGCAGGGTAAGAGCTCTATCATGATCCTTGACTTTCCAAAAGCCACTAGATAATAACATTTCACTAAGGAGGCTGTGAGGAAGAAGCCTTTAATGAACATCAAATTAATTTTTAAAGGAGGCTTAAAATAGAGTGGTAGTTCTGAGACACTTAGAATTATAACAAGACACTTAGAAGCAGAAGCAGTTAATTTCAAGCCATCCAGCTGGATGAGTGAAACTGCACAAATGTAGATTTATTTTAAAGAAAAGATCTAATCATAGATATAATTCAGAAGTCTATTGCTCAATTTGGATTCCCCAAGAACTCATTGCATCTGCTGTGTCTTCCCCAAGCTCACCAATGTTGTGCACTAAAGCACAACAACCCCTAGAGACAAAAGGCACGTACTTATTTATTAAAACACACAGCAATCCCACAAACTAAGCTGAAATAAAACAAAAAACCTATATTATTTGAACAATCAATTGCATGCAAAATTAATGTGTGTAACTACAGGAATTTATTTTTGCTGCTGTCCTTCTCCACCACCTTGAAAGCTCACCTTTATTTTATGGATTCTGCTTGTCTCAAATTTTTGCATTTCACACCAGTTTGCAATAGCTTTAGGAGAGAGAATATGATTTTTTCTTTCCAGAGATGGATTAGAAATCCAAAAAAATGTGACTCTCTGCTTTTATGATTAACAACAGCATTAGCAATGATTATATACAAGATACAGAAACTGTTTTGGGAGCTAGACTCTTTATTTAGTGTTTCCTTTTAAAAGAAAACCTGAAATAGTTAGGAATCATCAAATTGTGTAATGACACCTATTTACAAAAGCCACATAAAGGAATATTTTATTGTAGTGAGTCATTATTGCAATCAGTAAGTAATTATTATGCATTTTATTTTCATTGGGGTTTTGGTGATGACAAAATTTGTCAGTGGTGTTTTTTCAGACAATGTACTGTATCTCCTTGTGGCTCTGAATGTTGGAGTCAAGAAAATTAAGTTCTTGGCTCAGCAGACTGAGCAGTCTTAGTCTCCATCCACTCTTCAGCTTCTCCAAAGAATTCTTCTGCCAAGTAAGATAAAACCAGTATTTCTAAGACCACTAAAAACTTACCTTGTAATGTCTGTGTAGTAACAGATTCAAGAACTTTTTTTTTTTCTTTCACATTTCATTTTCTGCATGCAAAGCAGTTCATCAGTAGAAATGGTTAAAACAATTGAAAATTAACATCAAGGAGCCTATATTGAGCCTGCCTTGAAGCCAAAAACTTAATTGCTCTTTTCCATCTCTGATTCTTTGAAATCATCACTCATACTAGCACTGTATGAGTACAAACTTTCATTTTTTTTCATTGCAATCAATATTAATACATTTTCTGTATTCTTGGTAAATAAAGGAGATGTGTCTTCCTTCCAAACATTAGACGTCAAAGTATTGTCTTTATATTTACTGATATACCTAGAAAATAATCCTTTGAATATGTTTAGGCTAGAGCTTGTATGTAAAGACTTCAATGAATGGATTGTAAAATTACCAAAAAGAAAAAGGGAGGACTGGTGGATTGGAAAAAAACTGATACACATGGTATATGGCGTTCTTTCTTCATAGGTTTAGACCCACTAAAGGTCTGTCTGGAAAAAAACAGATGGAAAAGAATATCTTGGGATAGCCATATTTCATGAAACACTAAGCAGATTCAAGAAAATGGGACTGACAATGCTGAGCCAGAACTAGAACCCATACACTCCAAGAAAGCTGCCGTTGGCTGTTGTCAGCAGCGCTTGGGGAAAGTTCAAATCTGGCTCTTGCATTCAGTAGGCACCCATGAAACTGTCCTCCTTAAATTTGACCAGTTTCTTCTCAATAACATTTACTGTGGCTTTTGCCACAACCGCTGTCAATGAGTTCTGCAATTTCATTACACACTTAGAAAAGGTACTTCCTTTGGTTTATTTTCAACCTGCTACCTGCTAATTTCATTGACTGTACCTGGTTTTTTGACAATGCCAAATCTATTAGTTTTGACAATTTTTCAGTGATGTCAGCTGTTCTTAAAACTAGCAGAAAAGATTTTTCAGCACAGGCAAAGAAAAGAACCCTGCCTGAATTGGAAAAAGTGGTTTTTTTCTGACAGGAGTATGAGAGAGGAGAGCCAGAGGTAACTAGACTAATAACCAGGGTAATATGGAAGGAATCTGGCAAGACCTAAATACATGCCAACTGCCATTTGGAATTCTTCATCTTGTTGCATTTTTCTTTAAGAGGTTAATTCTTGTTAGCTGACAAGAACAAGGTCCTTTAGTTTCAAGGACGCCGTTCACTACATGCCATTGCTACAGATTGGAGAGTTGCCTGATACCAGAAAATGCAATGACTGAACATGGTGGTTTCACACCCAGTATGGGTCCAACCTCAAGGAGAGGATTCAAATGTTTGACTACTACAGCACATCCTGGAATTTGATAGGATCTCTGGAGAGAAAGTAAATAAGAGGGGGAGAGAAGATAAATTTGTTAGTAGAGCAGTAACATCCAATGAAGTGTAGTGTAGACTTATGTCTGTACTGAGGTAGAAGAAATTTTTATCTCTGCTACAGGTTATCATGATCCTGAATACAGTTAGACTTCCGACTGACTCATGTTTCCTAGGAAACAGTAAGGAAAACCAGATTAATGAATTTGCTGCCTGACGCATGTTGAAAAGTAACATATTATGGGATTTTTTATATTACTCTTTTATTTTATAGTCCCAAAGACTGTGTATGTTGAAACAAACTGCTGAGTACAGCAAATGATGCTCAGAGAGCTGCTGTGTTTAAAACAGTGCTCTTGGATTTTGCTCTGTCTGCTTTTTATAACAATTTTAAAAGAACTTTTTGTAACATTTGGTTATTTTTTCTTTTTTTTTTTTTTCTGTTTAGGACACTTTTCAAAGGACTTAACAGATGTTCACTGAAAGATTTCTATGTCTATTTTTGTCTCAGGAATATATAAATATCAGTGGCATAAGTACTCGGGCACAAACAGTCCAAATGAATTTCAGCACTGCTTCTCACTTACTTGCATGGGAAAGGTTCACCACATGTAAAATTACCTGCTAAGAAGTGTTTAATCTGTGCTTCTTATACAAGATGCACACATGAAACCTTGTAGAAAACAAACTTGCTCATCACTTTGGGGTACATATCTTAAGACAGGATGAACTGCTCCTTAAAAGGGCCCTTTTCTCCTCACCAGCAGTAGGGTGAACTCAGAATACCACCTTCTACTATATATAAACAGCTAAGGTGACTTCTGTCCCTTGCTCTAATTTCTCCCAGTTCTGATTTTCCTTACCAAGAGCCCTTAAAAGGTATTGAAACCAAGCTGGTGAAACAAATAAAGCATTAGGTTAGCACACAAGTAGTGTGACAACTGCATTTAAAAATGCCTTTTACATTGTGTCTTTTTCTTTTTTTTTTTTTTGTCATAAGCTCTAAACCTTAAGAAGCAATCAAACACGAAGAGCTTCATATTCTTTGTATGTAGCTGAAGGAGAAAGTAAAAATGCACTTTCAGTTCTGTCCTTGTGTTGTGGGGCACATCATAAAATCATGACGTGCGTGAATTACGAATCCATAATTCTTTTTAGGAATTTACACTTGAGGTTTTGAAAGGTCTGAGTGATCTTTGACTCATAGAATAGGTGACCTCTGCATGTCATGGTAGAGGTCACTGTAGAAGACTTCATGGGGGCTACTGACTCTAGAGATCTATTTATAACAACTTCTTCCTACCTTCTCCACCACTGAAAGACTTACTTTCAGTAGTCCATGGAAAAGATTAAATTGAAGTCTTAAATGCTGAAAAAATGCCTTCACTAAATTTGTTTCTAACATGTTCTGTTTGGGTGTGGTTTACTCGTTTTTGAAAAGAAATCTCTTGGAGATATTGCAAGCACTGAGATGTCAATCAGTCTGCCTGAGACAAGTGTACCTCTGTAAAAATATAGGAAAGGACAATTATCATGGAAACATTACATCTGAATTTACTCTACTTAAAAATTAGAATTCTCAGAAATGCAGCATCCTGAAAGAAGCCTTTTATTTAATGACAGGGCGATGTATCTTGAGAATAGCCTTATATATTTTTCATCACAGCTCTGAAACAGTTGCTCTCCTATTTTTTGTAATTCCATCTCTTGAGTAGAAGGCAGAGCCATTTCCAGTGAAAGCAGAGTAGTCGTGATCTGAGCAATTATTTACATTTGATCAATGTCAGTACAGGCATGGTCCCCTATCATACAAAATTTTGGTGTAGGGTTCCTGATGTTTCCCTTGAGGAATCGAGGCTGCCACACAGACACCACCATGCAGTCTGCTCCTCTGCATCACCCATCCTTGGCAAATGCAAAGAAACTGCAGGCTGTAAATGTCTAGAAATGTGCACTGTGTGCTATTAAGAACAGGATTTTAATTATTTTAACATTAAAAATGGATTTTTCAAAGCAATTCCAAAAAGAATTTTTTGTATACATTTTGCTCACTGCTTTGAAGACAAGAATATCATTACTACAACCAGCCCTCCACCTGCAGTCACACAGGAAAAGGGCGGGGGAACAGAAAGAAGCTACATGAAGCCTAATAGTTACATTCTTGAGCAGACTATCAACAGCTGCAAGGTTAATTATACATCTTACCAAAATATATTTAAAAAAAAAAAAAGAAATAGAAAATTAAAAGAAAGGAAAAATCTATGCTTCAGAAATAAAAAATAAATTCTTTAGAGTAATTATAGGCTGTTGAGGCCTTATGGTAATAATAAAGAAAAACATCTGACTGGATTGATGCTGGAGGAGACAGTGACAAGAGGAATACAGGTTGAAAAAAATAATTAAAATCAGCTATCTTGGGTAAGCTGTCATTCAGTCTCAGGAAAAAAAGAAATGTTAATAAAATATTAATAAGATCTTTTTAAGATTTTTAATAACATTTCTTTATACACAGGTAGCACTGCAGTTTTTCAGTCAAGAGCATCAGACACAGAAGTACCAGGCAAACAAATGCATGAAAAGTGGGAAGAAAAGAAAAGCTTTTGGGCAATAGGGTTTGACCTCAGAAATAAACCACCAAGACATTCAGGCAGGAGCTTTTTAGAGAACATTTTGTGGAAAATCAATGACTCTGCTTTGCTTCTTAGAGGAAATTATAGCAAGGAGGAAAAGTTATTTCAGACTGACAGACACCGAATGTCAGCAATCATGATATAATCAGTGCAGGCTTTATTATATTTAAGTGGTTTGAAACTCGGCAGATTTCAGACAGCTTCAAAATCTAGAGGAAGAGTGTGTCTAAAAGACAATCTTATGAATATTACATACACACGCTCTGTGTAGCATCACACATATTTTTATGTGATAAATTCTTTTGCAACAGTCTCTGCAGCTTCTTCTTCAGGGGCTCCTTAGCACTGAGTGCCTTGAGCTGGCTTGCAACCCCTCTGCCCTCCCTTCTTTCAAGTCTTTACATAAAGCCACATCTTTGCTGCTGACCCAGCCCTGCTTTGTAATGAGCTCCAGAGAAAATACACTTTGCCAGGCCAGAAAATTACTGAAGTCACTGCGCTCAGACAAGTTCAAGAAAACTTCTCAATATTAAATAAATGCTGTGGGGTTTTTTCTTCCTTGCAATGTAATTAGACCTTGCTAGAAAACTGTATTACCTTAGAGGAGGTTCTCAATCCTGTAGGTTTTAAGCAACTGCTAGGACAGGCTTAACACCAGGCCTTTTTCCCTGCACAGATGACACACACCCTGGACACGTGACACAGCATTGCTATACAATCTGCAGCTGCACTACATCTGTCACAGCTGTCGCAGCTACTGCACACCTCAGCGCAGATGCCATTAATTTAACTCTACACCTGCAGTGTGCCTGATCTCTTAAAAGACTTTAACAACCTCTTTCCTTCCAAATCAGCACACTTACAACACAGCCATAACTAATTAAACTGACAAGTATTCTAAAAAGATGCAGAGGGAAACTGAGGGAAATAATTAATGTCCTGCCCACGGAAATGTGTTGCATGGTTTGTCACCAATGACAGGTATGTATCTGTGGGTGGAAGGAGAATGGATATTTATTCATTACTGGAATAAGATGCCTTGGATATAATGGCTGTTGATAATAATGCCTATTTTAGGATTGTTTGACAGTTCTCATCAAGTGCAGAAAATGGTAAACTACAGCAGGTTGTTTCATTGGAAAGGAGCAAGGTGAGGGAAGAGTGAATGTCAGAGCAGAATTCAGTTGTGTCTGAGAAAAAGGCTGAGGGCAAACACATTGTGTTCCTCATGCTGAAAATTTCTGGTGACCATCTCTTACACCACTGTGATTTAGCAATTTGACAAAGAGGCCATCTTTGTAAAATAAAAGCGACCTTTACTGCAAATGTGAGAAATCAATCAAATATTCGTGAATCGTAAAAGCCTGTAAAACTCTTAGGTCATTTAAGATCTGGAGCTAAATATTTCTGGAAATGATACCTTCCTGTAGTGTATTCGGCCAGGCTGCTTCAGTAGTGACCAGAACAGGTCCCAGCGTGAGCATGGACACCCTCTGCACAAATGTGGGCTATTCACCCATTCCATCCCACATCTTCTGCTGAGAACATGCATTCCACACTAAAAAGTGGACTATAGTCCCCTTCTAACCAAGAACTACATGCATGGCTGGATAGGTAAATGCTGATGAAATGAACTTTGTATATGTATACATGCAGAGATCATGAGGAGCAAATAGGTGAGAAAGAGGCTGTGGTGACACCACACTTTGTGTGACACAGAACAGAGAAGATGAAGGTTCCAGAGGTCTCACAATAATTTTGCATTGCTGTGTCCTCTGTTGATGGGGTCTCATCTGTCAGGGCCATAAGCAATACCCTAAGGGGGAGCAAATCATCTGGGCAGCAGAAGCTAGGTGTGGCAATAAATCCTTTTCAGTCTCAGGTTTCCAAGGCCTAAATTCCCAGCTGAGTCTTGAAAACATGCAACAAATATGGTATTGAGTCACTGTGCACTGAAGGATGACAGAAAATTCTACAGAATTTGATAAGAACATATATGAATATTTGAACATTTTGATATATTGTCCCCGTTTATTTTTACAGGTTAAAAAATTACTGCTGAAACACAGGACATAATGAAAAGGCATTGGGGCAGCTAAGCACAGGTTGAAAGGTGAAGTATTCCAGTGCACGTAGCAGAGAGCACAGCTGCTCTCTCCTGCTGGATGCCAGCACAACCTCCAGACCTCCAGCCCTGCATGGAGACAGCTCCTGGCATCTGAACTGCTTCAAGAGGCTCCTCCAGCTGTGGCCACACATCATAAAAATCTATTGTAAGTTGACACATTGCTCTTCTGCAAAACATGGTGAAGGAATGGAGGGTCCATCTGTCTGAAGGCAGCTGACTGAACTGGGCTTCAGCAGAGGGCTTGTGGCGGCCTCCATTTCTGTGCTAAACAATCAACCTACAGTCAGCAGACCCATGTCTGCTGCTTAGCGGCAACAAAAAGTACTGATAAAGGGGAGGATCAGGTTCAGAAATTACACTACTGAAAATTTGAGTGTTCCTGAACTATCACATGTCTTGGAGAGGAATAGCCACAGAAGACCACTTGAAATGCACAAGGTCAAATTAGATGGCAGGCTGTGATTGCCTTGGTTTCTGAAGCCTACAATGTGTTGATGTTCCTCATGCAAACCGCCAGATTGGATCAAACCTGTTCAAAGGCATACTCAGAGTCTTTTCACAGATCCAGGCCATTTCCTCCTGTTTCAGATATGGGTGTTAAAAAAGCAAGCAAACAAACCAAGTAACAGATTTTGAGAGAAGCTGCTACCAGGGTTGGGATTTCCAATGCCTCCCATTGATCATTATTTAGATTTTGAAGCTTAGAAGATTGAGTGCTTTCCAGAAGTAGTAGATTTTAAATAGCATTTACCATAATAGTCAATGATTATAAACAAGCAACTGACACAAGTCTTAGATAAGCATATCCAAGATTTTTTACATGGCAGTTATAAAAGCAGTATTTATGCCATGGGATAAGATGACATCCAGGAATAACCAGTACCAGAGACAAAGCTCTAGAATATTCTTGTCATTTTTTCGTAAATGTACCTCTATAATTTACAATTCTGCTCCATTTAATTGCTATAGCTATTAGAAATTCAAATATTATTTCACCATTATTTACATTGATGTTTGAAAAGATCACAATAAAACATAGTATTACTATGATTTCCTAAGCAATTAAGAAAGATGATGTTTTGAAACCACCTTCTAAATAATGTACATATATCATCCACATATCTGCATCACACTGATTTTTATCTGATTTTATTAATAAGATGTGTTGGACTCTGCAATAGGGGTTCATCTCCCCACATGTAGCTGTTTATGGGCTATGCATCTAAACCTTAACTATTCAACTTTGGCCACTTTTGAGACAATAAAAAGGAACTAAGGATTGACTGACCTCATCCTTAAGCATGCATCTAGGGTGGTTCAAATCAAATAGACCATTAAAATATTTCTTTTTCTTTCATTAATTTACAGGGGACCTAAAAATATATATCTATTGACACACACATTGCATGCATACATCTGACAGTGACCATCTGAAAATAGTGAATATTCTATTCCTTCTTCAGTTCTCTATATATTTTCAGTGCAAAGCAGAAAGACTCAATGAAATTTCAGCTCTTTGTGGGATTTGGTCTGTGAGATATCTGAAAAAGTAGTTTTACTATGTGCAAAGGAAAGAAAAAACATAATATTTACTTTGTAAGCCCCACAAATGCAGTACTTGGCAAGCAATGAACCTACTAGCTGAAAGTGAAAACCTGCTCCAAATCAGAAGAGGTTCTAACTAAAATGGAATGTGTCGAATATCAGTACTTCCAGGTGAACTAAGAGGTTTTTGATGGCTTGACACTGCTTCAGGAAAGTGACACTCTTTTTTTTACTAGTTTTCTAAAGTCTTACCTACTACAGTATAAAATATTGCTTTTGATTTTCTTATTTAGGAGAACCTGCAAAGTCAGCTGAGTAATTGATGAAAACATCTATGGATCTGAGATTTCTGCAGGAAGTGGACAGTAAGCTCTGAAACTTCTGGACGCAAGGAAACTCCAGAGCTCCAGATTTGTAAGGGTAGAAAAATTCTCCCAGTGTTTAGTGGCCTCATGATGGAACACAAGGACTGCAGACCGAGCCCCCATGACAGACCGGTATGTTTTATTTCCAGAGAGATTCTCTTGAAATTTGTTGAAAGTCAATTAAAAAAAAACAAACTTATACGTTTTTAATTTTTTTTTTCTTATGCTTCTTTCTTCATAGTAATGTGAGAGGAACAATGAGGATAGTGAAACCCATTAGACACAGCAAATTGCCCTCAGGATAAAAAAAAAAAAAAACAAACCCACAAAAAACCAAAAACCTTTCTGCCTCAAATAAATGATAGTTTACTACTAGATTTTTACATCTTCTATGTTTTTTTTATTGTCCAAAATTATCAAAGCTTTAAAATAGATAAAGGAATGTTTGATTCGTAGCAGGGAAAATGAGTCTCTGACCTATTCAAGGTCGACAGCCGTGCCAGTGCTGATCCATGTTATTTACTTCTACATGGATTTGCTGCCTTGATCCTCAACTCATTTCAGCTGGAGAACTTGCTGGAGTGTCTTCTGGATGGGAATGGCTGGGCCTCATCCTGCTGCAAAGCCAGATAGCAGGTTCAGCCAAGTCCCAGCTCCAGTGCATGAGTCAGTAATTGCACCTTCCAGGATGTTATCCAAGGTGATCCCAAGACTCAAGACTGTCAGAGAACAGAAGATATTGCTGTTCTTGTGTGGAAGAAAACTCTTCTACTCAGTTATATTTTTAAAATATCAGTCAAATTGACAGATTAATCACCAACACAGTTATCTTCAGACTTCCACTGAACCCTCAATCAGAGCAGGTTTTATATATCTAAGAAGAAATTCTGTGTAACTAAACTCAATGACATTTCTGTCCTTTTTGATGAGGGCAAGTCTTCAGCTGGGATACAGGAAGGATTAAAACAGCACAAGAAGTAGCATTATTCTTACAGCACAGAGGACTTGCACACATAAAATATGTCAGAAGAGATGCCACCAATCTGTTTTATAGCTGCTTAGATACTACAAATGACTCTAACAGAATTTAGAAGGATGCATGTTCAAAATGTCAAAATCAAGCTTTTATCCCTGTTAGTAATTATCTCATATGAGATTCTTTCACACAGTGTAGAGTTTAAGTTTAAACAGAAGTGAGCATGCTTTATAGATGTTATTGCATGTAACATATTTGTAAGGCTTAACACTGCAGTTAACAAGCCATGCCTGAATTGCACCATAACAAATAAATAATAAACGGCATTTATTTTCAAATGAAAAGATATTTGCCTACAGTGCGGCATTTAATTTCTTAAACAATCAGTATGGGATTCTGAACTGTATACTCTGGTTGTGGCTACAAAGCTGCAAAATTTAATAAATCTGGCACAGTGAATCCTGGAAGCAAATTGGAGAAAGGAAAATTTTACACAGACAAACTTGAAGGAAGAACATGTGAGAAAAGACACCTTTCTAAGGTTTGCCTCCTCTACACTGATCTCTGGAAAACTGGAGACAACAACACAGGAGGAAAAGAAATTGAACAGGTCTTCAGAGTCAGGAACTTTTCAATACGCTCCAGATGTTCAGAGGTATGGTGGTAGTGGTGTTTAACCCTGGTAGGCAGCTCAGTCCTACACAGCCTCTCACTGACTCCCCCAGGGTAGGATAAGGGAGAGAATCAGGAGGGTAAAAGTGAGAATATGTGGTTTAATAGGTAAAGAAAAAGCCAACTAAAGAAGTCAAAGAAATTCATTGACTACTTATCAGCAGGCAGGTATTCAGCTATCTCCAGGAAAGCAGGGGTTTTAACGTGTATTGGCTACTCGGGAACATAAATATCATAATTTCAAATGTCTTCCCTTCCTCCAGCACTTATTGGTGAGCAGTGCCACTTGTATAGAACATCCTTTTGCTCACTGACACATTTTGGATCGTTAACACATTTGGTTTTAATCACAATTCCAAAACATTGCACTATACCAATTACTACAAAAAAAGTTCATCATGGCCAAAGTCAATACAGGTGCAGAGATCCTGTGACTCACCAGCCTTATTCCCCACTTCTCACAACACAGTCTTTGAGGATGCATAATCCCATTTTTTGTGAAGGTAAATGTGTGATGATATTATCCTGCCCATTAAACACCTGCATTAAGCTGTCTCCACCTAAGATGTAGGCACAGGGTATAACAACAGTACCATACAATGCTGTGTGGAGGAAGTTTGCTAGAAGGTAATGTGGGAATCACTTGTACTTTTGTCAGACTGTTTCACTTTATAAAGAACAGAGTTAATCAGCCTGGCAATTGTGCACTGCCTTGGAAATCACTGTCTTTGGAGGACTTGAGCAAACTCTTACAGCCTACGCAAGTCAATGATGTCACTCTACTGATGGTGGATGTTTCAAATTCTCCTTGAGGAGCTGATCAGGAAAATACCTTGCTCTGTTCCCTTATGTGGCACAGTGCTGGAGTGACCCCAGCTAGCTCAAACTCCCCGGCATGCACTGACAGTGGCTTCCCTGGGCCAGATTGGGCAACACCAACAGCAGTCGGAGGTGCTGCGTTGTGGGTTGGGGCACAGAACAGGGAGAGGGTCTCTCACATGCTTCCCAAAGGATTTATTCCCCAAGGGGTGCCACCGAGAAAAAAACCAGAAGAGCCCCGGCTTGCACAGTCTTTTAAAAGGGGAAGGAACTAGGGGAAAGTACAATTCTTTAACCAATCAGGCATGCATTGGGGAGGAGGTAAGGGAGGGGCTTGAAACAGGAAAACCAATAGGAAAGGCAATGGGAGTGGAAAGGGTCACCTGGTCCAATAGGATGTCGAAGATTAGAGGAATTCCAGGGAGGAGTTTAGGGCTGATAGGGAATTCTCTGGAACACGAGGCAGTGACTAGGGAGGAGTGATATTATGTAGATGAGGTAACAGGTGAGTCTGTGGAGTGATGGACAACCTGGAGAGGGAGGAGAGAACTTGGGGTTGGAACAAACATACTGAGGGGGTAAAAGGAACAAGGATATGCATAAAGAAAAACCCACCATCACATTTATGAATGAAAGAACTAGAGGATTTCAGGATATTTTTGTCTAAGCTAGAAGACTTGCAAATGTATCGTTAATGCTTTCTAGATGATGGTTGATCTCAAGATAAAGCTATGTGGTAGGTTGGTGTGTGTGCATGTGAGTTTGTGTGCACTCTCATGTGGGAATTTTTTCTGTGTGCCAGAGCATATAATGCCACATGTTTAGGAGAACAACATAGTATAAAGAGAGAACAGTGCAGGTTATTGATCATCAAGATAATACTAAAAAGTTATAATATGTAGTTCTTTTACTTCAGAAACATTAAAAACCAGCCAATACCTCTTAAAAGATCTTGTTTTTTCTCTTTTGTACCTCTTTTTATGGTTTGTTTTTTTTTTAATATTAATATTTGATCAACCTTTGCCTCTCACTGCATTCCTGGGTGAGCCAGCACAGTTATTGCTGTGTAAGCACACAAATGCACAAGAGCTCGGTAGAGCATTCAGTTAAACTTCAGTGGGGAGAAAATCTGCTGAAACTCCTTTTGAGCTTTCCCATGTTACCTCCCAGTAACGTCACCTTCTAGTAACTCTCTAAGTTGCCTCTCTGATGTTATACCATTACTGCATGTCAGTGTTAATACAGACAGCAAAGAAAAATTCTAGCAACCTTTGTACACTTCTGACGAGGACAGACCTTACTAATCCAAAGTAAGGGCTGCCCCTGCTTATGTGGGGCCATGTTAGTGGTATTTTCATGCCCTTTTTTTTCTGCTTATAGAAGTGTTCAAGATGGAAAGCCAAAGATTACTAAGTTATTCAGCCAGTAGTAGTTGTGACAGTTCTGATTAACTCCAACATCTGTAGATTTTCATCACCAGCCAAATTCTCGGCACATGAGTATCATGGTGGTGCTCATGGTATTTCCACAGCTTGAACTCTCCAACTCTTTTATTGATGACCAAGACTGACATTATGTCAGAATAGATGGCAAAGAGCACAAATATTTTGCTGAGGATCTCATCTGAAACATGCTAAATGCAGCTGAGACTGAAGTACTTGTAATTTGTAAGTTCTGTAGAAAGTGATTGGAAAACTACCCGTAGTAGTGCCAGAAGAAGTGGCTGTGCTGTCTTCTCAGCAGTTGTGTGAGAAACATGTCAAGCAGAGATGAAGTACCTTGAAGTTCCTTGCTCCTCCCAGTGCATCTGCATGAGAAATCAATACTCACAACAGAGAGCAGGACAGTGGGGCAAGGGTTTAGAGGGGCAGGATCCCACAACTCCGCCAGCACTAGGCTCCTTCAAGAGAGTCTCCTGAACACAGCAGCCCTATGTGGAAGGGGAAATACTGGAGCTGCCTCATTTCTTACAGTCATCTCTGTACCCTGCTACTGACTGCACCGCATATCTCCAATTTCTTCTTTGCCAGCACTGGGAACATGTGAGGCACAAGCTGATTTGGGGAGAGCATAGGACAGGACTATACCTACCATCATCCCAGCTCCTATGGGTGGCCTAAATAATTTTCTGATCAGCTCAATCAAATACGACAGTGAAATATGTCCTGCCTATGGTATGCTTGTTTCAGTAACAAAGTTGTCTGAAAGGGTCTGTGAGATTAGACATTAGTACTTAAAAAGGAAACAATGTCAGAAAGATGACAGCTTTTGAGTGGGTGAACTGAGACCCTGCTCATAAAAATCATCAGTGATACTCAGATCTTGTGACTTCTACTCATAAACTCTATAGGCATATCAATTTTTTCAGAAAAAATAGGTAAGGGCAATAATCATTTATTAATTTCCTAAGCTTGCCACTGTTTAATTCTGTCAGTGAATCCCTACTGCTCTGTGATGAGTTTATTGAAGGTTGTATAGAATAGCTGAAGTATTCCCAATCACCCTCACCAAATCTATAACATGTTTCTGTCCAGAAGATGGCAAGGGAACCACTTGAGGTGCCTTTTTAAGAAGTGCTCCAGGAAATGGAGTTTTAGATTTATTCTTATTTAAATAAGATTGCTATTTTCTTTTAAAATAACACTTCTTATTTTTGAAACTCCTCAAAGTGCCAGTCATGTCTATCACTTGTCTGTCCCTGCTCAGAGCTTAATGCAAAGTCTAGAAACTCTTTGTATGAAAATTTCATGCCTCCAGGTGCTCCATTGATTATTCATGAAGCTTTTGGAGCTGTCACCATGGGAGCCAATTGGCTACAACTTATTTAGCATATTAATGACCTATATGAGTTAGTGCATGAGGAGACATATCACGCCACCTGGAATGCAAGTGGCAAGCTGCTGCTGACTCAATCATCTTTGCAATGGGAAGTAAGGAATTGGAAATATTTTACACAGAAATGGCAAATATCTTGCATGTCCAAATGGATTCGCTCAAATTAGCATGCATGGCTTCAATACCTTGTTTTCATAATATGTTCCTTTTATCCTCTGTGCATTTGGCCTCATTACAAGCTCTCTCCTCCTGCCAGAGCACATGCCCCTGGAAAGGTTTAATAGGTGAGTCATGTGGTTTGTGAGACATTACATCAGAATGATTTAATACACCAAGGGCAGGGCTGTATGTCAGGTTCAGCTGCTGTTACTGCCGTTACAGTTTGTGTAGCAGGTAACTTGATGGTCTCCAGAAAGCAGCAAGATAATGATAACAATTAATTTTATGGCAGCAAGAGAGGGACTTCAGCTGAGCTAAGCACCTTTTTTATTTTCCCCCATTTGCTGCGGCGCTTTTACACCCAGTCAGCAGGTGAAGCGCAGCCTTAACATTTTGGCAAAATTAAAATGTTAAGACTAAACAAGGAAATCGCTGAGGGGGAGCCGGTAAGCAGCGGCATAAAAAAGCTCTGGCTAAACCAGAGGCAGCTCGGTTAAATGCGCAGACAAGCAGCACAAGCAGCCGGGCGCTGGGGGCGAGGAGCATCCTCCTCCTCCTCCTGCCCGGCGCTGCAGGGCAGCGTGTCGGCGGGCAGCGACCCCCGCCCGGCGCCCGCAGAGGGGCTCCGCTGCCAGGCTCGGCATCTCCTGGCCGCCTCTGCTGCGGACCATCTCCCGAGCAATCCTGCTACGCTCAGAGAGAATAGCTGCGGCTATAGGGTCAGTCAGAATAGCGACGTCTGACCTTTACGTGTTTGAGGTACAGAAATGCTTTACTACAGATTTATTTAAATTATTTGAGGCCACCTTTGGGGACAAAAGAGAATTGTTATACAGACTACGTGGCTGCGGCTGGCTGACAGGGATTTAGGGTTCCTATTCTCGTTCTGCAGGACCCTGAGTCCCCGGGTGAGGGCAGGGTGACGAATGAGTGAAATACATGTATAGCTGTGAAAAATCAGTCTCAGCAAAGTGGCAAAACACTTAAGCACACGCTCAGCTCATTTTCACTTCCTTCATACCTTCTGAATATTTTCTCTGATCTGGTACATTCATTGCTTAAAAATATTTCTTGATACTTACAGTTAATTTATTTAGTAATTAAAACAAGCAAGAAGTGAGGCTGTTGCTCATGGGGATGTGTTACACGCCCACATAATGTGTGTAACTTGCTAAGAAATGCATGACCTAATATCCACCTAGCTTCTTCCTCGTGACTTTAGTACAGCTATAATAATCATTTTGCAATGAAAGATCAGTATAGAGAGCCACAGACTAAAATACAACTACAGATGGGAGTAAGCCCTAATGCAGAGCAGTTCAGACTGATAAAAATACATGGTGGGAGGAATCTCCACCACCCATAGGACCTCTGTGCTGCCCCATCCATGCTATTGATGGCCAGACTAACAACATGAAACACCATGTCTCTCTTGCACTAAAGTGTGTTGAACTTTTTCAGGACATGGGAAGGGACCTGTTGCCCAAAAGGACATAATGTCTTCCTTGCCCCATTACTAGCAACAAAAGAGTTTATTTGTAGACACTGCAGAGAAAAGCTTACTTCCAGAGATCTGTCAGATTCCGCTGGACACCTGTTTCCTAATCTTGGGGAATAACAGTTTTTCTGATTTAATTAATTTTCTGATTAATGATTTAAGTGAGCTTTCTGTGATTAGTTCCCACGTTGATTCTAATTTTTAAATGCCTAAATTTGACATAGGCACAAGTTCCTCTTAGAAAATGAGATGTTGGGACTTCAAATTTTACTTATCCAAAACTAGGCAGCTACACACCTTTGATCACAGTCACTGATTTATTAAGCACAGAACAACCCTCAGGGAAGAAAGAATGCACACAGACACCATGAAGGCTCTTGGAGTCTCATACACCTAAATTTCCTCACACACATCTTTGTGAAATGAGAAAAAGATGATAACAATTAAAGCTCTGTTCTGGGTTTTGAAAGTTTTATGCCATTGTCCGGGATCCAGGATACCTGTTTTCCCAGCAGAATGGGCAAAACGAACCCTGCTGTTCCTGCTGCCCATGTACCCTGTGTTCTGCAGTCACACAAATTTCATTCAAAACTCTGCAGAAACCTCAGTGCCAGTAAGGCAATTGTCCATCTAATTGACCACCATTTCTTCGAAACAATAGGAAGAGAGAAAGAGAGAGCACACAAAGAAAGAAGCTCAAGGGCAAAGAAGCAGCATAGCCACAGGAGCCCATAATTCATAAGCCTCTCTTTTGTTTTACCAACCACCATCACCAGTACTCTGCCAAGTGGGAAACGTTTTCTGTACATAACAGAAAACATCACTGCAATGAGCTATTGGTGGCCCACCTAAAGGTTAAGGGATGGAATGGAAGTGCAAAATTATTTGGGTGTTAGAAGGCATTTGGATTGGCAGTTCAAACTGATGTAGCTATGCATATTTTGTAGTTGCTTTAAAAGAACCAAGGCTGGTTTTCTTTGGTGTTCTTAATTGTTGTTTGAACTTAAGTAAAGACTGCACGTAATCCCATGCATATTAGTGAATCCCCAGAACTTCGTTCCAGTGTAGAAAAAGCTTCCTTTTGCCTGTTCAGACTTGTGGAGAGATGAATTAAATTTATATATTATGCAAAGAAGAACCAATCTGTCTTTATTTGATGGTCTTTCATTCAGAGATTAGAAATAGCTACAGGTACTGTGCAGAAACAGAGGCAATGCAATGACATTAGGATTTAAAATAACTGCATAGAATAGTCCATGATGGTACTGATAGCAGTATGGAGTTCAATATTGAAATATTAACTTGGTAAATAACCCTTTATATCCAAATAAATTCTGATTGCCTATTCACAGCTTAGATTTCATGAGGCCTTCTTCATTACAAAATGAATAGCTGCTAATTAGTTGCATCTCCAAGTAAAGTTCCAGTAAATTATATTTAAAGGAGGGAGAAAAAAGGCCTTGTTATGAAACAGTCACCAGCTGGCCATACCATTGCAAGTGCTATTTTCTTCTCTTTTTTGAAATTCAAATGTTTTGTAAGACTTCAACTATGAGCCTGTAGTGATGCATATAAAGATATATGAATGCTGCACTCCCATATGTAGGGATTTGCATATTGAGGACATTTGGCTTAGACTGACTAAACAGAGATAATCTTCCTGAATTTGTACAATATATTGTATAGATGATCCTCTCTGTAAATATTGTTACAATATCACCAGAAAAGTAATAAAAGTTAAGATGGAAACATTTAGAACAAAAACTTCCTGAGACCATATATTGCCCTGTAGTAAGGTCCTATTGACTCTAAATGTTTTTCACTAATTTTTTCTGTCTAAATCCCCAAATTGTATTTTGGTGCTTGATTCAACAGTACACAGGGCTGTTGAAAGGGGCTGCATTCTCCCTCCCACCCTGTGCCTGTAGCTCTCCTTGTCCTCTTCTTGTGCTGGAAAAGTAGACTCCCACAACTCCTTTGTGCCATTTCTGCTATTTGTAAGATCTTTTATCAATTCAGTTCATTAATTTAGCAGACAACAGCTCAATGCACAGAATCAGGAGAATTTTTTTTTCTGTGGCACTGAGCCATTCTGCTAATCACTAAACTATCCCTCAGAAAAATCACCTTGGCATTGAAATGAAATCATCACAGTCCTACCTCCTTAATCCTGTTCAAATATCCTTCTGTCATGTTACTAAGTGACTGAGTTGCCACATGCAGTATGTTTGCTATCAAATATGACGGTTTATTTACTTGTCTTAGTATCTTCTCTTATTTCTATTAAGAGAGACAAATCATCTGCAGCTGCTAAAACCACTTGGATCTCAATGGACTGTAATATTTCTTCAAAATTCAGTTCTCTTTATATTCTAGTAAATACCTAGTCTAAAGTCTGCAGATAGGGACCAGGCAAGCTCCTAGGTCTCAGATGATCAAAGACATTGATTATAGAAGTGAATATGTGACTTGGATTCTGCTGAGGACACAATGTTCAAATGTTCAACTTGTCGGTCAAGGAGGCCACTTGACTGTGCAATCTATAGGGGGTGTCCCATCTTGAAAGACTTGGACTTCTTTTTAGTAATACATACTCTAGATGCAGAATTATGCCATTACTTTTCTTCTTCACGTGACCTTTCTTGCAGTATGTATCCCCATATTATCCTACAGGCGTTGGAGGAATGAAGGGAAAGATCTACATCACTAAATTTTGAAGACTATAGCATTAGATGTGTTCCAAGTAATTTGTTTTAGCATTCATATCGGCCATTACAGGTGGAATTTTGTTGTCAGGCTAGTGGGAAAATGTGTCTTGAGTAAAGGATCTAAAGAGGGTATTTTCTGTGAAAAGGTTAGCATGGAAGACTGTAGGAGAAATGGGATGTTGGTCAGAACAAGGTGGTCATGGTGATGGGACAGAACAGCTCTTCCTTAAGCAAGGTCAGAGAGGAGAGATAGGAAAGCTTCCCCCTAGACTGTGCATCTGTGGAGGTCTGGTGGAAATATATGTGGGAAGGGCAGGGTAGGAAACATGAAGGAAGATGGGGGAATTCCTGGTCTGCCTCTGGAATGAGGAAAAGTCAGAAATCAGCTGAGAACCTGGACTTGTTATCAAGAATATGTAGGGATTTGTGGGTTGTGGGATTGAAAACAATAAGTGAAATTGTGAATGCCTGAGGTCAGCCCTTGAACAGGGTGAGATGGAAGAGAGGAGTGTGCCAAGATCGTAATTTATGTGAGTGGAAGTTTTATAGTTTGCAATTTTGCTGACAGTGATAGAAAGCCTTGTATCAGTCTCACCATACTAGGGCTCTTCTGTAATGAGTTTATCACCCATAATGAATTTATCACCCACACTGTTTGGTCAAAGCTTTCATAAAACCTGGTAAAGATACATCAAAGAGTATCAATTTAATCCTTTTTAAACAACCACACACATTCATCTTTAGAGGAAAATATGAACATGGTCAAAATATCTTTTCCCTAAGGAACATCTCTTGGCAATTATGGGAGGCATCCTATCAACCTGTACTCCTCACCAATATCTCCTAACACCTTAAACCAGAGGAATAAAATGTTCTTCAGGATAAATAACAATACTGGATATTATGGGGGGTGGTTCTGACACAAAGAAGCAGAAACCTTAGCTGCTCAGACCTTGCTTCTCTCCTTCTGATGTGTGCCAGCCCCATTTCATTCAGCAGTCTCACTGGTGCTGTCAGATGGTTTAACTGATCACTGCCACCCTTGAGACAGTGTCCTGAGCACAGCCAGGCTGGCAGTAGTCAGCTCTGATGACCTCATGTTAAAATGTAACCCTGTTATCTGTGAGAGCAGATGATGTTTGATGGATAGACTCTGGCTGAAGTGTATGTTCCCATTCCATGGCTTTTACTTCTGTTCAGCTCAGGATCTTTGCACAGCCAAAGCAGCATGGACTTTTAATTCAGGTAAAAATGTCACCAGATCAAGTCTCAAGAGCTGCTATTAAGGCTGCTACAACTTGTAATAGTCAATCTTTATTTTACTACCTACTTCCAGTTTTTTAGAGTTTGGAAGCTTTATGAACACAGGTGGCCAAATTAATCAGTAGTGTGACTCTCTGCATCCTTATTTGGCCCACAGGCTTATATACATTTAGATTTCTCAGCTGAACTTTTTTGCTGAAGCCATTTTTACCTATACTATATTCTCCCCAGTGCCATTTTTTCCTGAAAACAGAGGGTTTCAACAATTTCCTCCTTTTATTAGATAAAAGACAATTAAAAGGAAACATAATGCTCTTTTAAGATTTTTATTGCATAGCAGAAATCTAAATTGCAATGGCAACTGATTTTTCTGTTTCAAAGAACTAGATACTCGTAATTCCCAAAACAACCCCATTCATAATATAAAGTATTACTATATGAATGTATATGCCAGCCTTCTTGATCTGTTTTGTGTGTTGGTTGTTAGAAATTAATGGATTAATCTTTAATTATCCCAGGGCAATATTTGACTCAGGAACTAACATTCAAATTGCAATTCCTTAATTGCAAGCTTTTACTATGAGGTGTGTGGTGCCACCCAAAACTTCTTGCTAGCTCTACCGAAGATGCTAACTTTTTTCACATCTTTACATTGTATGCTTTTAATAAAGAAAAATGCACTATAGGTGTAATTTTGTAGAGGAAATTTGAACAAAAGCTTCTAAAATACTTTGGAATTGCCCAGCATGCAAGAATTCAGATTAAATTGGTTACCAAAATAGCTATTTTGTAATTTGGGCCCCCCAATATACAATCATTTACATCTCACCAATCTATCATCAATTTTCAGCTGGCATTTTCTCTGCAAATAATAACCTGCAAGTGATGTTTGCAGCAGATAAAGACAGCTGAAAAAAGGTAAAAAGAAGAGAAAAAAATGAAAATAATAGTTGGTAAAAATGAGAGAGAATAATATAATTACTTGTATTTCACCAGTATCATGTTTTCCCAGAATTCAAGCTGTGCATAATAGCTATAGTAGAAGGGCAAAACAGAGAAGCCCCAAGGAAATGGGATGCAGAGAGTATTTTTTAACCTTCCTGGGGAGCCTTACTCCACAAAGATTTAAAGCTTTTTAAACATCATGAGAACATGTTGGCTGGAAAATAGTGCATTTCAAAATGAAAATGCATTAATTAATGTCTCTTGGAAAAGGACAATCTGAAATATCTTTCTCTGTGGGAGTAACTTGCAAGCTGATTATGTGGGCTGATAGATATTCCATTGGAGAATGTTCAGGGAATGTTAAGGTTGAACGGTTGAGCACACGGAAGTTAGGAAATTTCTAATCCTGCCACATTACAAGATTCAGGCGCATCCTTAACTCTGCCTCTGGTGTGTATGTGGTATAATGTATTCATTACATATAATCTCCCAGACACTGCTATAAATATATACTGTCATCCCTGATCTTAGATTTTACACATATCAGTGTGTGCATTGAGTACTGTGTACAGCTCTCCACCACAGCTTATTAAAACCTTGTATAAGACAAGTACATAATAAAATTTGTCTGAGCAAAAAATGCAGATTAAATATTACATTTATGATATAGAAAATGGCAGTCATTTGTTTCAATAAATTATCCTGTGAGCTTGAAAGACTGAATGCTACATGGGTGCATGCAAATTAGCCATGTAGTTAGCTCCTTCATTTCCTGCAAAGCTCAGGACGGCTGACTTTTTTTCTGCTTGCAAAGACACAGCACAGGTGCTGCAGCAGACTGAGGCTTTGGCCATCCCCAAATCAAGCAGGACAAAAAATGGTAAGGGATCCCTGTGAACCTTATGAAGAGTCAGCTGACATGGTTTTCTTCCTGATCGACAGGGCTTTGTTTGTCTCATGACAGCAAGAGGAAGTTGTGATTCAAGGTGGCCAAAGTTGGAGCAGGGGATGCCTTGAAGAGCTGACAGCAGGGCAATCATGTACGAAAGCTACATGGCATTGGAAGTGAAGAAGTAAACGGAGATTGTGAAGTTTAAATGGTATATTCACAATGAAAACAAAGTGCATAATTAGTAAGGTTAAAGATCAGAGAACCCAGAGACAGCTGAGGTTTCACAAAACCCTCAAAATGTATAAAACCCATTTTTTTTTCCATTTAATTGACCCAAAATGCAATGAAAACATGTTTCTCTAATTAAATAAATGTCTTGCGGTGTGCAGAAATAAATACCAAAGATTCTTAATTCACGGACTTTGATTCTGGACAGAATGTGGGCTTTTTATTTGGGTCTTAAAGAATGGGTTTTTTACATAGTTGTAATTTTAATGGGTACTTCATTTGTTCTGAGCTTTACTTGTCTCTCCATTCAAATGAGGGTCTAGTTGATTTTATTCAAATTAATCCTGTCCTGTCCTTTTTCTTGCTGACACAATGAAGGACCAGGTTTTTCCTCCCTCTCTGCTGTTTCTCCTCTCTCAGAGAGCAGCCCTTCTCCACAGCTGCAGTAGTGGCTGTACCAGCTCACTCCTTTCCTTGTCAGCTGGCTGCTGAATGGAACTTCCCAGAAAAAAGGAGGGCTTGGGCCTTTGCTCCCACACAGACTCTGCAGGAGAATAGGAATGTCTCTCTTTGCTAAGAACTTTTCACCAGTTCTTATTCCATGAAGTGGGAAAATGCTGCATATGCTGAAGGAAGGTCTCGTGACTTTCCCCAGCAAAGCTGAAATCTGAGGAAGATGTGGCCCTTCTCTTGCTAAACTGACCCTACTTGATGACATTTATCAGTACTCTCCTCACTAAAGTATCCTGCTTTTATTATGAGCATCTTCCTTTCAGGTGTTTTGCTTCCTTCTAGCACCAGGAACAAAATATTTCTGCAAAATAAACTCCTACAGATTGTACTTTTTTTTTTTTTTCTGTTCTTTAAATACTTTTCCTTTCAAAGTGATTGCTGGACAAGTACCTGGTCCCTCTAGTTGAAAGATCAGTTGATGGAGCAATCTTCTGTGTGAAGTCTCCTGTTACTTCACCTTCTGGATGCTTCAAGGAAGATCAACATATCCTTCTGCGTTTAATGAAAGATGGCAACAAATTAAATAAGTTTTATCCCCAGATGCAAGTGTGTTTTTCTTTGCAGGACTTGCCAGCTCCATGGTCAACGCAGGACTGCAATGGGAATCACTGCCTTCTCATCAGATTACTGCTCCTACAGAAAAGCTAGAAACAAAGAAAAAAAGTCCAAAGAAATCCCAAAGAAATTTTTTATTTAAAGTACACAAGTGCCATACTGGAAAGGTGTGCTTTCATCACTGAATGGGATTCACTATAAATACATGCCACTGTGTGGTGCACATAGAGCCCCAAAGGGGTCTCTAAAATTGCTCCATTTGCACACCACTGTCCCCAAACATTGTGAAGACTCCATGCATCTTCAAAAAAATAAGATTTAGATTCAAATTGACTGATGGTGGAACTCTGGAAGGTTTTAGTAATGCCTTTAGCCTGTTCCCTTTGTGTATTACAGTGTGGGGTGTCATTCATTTCAACATCTACACTGGAGGTGTCTGAATCTCTGCTGGTCACCCCCATAGCTCTCTGCAGTCAGGGGAGGGCAGTAAGTTCTTGCAGAGTGTGATTCAGCTCAGTCTGAGCCCTGTAAAGCAGAAAGATTCACACCTAACTGATTATCTCACACAGCACAGAAAAAATGGGTCAGGTACAAGTCACTACTATTCACAGAATATGGTTAACTTCAACAGTAATAGCTGAATTAGAAATAATGAAATGCAAGCACCAAGCTAGCAGAAATGTCCCTTTAACCTTTGCTTTAGAATATAATTCTCTTCTAGTCAGTTTTTTTCATTTGTTTGTACACTCATGATCTTGGAAATTTTAACTGCTTACTGGTTGATATTCCTCCAGTTTACATAAAAAAAAAAAAAAACATGCTTGAGGACGAGATATAATGCAATGTAGAACAGAGATTTCTTTTTTTTTTATCTTTATTGCAGCATATCAGAACGAATGATCTGCTTACTTTTCCCTGCGTGCACCAGGAATATATATTTTATCATAGTTTAAAAAATCCAATTTATTAAATTAATTTTAAGGAAAGACAATGAAACATTGCAAAGAAAGAAATTTCCTTAAGGTAAACCTTTGCTGTCCTAATTGTGTTCACAGTCATCATTTGCATTTACTTTGCCCTTGTGGTTCTCATACATATGTTAAGTATCCATTAACAGCCTTTCTGCCAGTAATGATCTTAGATCCCAACGGTGGACTTCTTCATGGATTCATCTCCATACTTATTATAAAAATCTGTTTATAGTTACTCTATAGCCTCTTGTTGCATTTATTACAAACATGTCCTTCCAACCTATGCTGAAAAGGACATTCTTTTAGGTCAAGAAAGATGAAAAAAAACTAGCTACAATACTTTCAATTAATTAATTTAATATTTTAGTGCGTACTGTAGCGGATTATTTTTTGTCTGTTCCTTTTCTCTTTGATGAAAAAATTCTTTACCTTAAAATATGGCTCTATCTTATTAACCTCACTTTTCTGCTCACCGTTAATGTCTAAGAAACATTCTTTATCCATGATTAAATATAGATTTTCCTCATTCTGATTCTGAAAAATAAGTATTTTCTCCATCCCAAGTCCAGACTACATAAAACTTTGTAATTTTTAAGTTAAAACCAGACAAACCGGACATACTACTCTTCAAACACACCTGAAAAGCAATTGAGTCATAGGCCTCATTCTTTTAATACTAAGAGGGAAAATGGTTAGAATTGATATCTAATGGAAGATAGGGAAAAAAAAAAAAAGCAACTTACAAAAATTTGGTAGACAAAGCTAAGTAAAAAAAAAAAAAAACAAAACAGTAACATGAGAATTCCAGAATTTGTGTCAGAAATGCAGCTTATTTGTCTAGTATTTTAATTATACTTTATCATAGCAGAAGAAATGGCTAAAGAAAAAGCTATGCAATGGTTACCACTGCAAACTTTGACCAGTTTCCTTCCCAAGCTGCTACTTGAAGCTCAAACTGAAACTCTTTTGGTGCCTTTGGCTTTGCATTGCTCCAGGAAGATCTAGACCTGCCAGCCTAGCAAAGAACATACTTGGCACACTTATTGCCAAGGGGAAAAGAAATGTGGCTTTTCTAATGTCTAATTTACACCAGAGACGCTGGCTTTTGTTGCTATTTCTTTGTTGTTCCTTGATGACAGGTGTGGTGTGTGCACACATATACACACAAGGCAGACTTAAATAACTCAAGATGTATTTAGATCTGCTGGGGCAGGGTGATAGGGAAGGAAGGACAGTGTGGGTAAACCAAAACCAACACTAAAACTCTTGTCTGAGTGTCTGTGTTGTTCAGATGACCTTTTATGAGTCTTAAGTGTCTTTTTTGTGATCCAAAGATATTTTTATTTCTCAGCATGCTTAGTCTCAATACCACATTTCCCAAACATTCACAAAGAATTGCTCCTTCGGATAAAATTTCCATAGATGGTCTTTCTCAGATGATTCCCCACAATGTTTTCAGCCTCATTGTTAAGTACCCCACACCTAAGTTTGCTTGGTTCCTCATGCTGAAGATGGTACCTTGTACAAGTCTCCTGGCAATGGAGGGGGAAAATCCACCTCTTACTCCTGATTGTCCACTATTTGGGCTGGCAAAATAATTTCTGGTAGCATAGCAAAATTTCTGGAGGACGGAGGAAAATGGCAAATGGGTAAGGGGTCTCCAGTATCACAATTAAAATAATGGAGGAAAATAGAATCTATGGTAAATTTCAGTTTGCTTTGGAAAAAGCTGTAATCTGAAGTAATTTCTAAAATTGACATTCTGTGGTCATTTAGGCTGAAGCAATCCATAGTATGAAAACACAAAAAAACCCATCTTTACTTTGAGAAAATGAAGCATTTGGTGAGTTTTATGACCACTTCTAACACAGAAATAATGAGGGATGATGAGGTGATATTTGATAGTTAAATAGCCTGCATTGTGATAACTGTGGTCCTGGGAGGGAAGGGGACAAGGCAGTATATGTACTCGATTTCTCATCTGGCTTGGGTTTGTCTTTTACTTTAGTCCTCCTGCATTTCTTCCGGCACAGTGTGCTTTGCAGATTGGAGATGATAAATCTCCCTTGCCGCTGGTTAATAGCATAGAGCTTTGGGCCCATTTACCTAGGAGGAGGAGGATAGACCAAGTCCTGTATATTAGTCAATGTCCTTTGGTATTTCAATACCTATAATTTGCTCTAATTTCCTATTTGGAGTGTCACACTCTAAATATTTACAATCAATGTAAATTTGTTCCATTTGACAGATTTTGAACTACAGATTCTGTGGAAAAAGAATAAAGACCTGATTTCATTTTTCTTTCAGTCTTTTGTTCTCAATGTACATGTTGATGTGTAACTAACAATATAAATGTCTGGATCTGAAAACCATTGCTCATGAATTATCTTTCGGTTCATCTAGTAATTTTTATATTTTTTATATGGTGTAACCTTGATTCTCACTTGAGGTCTATTTGCTGCTGAAAGATGTGGAGACATGTCACGGTAGGACACAAAAATAGATTGACTCCATATGGTTGTCAGAAGAGAAAGCAGGCTTTATTTACAATTCCAAGAGTTTCTTTTAGAATATGCCATGCTAAAAAGGTATATTATTGGTCCATGGGACTGACACTTCTCTCCATTGGTTCAGGAATAGGAAACAACACCTGGGGACAGTTGTTATGGGAAGGGGAACACTGTTTACTTAACCTGTTTTGAGAAATGGAGAGAGATGTTTTGAAAAAAAAAGGAAACGGTTGACAGCCTTCCCTTGGGAAAAGAGCTAGTAATGATTAGCAAGCCAAAATTCTCCCAGGCTTAGAAATATCGAGCCCACAGAGACAGTCAGACAATGAGGCAAATCTCTCTAATTCTCAGGGTGCCATGTTCTGCGCATTGTCAACACCATAAATGATGAAAGATATTTGGGGGTTGTCCTAGATTTTGGTATTTCGCTTCTGTGGGATCTGCTCTGTCATATTTTACCCCTACAAGATATTGTCTCATCTTCTGATGAGACATAAAGACAGCTGATGTAGATTCTGTTTGATCAACTTCGTCCAATGGATATTTGCTTTGGTTTTTATGAATTTTCATCTGAAAGTTTTGTGCCAGACAATTGAAAGGGAACATGTTCCTTTCCTTCTAATATATGATTCATTATGTCACCAAGAAGAAATATTTTTGAAATTAGTAGCACAGCACAATCTCTCACTTGTGGAGATTAATTTGTGACAGATTAAAGCAGCTGGCATGTGTGCTGGGGCAGCCTTGGTACCCTGGTTCCTGGTGGACAGGCACCTCCCGAGCTTAGCGCTCAATTCTACATCCAATGTGAATCCATCTGCACAAGCTGCAGTCATACCACTGACAATAAGGGTATTACCTCAAATGTACTTTTCCAGGTCTTTTCCAGCTCTTTGTACATGTAACCCTAAGTTTCTTTCTGAAAAATAAAAACTTACAAAGAAATATGAAACAACAAAAAGGAGGAAAAAAATCTGCATTTCCTCATAGAATAACTTATTGAAAAAAGATGTCAATGTGCCAGAAAAATCTATATATTTATCTCTTGTTAAAAAAAAGATCTCTGAACAAAGTGAGAACTAGATAGAAATAATGCATCTTCTTTCTTTCCCTCTTTTTGTCTTTTCATTTCACCCATGCAAGATTTTTTCTACATGGTTTTCTTTCTAATAGTAATATCCTTTCTGCAAGGCTTTCAGCACATCTCCAGCTCTAAGATGATGAAGCCAGTCAGAAATTATTTGCTTAATGTCAGAGGTGCTGCTTTTGAACCAGTGCCAGCATCTATTTATAAAGTGATGTGGAAAATGTCACAATAACCTTAAAGACATTTTTCTCTCAGATTCTGTAGGATGATTAAGTAGAACTTATTTTGTAAAAGTGGTCAGAAGGTACTATTTCCTCCCAAGATTAACTTTCCAAGGACTCTTTGTTTCCTCACAGAAAGAGATGCAGAATTTCTTTCATCTGAGCTGCAGATATATACATTTTCTCCTTTGAACAGGAAAACTACAGGGAATCAATGAACGTGTCAAATTCCCCAGGGATCTCCTCCCGCAAATAGAAAGGTGCCTACCATCCCTGAAACAGTTTGAATAGGGAGAATTCTGCTTCAGTGGATTGTAAACGCAGGATAGTTATTTATGTTCATAGATTTCTCTTTTATACATGCACATTTTGTGTTGAAATCACAGGATTGGGCCATAAAGATCTCATTCTCTCTGGTTCTGAAACAGTTAAAAAGAAGACCAGAGAGAGTGTTGTATGGCATGTATTATAGATTCTTTACTGTGAAAACAACTCTGTCAAGGACTATCAGGAGCTTGTAGTCAAATTTTCCAAGGGAGAAGTCAATGATAGAAGACACCATATATAAGCTAATTACGAACTAGGTGATGTGATCTTTCATGTGTAGGCATGAGGAAATTGAATTAGACATCTGTAAATATGATTCCAAAGCCAAAAAAAAAAAAAGGTCACAAAGGCCATTCAGGTCTGTCATATTTTCTGAAAAACTCCTGTGATCAGGGAGCAATTCTGCTGTGAGCAAATCAAAATGCAAAAAAAAAAAAACCCCAAAAAACCCCCAACCTTTCACTAAATAAGTCCTTACAACAAGGACTATTCCAAACACAAACACCACCACCTGTTGAGGCTCCCCAGTGCTCAGTGTTTATCACAATGCAGAAAGAAGAAATTTATAAAAAAGGACAGAGGACCTCGATGACATTTGTCAATTAAGCCTTTTCATGACTGTTACTGTATTTTATTTGTAATTTATGATGATGTTTTACTGGGATAGTTGTAAGAATCCCAGTTGAGCTAAAGACTCAGTATGCTGCCCCCTAACCCAACATATGAGTGAGGACTGCTTGAAGATCCCACCTTCCTGAAGGAGCTGTTGCAGGGCTCTGGCTCAGATGGTAACATTTTTGTGCACTCTTGGTCTTCCAGTAGTTCAGTGCGCAATCATTTTGAATATGGCAACAGAGTAAATAGTCAACACAGGCAGTCATGTTCTAAACAAATAGGACAAATAGGAAAAACATCAAAAGAGAAATGAAAAAAAAACCCAGAGAAATAAAAGGATTTGTCCTGTATCAAAATAACAGGCAGAAATAGAAGTAAAAATCTCTTGGCTTTCTCTGTGAATCAGTTCAGGGCATTGCCAGTTTCTCAAAGTCTTCAGAGATGCATTAGATGCTTTTACTGCCTCTTTGTTCTCTTATGGGAAAATAATTATGGTACAATTTCTTCTCATTCAGATTTTAAATCCTGATTGGAGACATGTAATCTGGCCTTCAAATAAAATATATAATTTTATGCGTGACGTTCAACTTTCTAAATTACAGCAAATTGTTCAATTTTTATTTTGTGAACTTGTAGTTACAGCAATCAGCTTATCTGCTCTTCACCTCAGCATATGTTATACTGCCCTAAGTGATGAATGTCATTGTAATCAAAAGTCTTGGAAAAATCTTCTATCTAATAGAATACTTCAGAAAACCTGTTGCCTTAAGAAACCACTAGGAATTCAGACTTTCTTTTAGGACTACTCCGAACTAGTTTAAAGCTGAGATTGTAACTGTTTTGGCTATTTTTTTAGATCATGATGACATGGACCCTCAAAAACACTAGCACTGCCTCAATGAAAAAAAAAGGAAATCAATGTTAAGATCGATGTATGATCATTCATTTCAGACTCTGTGTAAGGACATCTAGATCTAAATCAATGCAATTAAAACATAAATCAGAATTAGTTAATAATTAGTACATCTGGTTATGGAGGCTTTCTCAGACCTCAGTTCTGAAGGCGGCAGAAGGAAAAAGAGAGCATGGTGGAACAACCTCCAACCTTTACTCTCCAAACATTTGGGGATGGCTAGAAGGAGTTATGCCATACTGAATGAAGAGTTTATTACTCAGAAAGGTAAATTCAAAGAAAGCAAAAAAAAAAAAAGAAAGAAAGAAAGAAAAAAAAAACCCCATGCAACAAACAAACCAAAAAAACTAGGGAGTAGGTGGGAACATGGGAGGTTAGACCAAGTAAACAAATGATTGGTCATGGCAAAGCCAGATTAGTTTATGGAAGAAAGAGAAACAGTGGTGTGGTAAACACCTGTGAAAACTTTGGAGAATCCAGGTTGTGTGTACAAAACAAACTCTTTAAGCCATGCAGATTTTATGTATTTTCCTCTCTTCTTGCCTTTAAAATATCTACAAAGTTAAATGTAACAGTATTTTAAAGCAAGGTGGAAGTTGCAGTGTGAAGCACTGAGGACCATATTTTCTGCTGACACAATTGGACTGAAACTAGATGAATTATACCAATAGATATTGGATCTGAAAGTCAGGAAACACCAAAGTTAGGCTGAATGTCAGGCATTGTGACAGTATTTTTACAATTCAGAAAGCACACTTATTTTCATTTTCAAACAGCTTGAGTAAGCTGTTGAGGAATTTGAAAGGGTTCCCTCAACAGTACTTTCCAGCTCCCAAGATAGCCAGAGAATATCTCATGATAATGCAAGTCCCCAGTGTGCATGTGCTTGAGTACAACATGAAAGGATGAAAATAGATTCAGGCTATCTAAGAAGAATGCGCTGAGAAAATAATCCCTTGTTTTTCTACAGACATATACATATGTGCCCATCAATATCTGACTGCAGCTAATTCAAGTCTCCATTTCCTGAACTGGTGCCATTGCCTTTAAGTCAGTAACCTTAAGATCAGAAAAATCCACATGTTGCAGATACATAAAATATGTCTTTGTAATAACAGCTTTTTAGAAATGGGGAACTGGTAGAAATACAAAGATGATTAAAACAAATTTTTAGGGGTTTAGACAGTGTTCACTGGCTTTTACAGGAACGAGTACAAACTTTATTTCCTCCCATTGTTTTATTCCTTTGTGTTTGATATTTGGAAAGTTTTTCCTTTTTTCTTTTTCTTTTTTATGCTCATCCCTGAGAAAAAAATACCATCAGTAAAAGCTACTAAGGCCTTCTAAAATATCAAGGGTTTTACTGTTGTTGCATTCAGTTTATCTTGAACTATATCTATTCTGCCACCCAAAACTATGCCTGTACTCACAGTTGAGGGGCCATAAGAAAAATTTTCAGTACCAGAACAATGTTAACTGCAGAGCTTCAGGCAGCATAAGCCTCCTGTAGTTCCTCTGTCAATGGGATCATGGAATGGAAATCTGAAGCAGAAAGGCCCATTTTCAAGCACAGGTTCCTGCTGTGCTATGTACTTCACCTACACCTAGGAACTGGTGCTCCCTGTCCCAAGGAAAATACAAAGGACGTGGGCCGGAGAAAACTTGGATTCTACTACAAAAGCACTCCACTGAGAAAGTGAAAAGGCCTTCCTGACCATAGTGTTCTTGATGGAGAAAGAATAAATGCATGTTCTGAAAATACTAAGGGCTGGGGAGGGCCTTATCATTTGACTGGCGGTGAAAGTCTAATCCTATTGCTGAGAATGGAAAGTAGGATGGAAATTGGCTGTGAAGGACCCCGAAAGCTCAGACAGTTGCCCATGATTTACATGATAAAGGTGTGTCAAGAGACTTTACCTCTAGGGTTTGTGCCGAACTGTCTCTCTGTTCCATTTTAAGAAGAACTGTGCTTTGTGTCTGTGGGGAAAAAAAAAAAAAACAAAACCAAAAAAAAGGACTCACATGTTGTTGTACTGCCTTTTCCTCACTTTAGCTGTTTTTATTAATATTTTATGCCAGCTGAAAATCTTTCATAAAACCTATCACAAAAATAATAGATTTTTCCTGGAAAACCGAACCCAAAGAATTTCCATTGTTAATTAAAACGTCATCTTTTTAACAATTAATTAAACAATTTCAAAAGAGAATGTAGAGGAGAGCAGATCTCTTGTGACTCATTTTTAACAGCAGTTTAAACCACCTAGGGCAAAATCAGGTGAGCTTCTCACTGAAGAACACCTGGGTTATTTAGTACAACGAATAAAACTCTTGTCCTCAGTGAAAAATCTCATTTATAAGGATGTGTCAAGACCTTCTTTATGATTCCTGCTCAGAATTTTTCCCTTGTCTAGTGTAAAATCAGTTTTCTTCATTCATGATCATCTCTGATGTTATCCCTCATCTCTGTGAGCCTGAACATAATTAGAAGAATGGATTCTTTCATGTCATTCAATAATATATGTAATTTAATTGCATTCCCGCTTGACTTTCTTTTTATTTTGAATTTATATTTACAGCAGCTAGCAGTATATGTTTCTCATCTCAGTTCTTTTGATACCCAGGCACCTGCTGCCAACAGATGAATGTCTTATCTCTATGAAATAGCCCACAGTAGAAATCAGCAGCTAAAACTGTAGTAGATGTATAGGTTTTTTCAAGAGTACAATAATGTCACATTAGTGCTTATGTTCGGCATGCAGGAAAAATTTTCCATGTTTTTATATTCTGAACTCCTAAACAATCTATGTAATTAAAGGAATCATCATTAATAACTAGCAATTAGCATTCTGAAATTCACAAAATTCATACATTTGAATCCTAAACCAAAAATATTTTCCTTCTGAACTGGGAATTTTCCAGGCTAAATAGTAATTTCGTTCTCTCTGAAGACTGGAACAAGTATTGTTCTCGCTTCCAGATGAGGTGTAACTCATTAACTCACTTGGTGTTCGGCAAGATACAGGCTCCAGCCTCTCCTGTTACCAATGTATATGGAGACTTTCCAGGTGCATTCTTAGTCTGATGGGATTTCTGCATGTTGAGAGCTTGGACAATTACTTTCTATGTTCATCCCTGAAACATCTAAATCAACCAACCACGCAAAAAACCACTAGGGTTTCTATTTCCACAGGTCCTTTCCATGGGAAGGCTAGTAGGAGTTCTGCCTATGGAACATCAAATAAAAGCTGTCAATTTGCAAGTCATTGCTTGACAGTTTTGGGGAAGTCTTAGGGAATTTTTACAACAGATTCTTGATATCTAACATTTTTAAGGCTCTTCTACCACAGTGTCTTACAGTGTAACCTAGGACACACAGTTTCCTAGAAAGACAAAAGAGAGAAACAGAGGGGTACACCTTAAATTTAACAAGGTGAATATAATTCACCTTAAATTTAACAAGGTGAATATAATTTGCTTTCCTTGATAGCTAAAGGAAAGTGAGAGACCACTGTTGAAGTATTTCTTGCAGGAAATCATCATAATTTGGAATCACTCCTTGGAAGAGTTTTTCTATTCACAACCTAGAAAATCTTGGAAACTGGCCTCCTTTTTAAAGTGTCTTTTTCATAATTAAACTGCTGTGGTGAGAAATCCCACATTTTGCTGCTCTCTGTTTTTTAGTGGGCTTTCATTTTTATAAAAACATAGTTTTTGCTCAGATACTCTAAATTATGATTTAAAGGTCAGGGGAAGTCACACAGGAATTCTTCTGGTTTGAATTTCACTACACATTGCAATGCATATGTATAGATATTTTGTGCTTGTAACCAGTGACAGAAAATCTCAGTATAATAGTTGTAGTCTTGATTCTTAACTGGTTTTCAGTGTCTTAAGCCAGGAGACCCCTTTCCTCTAAATTTAATAGAGCTTCACTGGTGCTGAGCCAATATTAATTATATCAAAAGCAAATTAGAGGTCTGTCAAAGTAATAGAGATAAAATTATCTCCTTTTTTTCAACCAATTTTACCAGTTTTTTTACAAACCAGATGGCCCAAAAAAAACCCTATATCAGCATCTCTGCTAGTCACTGAGAATAACCATATTAGTGAAATTTTGTCAAAACATCCAGTTTAAGATGTCTCCTTGGAATAGCTGATGAGTTGTGACTGAACTGTTTGTTTCACTCTTGAAGGACAGCATTTATAATTTCCTTTTTACATCACTTCATCCTAATTGTGTCATATTATCACATTTATCACATTTAATCATCATTTGCATGTGTTATTAATGCTCTCAGCCCAAGTCACAGCTCACATAGATCCCAGAGGCCTCTAAGAGGTTTAAATGTGGAGGCCTGAAAGTTGCCCTGATCCTTTCAGGTCTTAGGCCAGAACCAGGGAAGAGTGGCACAGTGTGCAACCACACCAGGGGCCTCACTTTTTCCTGGACAAATTAGAACATGAGGAAATGAGATTTAATCCTGAGATGGATTTGGGGTTGGGAAGAGTCCATACCTAAGGGAAAGGTCTTGGAGGAGTCTTTAATATTTTATATTATTTAATAAAGCTAGGCAAAATATGTTCCTAAGCATAACATTATATAAGGTGCTTCAAAATTAGAGGGGAAAGAAGTATGTGAACGAATTGTTTGAAAAAATAAACCAGATGAAATGAAAAGATTTTTCATCCCTTTTAATTAGTTGGAATATATATATTTTACACATTTGATTATCTAATTCTTTTAGGACAAAGACAAAACTAGACACAGTGCATAATTTTGTGTTGAAACCTTCCATTTTAATGTGTAGGACTTAGATAATTTAAAAGTTTTGTTTATAAAACTTGGATTTGCAACTATTAAAATTGCCAAAATTTGCCTTCAATCATGCACGAAAGTGACTTTCTCTAGAAGAAAAACATGCATATAAAATTTCTGAATTTCACAGAAGTGTCAGAGACGCTATCAGCTATGAGAAAGTACCAGACAGGAAACTGCCCACCTCTCGATGCCTTTCCAGGTTCCTGGAAAACTCCGCTGACTGTACCGAGACCTCCTCTGCCTGCAGGAGTCTGTTCTGCAGGGCACAGAGGGAGGTGCTATGGGAGGAAAAGTTCCCCAGGACATTGGGGAGGGATGTTACACCACCCTCCAAAGGGTTTGGTGCATGGCTCATAGCCCAGCTGAGGACGAGGGAGAGCAGAGAGAGCAGAGAGAGCAGAGAGAACAGAGAGCTCCTTTCCCCCTCACCCTGCCGTCACCAGGCACATTGGAGCACCGCACCTCAGGAAGGACCGCAGCAGGATGCTCGCAGCCTCTTCAGTAGCCAGGCTTGGGGGCAGATAGAGACTTATCACCTCTCTGCTGCCCCTTTCTCCCTCAGCAGAAACCAGGATTTGCCTTTTTGAATGCTGCATACTGAACAATAATCATGAATCTGGACTCGTGATCTCACCCATAATCTCTGCATTCTCTCTTCATTTACGCCTGCTCTGCTGAGGATCACCTTCATTTGCTGTAGCAAGCACAGACATCCATAATTTCAACTCCATAAAAGAAATAAAATGCAGTAGAAAGTCCATTTCCGTGAGAGAACTACTTTTTTCCACTAAATTAAATTGTTTTGTTTTCAGATTTAAACCTTACATGCTGGCACAACCTAAAATCCTAAGATTAAAGTTGCTCTGTAAGACATAAGTGATATTCTTATTGATTACATAATTATCTAGAAATACACCACCACAAAGTCCTCAAGGTTTAACCTATGCCACATCAGAGCTTTATTATTATTGCAGACGCTCTGTGGTACAGACTGAGTAAGCATTTAATCAGAAAATGATGTCTAGTTTCACAGCAGGGTGGGTTTCTGAGTGTGCATGTAAGCGTGAAAGTTTTTTCATTTGACTTAAGGGGGCCAAATGTTGCTCTTGGATATGTACATGCTGCTCCTACTAACATCTGCATTTTTGCCTATATATAACATTTCTCTCAAGGGCTCCAAAGGGAATGGTTTTCAACTCCTAAATGCTGAAATTATTATGTATATTATAAGCAGAGACTCAAAGCCATCTAGTGTTTAAGCTGTTTAAACAATAAGGGTTTAGAAAAAATTTTCTTAAAAAGAGAAGTGTAACTGAAGATTTAAGTACCATGCTCAAGATCTACCCAATCTAGGATCAAAACCCACACCTAATACTAGTTTTCCTGTAGAAGGAGCCATTCTGGAATGGCCAGACCTGACTAACTCACTATTTTATTTCTCATATTTTAGAAAAACCCTAATTTATTCAGTTTTCTTACTTTATTTTAGATTTAATTGCAAAGCATGGCCTTTTTCTAAATTAAGTGCATCAGTTCACAGTGTTGCAAGAAGAGCTATTCCTCTTTAAACTACTATGCCATAGTCTGAAATTACTTCTCTCTGTAGATATACTGGTAATGAAATCAGCAGAATTGCAATGAATTTGGATGACTCTGTAGCAGCCACATGGCCTCAGTTACTTTAACTTTTTGCTCCATCAAACTCTACTGCTATTTTTTTTAATGTCCATTAACACTTTCAATTAAAACCTCAGTGCTACTCTGACGTATGTAAATGAGCCTGCTGTCCACATGGAGCTTGCCTAGACATGGACAGGAGTCTCAGTGCAGATGGCCTGGGTTTGCTGCACACCAGCACAGAGGTCTGAACCCTATGCGCAGGCGCTTGACCTGCCTGCAGTTTGGTGGCCCTACCACATTTGGGATGAGCCCTAATGTGAGCAGTAAGTGAAGGCGTGTCGTTGTTCAACACACACAGACACACACACACTCACTTTGGTGAGAAGGCATGAACTGTTTATTAAAATATCTGACTCCACTTTATATAGTATTTCTACAAAGGCCAGGGATTTGGGGAGAAGGTTGACATCTCTCCCCATCCTATTGGTCAAGACAACTGTCCATCATCTGTCCATATCTCCAAAACAAAGACTGTAAACTCCCTGAGCTAAGGAAAACATTGCTTCTATTTATAACACCCATGTGTGAGAAACAACCTGAACTATGAAAACTCTGAGACACAAGAAAAGGTGAAAAATCTGGGCAACAAAGGTGACAATGAAGTAATTGGATTCTGTGCACTGGGAGCAGTGACTCTGAGCAGGCACCTGATGCCTCCCAGGGTCATGGTTAGAGAGAGGACCTGTTCCAAGAAAAGGCAGAATTGGCGGACCTCAGGCTAAAGAAGAAAGTTTTCTTTTTGACAGCATAAAACTGTTACAATTTGTTATCATCTCAGAGATAATAATGTTAGAAATGAGGGGAAGGAACGGTATCTGCCTCGCTGGGATTACAGGGTAAAACATGAAAACAGGCAGGCAGTGATAGGCAGAGACACAGAAGTAGGACATTTAGGTTTTGGGGGGATTGATTGTTTTGATTTTTGCTGTTGTGAGTGGAAGCTAATTACAAGTTTTTCTTCCCATGGTTATTACCTTCAGTCCATCAGTAGTTATCATCTTTCTATCAAGACCTCAACCAATTTCTAGAGCAATGTGAAGAAAAACTGGATGTTAAATCAGTTGCTATCTGTTCTAGTTTTAGGTTTTGGACAGCACTTTTTTTTTTTTTTTTTTTTCCTAAACATGAACAGCCATGCATATAGATGATTCCTTCACAAAGTCCTGTGACTCATTCTGCTGTTACAGGATAAAGCTGAGCAGCTAGCAACCTACTCTTTACTTGATTATGGGCAAGTAGCAAATAGGTAGGTAAATGACTCTAAGACAACTGGAAGTGTTTTTGGGTCAATCACAGTTAGTGTCTCAAATGCAGTGAAGGGATTGACTGAAGGGGAACAACCCAGAGATTTCATCAATTCCAGAATAGATGACAGGACTATCCAGAGTAGCCAGAGCAGCCTAGCTTGGCTCATCAAAGTGACGGTCTAAACTGAGAAGTGCAATGATGGAACAAGTGTATCCATTCTGGTTCTGTGATGGAGAAAGGCTTGCAGAGAATAGGTGAGTTCATAAAAGCACCTCTTCGTTGTAACTTTGGCTTGAGAAAACAAAGAAGCCTGAATCAGAGCTGAAGCTTGTAGAGTAGAAGTTCTTATATAAATTAATAGAGCTTAGTTTTATTATCATTTTCTACCCAAATATGAAAATTTAATTTGGTTGGAGAAGCATTTGAAGAAGTCTGTTTGGGACTTCATGATTCTGTAGTGTCTTTCTGAGGTGTTTTGTCAAAAAAGAATCACCTTAATTTTATTAGGAAAGAGGGGGGTTTTGTATTGTGCCCGGCATGAGATTCAGTGAAATGATGTTGCACTTAGTGAAGTTGTAGGTAAGGAAAATAGTATCATTGATACAAGAGCAAAACCAAGAACTGAAGTAAATGAGCATTAGTAACACTCTCCAATCACTAAAAAACAAACATGAAGGTACCCAATTTGTACAGTCAGAAAAAAAAAAGAAAAAGACAAATACTGAGTCCACATATACAGGTATTCCTTGGGATAAATAAGAGAAAACAATAGCAAAAATCTCTAATGGAAATAAAAACGGAAAGAGGAAAAATACATACTAGTGCTACAAGCACTGGAAGAAAAGAAATGAGTATTTAATGCTATTTTGTTGTTTGTCAACACTTACCAGAAAGGAAGGCACAAAAAGGGAAAGATTTTATGGTTGCCACCCATATGTCATGTCACATACCAGGATTTCACCATTAGGAAAAGGAATATTTGGATGTTTTTGACCTACAGCTGGAGCTAAAGGAAAATAGGAAGCTGACCAGAAATGAGCAGATAAATATCAGGATGAGACATCATAATCCCTGACCTGTAAAATGGCTCATTTGGCACCACTGAAACAGCAGCCAAGCATTGGTAAAAAAGACTCTAACAAACTGAGCATTTGAGCTGTCTCCAAACAATCAAAAATACTCTGAGAAACCACTCAGTACAAGGGACTCCTGCTTTTAACTAAGCTTTATATTTTAGTATCTATCTGCTTTAAAAATCTACTTGCTTTATCCATGTAAAGTAATTTTTGATTCATGATGTCAGGATTAACAGGATGGGCCATTAACCCTGCTAATACCTACAAATAAAGGTATTTGTAATACCTTTAGTCCGGTATTGTTTTGTTAAATGGTCATCCTCAAAATAGATCCATAGTGGCCTAAATAGGACACAAAAAGGATATTCAAGCATCAAGGTGGTAGTGCAAAGCTATTTAGAATGCAGAGTTAGCATATCCTGGAAGTTAAATGATGTCTTTGGGTTCCTAATCAGGCAGCAGCCAAATTTCACCATGAGCCTCTCACAGTGTTTCCTGCCTGGTGCCTGTACTACCACGCAGTGTTGGCAGTTCACAAAAGTCATGAGCAGTCCTCTCCCAGCTCTCACAGGCTGCCTGCCCCAGAGTAGAGGTACAAACTGTGTTCTGTGCATCTGGGCCAAATTTTCCTCTGCAAAACAACCCAGGCACCCAGAAGCCTCAGCAACGTGTGCAGAAATAAATAGTAGTCATTTTGTATGTAACCTTTAGGATTCAAATATGTTGCAATTATCACAGACTCCCTTTCTGAAAGAAGACTTAGAAAGTTATTTAAAAAGTACTATTTGATTAAAAAATGTTTACTTTACATTTTCCATGGGATGAAAACAATGGGTGCCTTCATTTCATAGGTGACTTTCTTGGAAGCCATATGCACCTACCAATTCCATAAAAACAGTGAGATAGCCTGAAATGTTCAGAGACTCCAGAACATACATGCGAAAGCAAACTGTAAATGAGGCACCATTCTCAAGCTTCACTGTCCAGGTACTAAGGCCTGAGTGCTAGAAAGGAAGCCTCAGAGCAACACTGATGTGAAGCCATCAGTCCAAAATATTTGCTAGTGCAAGCATGACCTGGGAAAATTTTAGGAAGAAAGGAGCTGCCAAGTGTGGTCTTTGGGACAGAGCAACCCCATCAGTTCTCCTTCAGAGGAGAGACACAGTGTGGGACTTGCCATCAGACAGCATCAGGGAAAAGCCTCTGCTGGCTGCACCTGAGTGAGCTCAATTTCAATCTGTGAAGCCCCAGTGCTGCAAGAAAAAGGATGAGAAAACAGCTGAAAAAGTCACTGCCAGTGACAAATATACAGAGCAGAGACCTACTGAAGCACAGTATCAGGTACGAACAAGCTTCCTCCATGTGCCACCATCTGGCTGCATGTCTTATGGGAGGCTTGGGGTGCTACAACAAGGTAAAGAGCTGAGTTGCTTCAAGGTTTCTAACAGTGCATGTTAAAGGGATTAGCCCCTGAATTATTTTTTGTGTCATATGCTTTCTTTTTTATTTAGTCCAACAGATTAACAAAAGAATACCCAAAAAAGTGTTTCATATGATAAAAGGAAATGCAAAAAGTTTTAAATAAGAGAAATCTGTATATTTGTGTTGGTTTGGCATGAATGGTAAACACCAACTAGTGATCTGGTTTAAAACTGACAGCCAGGTTGGCCAATTGGATACAAGTGTGCACCTCTGGGACACAGGGGTTAAATACAGGTGAATTTTGGGAAAGCTCTCTTCTTGCTGTGGGCCTGCCATGAGGTAACATCGAGGGGGGCAGCAGCAGGGCCCGGCTTAGGGAGCTGGAGCTGAGCTGGGTCCCCGAGCCCGGCAGATGCTGGCAGAGAAAGGGGAGCCACGGCTGCTGACATCCAGCCGATCCTATGGCCTGCACCACGCCGCCGGCCGGGCCGAGGGAGATGATCCCCCCTGGGTCCCCGGAGAGCAGCACCGAGCCCAGGCTGGGCCAAACCCACCCCATAAGACCGAGGGTGGAGGGAAGAGAAGATCTGGGCCGCCGTTTCTGAGCTTTTCTACACCTGGAGGATTTGAGGCTTTCACAGCTGCCACCCCAGCAGAGATCATGTGGCCATCTGCAGGGCCAGGCAGGAAATGTTAACTCTTTCCTACCACAGACTGAGACTTTTTAACTCTCTAACCCTTCTCAAAGAGTGAGGAAAGGCCAAATTGGAGATATGCGAAGGGACAATATGGAGATATCAAAGTCAAGAAAGGAAGAGTGACTTTTTAAGTGGAAGAGATGGTAAGTTGCCTTAGTTCTAGGCTGTAAATCTCCTTAGATTTATGGTAACAGACTGTAATATTCTTTCAAATTGTGGACTATGAATGGGGAGATGATTTTGTGGATTCAAGCAAAGGTGTCTGTGATTTTACTGAGTGGATATTGAATTAGAAACTGTAATCTAGTGATCCTGTGAGATGTTTGAAGCCTTGTCACCAGTGAAGAATGAGAAATCCTTTGTTGTGGAGCTGTGCATCTTTAAAAGGTGAAACCCCATGTGTAAGTCCACAGCCCATATGTAGTCATGGGAAAGGCTATGTTTTGGGAAACTCACAGATGCAGATTCTCGGACCGGCTGCTTTTGTGGGAGTTAGAAGCCACAAACAGACTGTGTCTCTTGTGGAAAGTTACCAGAACAAAAATCAGGAGGGACTTGTCTCTCTCAAAGACTGAATGAAAGACTATAAGTGGTACTGACTTAGAGTTCTGATTTTCTGTCTCTTTACATTGTTTTGTGGAAAGGTAAACTGTTGTTAGGGGGAGGGAAGTGCTTTTAAAAAGGTTTCATGGTGGTTTTTTTTGTTCTCCTTTTAGTGCGTTTTAATAAATCTACATCTTTTGGTGTTTCTGCCTGGTTATGAACTTTAACCCTTTACAATATTTTACATAGAAATATGTGTTTTCCTCCAGTGTCTCAGGGATACTGGAGTGAAGAGAGATGCGTCCTCTTCAAAATCTGCCTGAATCTTCCTAACAACACAGCAAAATATCTTGTTTTCCACATTTTAAACTTCAATATATTAATCCCTGAAATTCAAGCTGCAATTCAGTTTTTAAAAGTCTAATGCAATCAAAATGTAAAATTAATTACCTCATAAAAATATTCACAGTGCTACCCCTCATTTCAGGTTTGGGACAGCAGTTACACGGCATTCACCCATTCGCTTTGCATTTATGGCATCCTCACTCTAGGGGAAGTACTGCAAGAAAGTGCTTTAGGAAATTCTAAAAAAAGTCGCATTGCAGTGTGTTTGAAAGTACTTAAAATTGGGGGAAAACAATGAAGAGATTTTGTGCTCTGTCTCTTCATCTTCTGACACAAGCAGAGGATATTTTAATATAAGATAAATGCACTGTTTACAATAAAATGTTAAGATACTACTGTAAATTTGAGTAAATAAAAAGAGGTATATAAATAAATGTTCCATAAAAGAATAAAATGTGTGTACATGTTCTGCTACATTTTGTAGCATGCTCCAACCACATGGTAATGTTGCCCTAAGCCATCCCTACTGTTGAGTAAGCAGAGAAATTTTCCAGCTAATCCTATAAGATGTAACTACTATACTTGGTTGAAAATGCTATATATTTTCACTTAACTGTTGGACTAGACCAAAAAGTAGGTATCTTTCAATCTTTTAAGTATTTCCCTTTCTTTGGTATTTTATTTTTTAAAAAGTATTTTTGAGGGGAAAAATATTTTTTTCAATTATTCCTCTATGTACTTTACTGTTGCTTGACCAACAGAATGCAAAAACAACAATTAATTTTTGTTTTAAAATAACTGTTCAGCTAGATCAAAATAGTTTTTCTTCAAAAACTAAATCCAAATATTTCCATTTTCTACAAAACAAACCATTTCATACAAAAACCTTGCATATAAATACCTTCTGGTGAAAAAAGTTCTAATCAGTATACCCAAAGTACATTTCTTGTACTACATCTTTACGACACATATGAAAGCTGTTTAAATCTTGAACACAGGATATTTCAAGGACATGCGATCCCTGTAATCATTCCAAATTATGCAATGACTATTGTCATCCTGAAATAAGCTGAACGATTCCCTAAAAAAATCCAACCAAAAATCCACAACCTCTAGTAGCCTTTCCTTGGTCACAATGTATGGAGCATATGTGAGTTTATTATGAGATATTATGAGAAGAATCCTTAAGGGCACCAGGTATTATATAACAAAATTTTATAACATGACATTGATTGCATCAATTGTGTTTTATGCAGTCTGTCTACTGAGAATACACAGAGAATCGCAGTTTGGGAAAGGGTTGAAACAACCACAGGAGCAGTTATTACAGAAGTATCCATGAAGATTCATGTTACATACGTGGATATTTGATAAGATGTTATTTTGATGATGTCTGACCAGACTTCATTGTCCTAGCGTACCATAATTCCAACAGAGCATACTCAAGGCAGTTTTCCTCACTGGAGCAAAAATCAGATTTTCAATGGACCATCACAAGGGACTGACAGGGAGGCTTCTTGATCACCAGCAGTGGCAATCACAAGCTTTACTTCTCAGCAATCTTTTGCTTTCTGTGTGTTTTCCTTCTAAATTCATGTGATGTTTCATGATCAGTGGTACATTAATGTGGAAAGATTTCATACTATCTCTTCTTTTTCCTCATGATTGTTTTTTATTTTCAGATAGTATTTCATTCTGTGTTTTCCAGTCCAGCTTTTAACTTTACTCCCATATGCCTAGTAACATTTAAATTTCTTTGCTATCTCTGCTCATAATTACTTTCATAAGGGCCAAGACATAGAAAATACATTAATGTTAACACCGTATTTGTATTCACAGGCAATGTGGCTGCTGGAAAGGTGATTTCCATGCTTACCAACTGCTGGCACACACATTACATGTTTATCCTTGACCTATCTATATTAGCAAGGGAATAATCTTTGTTTTATTTTACTGCTCTATTCCTCTTTCATAATATGAGATAATTGGTTGCTGTCTTCTGGTGGGAATGACAAAAGGAAAAGATATTATCTGGCCTTTCATGCCTTTTTGCATTTTTTTTTTTTTGCATATTTAAATTAACCTTTTGCCTTGGAATTTATCATTACCTTTTCTGTAAAATGCAGCATTTATATAATGAATTTTGCTAGGTCTCACCTGAATTTACTTCTTATCAACCCTGCCTGTGCCTGCTTAGGAACAGTCCAGCAGTTGTCACTCTGAGCAGCTGATCCCAATCCTGCAGCGAGTCCTCTGACTCCTTTGGCTGCTCACAGATGTACCTCCCCAGCACCAGCCACCTAATCCCATGCTGGCTGTACATTTCTGTGGGCGCCAATCCCTCACTGAAAGCTCAGCTGCACCTGTGCTGCTACCCCAGAAAGGTGGGAGGATCTGATCTGAGGGATGGCTTCCTGCAAATGGCCTTCATGCATTCAAAACCTCACAGACAACCTGGCAGCAGATAAAATGAAGTTGCCCAGGGGTGGTTTAGTGGTGCTCCTGACAAGGTGGCAGGGTTGAATTTTTAGTGCCCATCCACCCACTATAATTCTGACTTCATTCCCAAATGCACATCTTGGAGTGTAATTATCCCTGGAGCCACTGAAGAAAAATACGGGGAAAACATTTTTCTTTTAAACTGCAGCTTTAAGGATGGAAAGCATTTTCAGTGTATGGAAATGTCTTTGAACCTAGCTCTGCTGGGTATAAAATGAACTTTATTTTGAGTGACAGTCTGCTATTTTCTTCTCAGAATCTTCAGTCTAACTCTATTTCATGGTGTGTCGACTCTCTATATGATTACTCCAATATTCAGGTGCAGAGAAGTAAATGTTTCATGAAAGTGATGTCCCTGTCAGTAGTGTGCATATCATCTGGCCCCCTGAGCTGTCAGCGAACAGATTGTAGAATTACCATTAGAATACAGGAGCCCATAGCTGCAGGCAGTAAATGGAGAGCCGGTAAGCATATGTCACCAGCGTGATATTTTAGCTTCGTATGAATTTGTAAAGTGGAAATAAGCCAGCAGTACCACAGCAACTGCTAACTGTTCTGACTATCCATGTTTCCACATTACACCATATGTTCACAAAATTTGCAGCAAAAAGGAATAAAAACTGCTTTCCACTTTTGTGAAATATAACTTTGTGAGATGGGGCTTAAAATTTCATTGGTCTAATGCTTTAGAGATGTGTTTACCCAGATGAAATTTACTTTTTAAGATATCACAGGATTTCTGTGGATGTCTACCTAGGAAATTATGCTGAGCTGCCAGCAGGATAAAAACAAGGCACATCTGGTTTGATCCTCTAGGGAGGAAGGTGTTAGATACATTTGGATTTCAAAGTCAAATTATGTTTTTAATCGCATTCAAGTTGCAGTTGGATAACAGTCCATCCATGCAGGCAGAAACAGAGTTCAGTGTTGGCTATCACTTTTTGTTATTAGCCTTGGCAAATTTTGTCTCTCAAATTTGCCATAAATGTTTTGAATCAAAAAGAAAGGCCCTGGGTCAGTGAAGAGGTATTATTGCCTTAAATGTCAATTCTTTGTTCTCAAATGCTCATTTGACAAATTATAGGAAGACACAGCAATTCCACTAGGTCTTAAACTACCATGGAAAAAAAGAAAAACTAGTTATATTACTTTCCACAGCACATCTTATACTTTTTCTCATTATACTGTTTCTCATTTGCATTGAAGAAAACCAAGACTCCTCTTTCTAACTCACAACACCTAGTGCAAAATAGTAATTGACAAAAATGTTGGTATTTGGACACATATTAAGTCCGAATTACATTCTGCAGATCTCTGTCTATCTGCCTATTCTGGGATAGGAAATGGGAGGGACACCACATTGGGAGGACATTATGCTTTCAAGAGATGCAAGACACCTAGATCCCAAAACAAGATTATGTAAATTTTGGATATAGAGGTAAACCAGACCAGAGCCCTGTTTCTTCAGTGAATAAAGCAATCAACGGTCCCTTTACCCAGGAGCTTTTCTGGGATTATAGCAAGACATTATTATTAGATGCTGAGAAATAATTTTTTTGCCCTGTACTTTGACACAGAACATGAGCTTTCGGTCACCCATTCCCAGTTGCAGTATGCAATTGTTTATCACCCATTGTCTTGTAGAGGCTAGCAGGCAAAATTAGCACAACTGTAATTATTGATAATGATTCAACCAGTTAATAAATAGATGGCTATTTTCTTCATTGGAATGTGAAAAATAGTAGTGACATCAGAGATATTTGAGTCTTGATAGCTGACAAGGTCATACCTTCTGGGCCACATAACATGCACAAAAACTAAAGATGTGTTTAATTATTTTCTTTATGAAAAAAGAAACAGATCACCTGGTCAAATATCATGACTTTCTGAGCATCACTGAAGAATCGTTTATATGATAAAGCATTTGGGCAAGTTCAGATTTTATTTCTTGGAGGTGAAAAAGAAAACATTGTTTCCTTGCTCTGATTTATTGTCTAGCTGAGTTAATTTGTTCTCTCTGTGAGATCATTGCTATGCTGTGTGCTGGCCATCATTTGGAAATGTAAATCTAATTAATTTTATGTGTACCTATAGCTTTCTGATGGGTGTCTTCATTCAGCTCAACTGTACATAAATATAATAATAATTATGTACAAAAATAGAGCAAAACTAGGAAGAGTTTACAAAATAAGACACACTGAAAAACTAAAATAATGAAATGGCAAACAAAACCAAATCCTCAATCACTGAGTGTCCTGTGAGGAAATAGTCTCACTGAAATCGGTTTGTTTTTTTTTTTTACCTTCTGTATGTGTGTGCATGTGTGTGTATTCTGGTCCATGGTCTATAATTGTGCCAAATTTGAAGGCTCTACTCAGTGGCATTGTGAAAAATCACCAATGTGCCTGCGGCATACTTGCTCACTTTCAGCAATTTTCTTGGCTGCAATCAGATAAAGAGATTTGATTACCTTTTTTCACCTTAATTTTTCCAAACTGAAGGCCTGCTTCACTTAGTATAGGTAGAAAGGAATTGGCTCACACACCATGGCTGACAAATGGATAGTTCAGATTTGAGGAAAATAAATGAAAGTTCAGCTTTTACTGTCAGGGTAGTTTACCTTTATCCACTCATAATGATTGCATAAATGAACATACCAGATCCCAAGACCTTAACTTGGCGTAGGGAGACTAATAACCACAAAACATCCTTGATAAACAGCCCTATTGTATCGATAAAAAATAATGTGTGTTTGTTTGTGGTTTTGTTCATTGCTACAGTTTCAAAGTAAGCACCTGCCACTTTGATTATAATCTCAAGAACATTGCTGGACTTTATTTGTTCTTCTTGAGCTAATCAGAGCAAATTTGAGGTGTTGATTTTTGTTAAATGGCATTAGTCCTAGAATTCTCATGCTATATGACAGGAAAACCTTCCATTCAAAAAATAAAATAAGATTAGTGCTTTTCACCCTATCTTTTTAATTAAAAACTTAATGACAAACTCATTAGTGCATCAGATAGCATGAAGGAAACTCTCAGTAAAATCTACATTTTGAATCAATATATTCTATTATTATCACTTATACAAACGATGATTTGTAAGATTTTTTTACATATATTTAACTCTATATATATCTGTATTTTTGGTAAAGAATCACAAAGTTTTTAAATTATGCTTTAATGTTTCAGGTATTCATGATACAGACATTCCATAAAACCCTGACTGCTGCTGGATGATTGGTTTTAAACCATCAGTTGCCGTCAGTACCAAAAGTGACAATAACAAGCCAGTGTCAAAGGCCCTTTTTTACATGCAACTCTGGTTTAAAGTATGACCTCTCTGATATCATGCTTCTCTCTGTATATACAATTGTATGTAAAGAAGATAGAAATCTTGAATATGCTTTTAGGTGAGCCTGAGTATACCCACTTGTAGCTTTGCTTTATCTTTTTTGACATATTTTTAGACCTCTTCATTGACATTGAGTATAAAATTTGTATTTGGTTAGAGCTGTTTGGGTTCAAACTTCAACTTTGCTAAGTAGGAACATAATGTAACATCTCATTGGTTTTAGGTGGAATTCTTTTCTTGCTGAAACAATGATTTTTGAGGAACTTGATAATCTTTTTTTTCCACTTAGAGATTCAACTAGTAGAATCTTTCATTTTGACCATTTCAAAACGAAAATTGTGATTTTCTTCATTTTGGAATCATATAATAGTTTGGTCTGCAAGGGACTTTAGAAGATCAGCTAGTTCAACTCCCTGCCACAGGGGTTCATCCCCACATTCAGGACTTCATTCAACCTGGCCTCGAATATTTCCAGGGACGGGCATCCACAGCTCCTCTGGGCAACCTGTTCCAGTGCCTCCCTCCATCAAAGTAAAGAATTTCCTTCTTTTGTCCAAGATAACCCTGCTGTCTTTTAACCTGAATATGCTTTGTCCCTCATCCTGTCATTACAAGCCATAGTAAAAGTCCTTCTTCATCTTTCTTCTCAGCACCCTTTATATACTGAAAGTCTGCAATAAAGCCTCTCTGAAGCTTTCTCTTCTCCAGTCTGAGCATATCCAACTCTCTCAGCCTTTCTTCACAGCAAAGGTATTCCAGCCCTCTGGCCAATTTAGTAGCCCTTCTATGGACCTGTTGTAATAGGTTCAGGTCATTCGTCTGTAGTACTCTTTATTCATCTCCCTTTTTTCTGTATCTAGAACATAATTGCAACAGATTTATTTTTTTTAATTCTAGTAAATAATCCCCAAAACCCCAACTATCTACTTAAGTCCTAAAGTGGGAAAAGTAAGTGAGAATAAAACCATCTTCAAGTAGCCCTATGATCTTCTACTGGAGCAACAAGGTGGGGAGCAGGGGGCTGTAGGGTGTCTGTGAGGAGGATAGAAAGAGCTGAAGGAAGGTTTGCTATGAGTAACAACTGCCTAAAAGGTGGAAGGCACTCTGTCTTTCACAGTCAAACCATTTCACAGGCCATGTCCATCTGAATAAGGGACTTTCCATCAGCTGTGGTGGAACACAAGAATAAAACAGAATCTGATCATTTAAGTTCAAGCTCCAACAGGAACATGTCATATTCCCTACCATGTCTGCAAAGTGTTGAGATGTTCATGAAACACATATCTCACAATTCCAATATCACCAAAGGTTGCAGTACATCAGTTCTTACAGTTCTCAGACTCCTGGAAGCCTGGAAGAGCCAAAGACTAAAAGAGTAGACATGGTATTTCTTCACTATCAAAAGCAAAAAAGAAACCCTGAAACACTGAAAAGAGTAGACTATGCTGGGCTCTGAAAAAAAGTAGACTATGCTGGTCAACATGAGTCATTAATTTATTTTCTCTCTTTTTTTTCTTCCCTCTTTTTTTAACTTAGGTACTTCTGTGAAGCAAATTTCTTCTTAAACCTGTACTGTTTTTTAAGTACAGCATTACAAATATAAACTTTACAAACATTGTCTCTGTTTGTGTTTGTATAAGTTATTAAGCTATACTTAAAAAAAGAAATCTATAGAAGGTTTGCAACCCAGGCTGAGGCCCCATTCAGCAGATTCTGTCTGAGATCTAACCTCTAGCTGTGTAATAAATCCTGAAAATGATGTTTGCACTGGAAATGCTGACAGAACTTTCACCATAACTACAGCATGTTACTATAAATACACATCTGTGCAACATATATGTGTACTGTATCCACATACATATGCTGTATGCAGTGGTTTATTAGTCACAAGGCATTTCACATTTGATGATCTTTTCAGAAGTAGAGATGCTGCAAGTGTCCTGAACACATTCTAACAATAGAGACAATAATAAAATTATTACTACATGTATTGTGACAAATTCACACAACTGTCACTTTTTATGATGATGTATTCATACAACATGGTGCAAGAATAAGCAACAAACTAATGAATATCGCAAAAGATAAACCTGCAGTAGCAGGAATTCTGCTTTATTTAAAGGAGAAAAAGACAAATGTACAGATGATAGAACTATCTCAATTACACGTTTTCTAGCATCTCACACAACTCTCTCCAAATCAGGTTATAACAATATTTATGCTTTCTAGAAAAAAAAAAAACCCAAAAAACCCCACAACAGATCAGAAACCGATCCACCCTCAAAGTTATCTAGAAAGAAAGGAGCATCCATTCAGGTGCCCCAGCACGCATCACTCCTTCTCTGTGTGAAAAGAAGGCAAGAGCTCCATTACAGTATGATATCCCTTCAGGGTATTGTCGCTGTTGTCAATCAAAACAAGTTTTTCACGAACACATTTACTAAGAAAACCTTGTCTTTTTGCAAGGGGCCACTGTCAAGACTTGTTAAGAGTAAACAAGGCAGGACCATTCCCGTCGTTTACATTTGACATCAGAAGGATGCACATTTAGCTGTTTCTCCAGCTCAGCCTCTCCAGTAGGCAGAATCCTGGAATATGCTGAAGCAGAAAAGCCTGATATGTAAAGACAGGCTTGGGGTGAGTCTGAAATATAAAGAGAGCCTACAGGATAAGGAAATCACGATTAGTGTGGGGGGCGCTAGTAAGGGAGCTTATCTGTGAAGTTTTCTGAAACACTAATTGCAGTTTCTTTCATCAAGATGAAGACATTTCAAAAGATAAACTAAATGATATGCAAAACTATAGTAATTCCTGCTGGCTAATATTCAGCTTACTGGTCTTACTCCGCAGCTCTGGAAGGGCAGAGCTTATTCTAAATCACTAGAATTGTTTTTATCTTGACCTTAAGTAATAATCAGTGCTTAAATACTAAATCCCCAGAGTCATGGTTTCCAAGATAATCCCATGCTTTATCATAGTAAAAAGTAAGGTTTTTGTTGTTATGATCAAAATTAGCCTTAGAGTTTGCCCAGGATTCCTAAATAGAAAGTCAAGTAAAAAGAGAAAAAGTTTCATTCATTTTTAAGCAAAACAATGAGTTTTCTCTTCTTTTTGTACAGGCAAGCAAAATCATAACTCAGCAAAGAAGAGAAAAACAGCAGATGGTCATGGGAAAAAAAAATTGAAGTAATTTTTTCCTAACTATCCTACCTTTTGGAAGATAAGAGATATGAGAATGACATTGCTGTTGTAAGTAATGCCTGAAGCATGGAGCAGCTGAGCAAGATTTTTGATAACTCCAGACAGAATGAGACTACAGAAATATCAACTAATCAATTTTTTTACTGAATCAACTTGGTGCCTTAGGTCACAGCCTGGTTATTTACAAGGTTTGACCTCTGGATCTCATTCTTACTACCTATGCAGATACCTAAAGGTTTTCCCCACTCATTGATGTAACAGCACTATCTCATGGAAAAATGCAGGAAAATGTAACATCATATATGCAGAAGACATATAAACGCAGTATATAAAAAATTCAATCCTATAAACCTAATCGTATACATACGTTCTTCTAAATTCATATTCCTAATTTTACAAAAGAGGTCACACCATCAATAACTACTATATCTCACTTTCAGAGAAATCATCCCTTACAGATATTTTCCATACTTTGTTTTTAAGTGCATTTACACGGGGAGTATTCCAATACTTTACTTAATGACGTATTTGTGTATAAAGGCGGCAACTGTATTTACTTAAATCTGCATCAATCTTTAATCAGTAGAGAAAGGCACTATCGCACTCTTGTAGTTAAACCAATTATTATTGATTCTACATTTCTTGCAAAATGCCATCACATTTTTGTGTCTCATCACTAAAATTAGCAAATAGATATTGCATTTGATGGTTATAGTAAACCTTTCTATAACAGCTGTTTTATGAAGACCCTTATTTACAGTAAAGGATAGAAGCAATGTGAAGTCTAGTTATCTTCCATTTGTTTTACAAGATGTTATATGTGACTACATAAGAAGGGAGAACTACTGGAATATTTTTGCTTTGCTTTGTTGTTTTCTTTTATTTTATCCAGAAATATGTGAATAAAGATTGAACACATATTCAGAACTGGAAACAATATGTGTAAATTTATAGACATTAGAGATTCCATAATTGAATTCAGGATTGTCCCTGGGAAAAAGTAGTCCAGTTTGCAGGAAGCATTCTTGAGGGAGATAGATCTAAAGAAATGCCTCCAAACAGCAAGAACAGCTGAATAGTTCAAGGGAAAAACATAATAATAGCCATTAACAGAGAGCAAGTACATCACTGATTGAACTGAAGTGGCAATGCTGATATGATCCAGCACTGGAGAAAGCAATATAAAAATTAGAAAGCTTCACATATAGTCTATGGAGGACTGGGAAAAATAAGAGGTAAGAGAATTGTTTATAACCTAATCCCACAATATTCCTGAAAGACCTTCTATAAAACACAGGACATATCTATGCTGTTAAATGAGAAGGCAGTGAAGCTGAGCATTGGATGGGACCACCAGCCCTCAGCAGTGCATAATTGCTAGCATATTCCCTGGCAGGGTTTTTGCCTTTCACAGTTAAGAGTTCTCCAAGACAATGACTGGGCACAGTTCAGGGGATAACTTGTGCCAGTACCATTCCCAAAAGGCCACATGGAGAAGAATGTAGTGGTTTGGGTGTCCCCCACCCTACACTTAACTTTGCAGCAGTCAGTGCCATACCCTCAAACACTCCTCTCGCCACAAGACACTTCATGCAGCACATTTCCACAGCTTCATGCTATAAAAACATTACTATGGTAGATAACAGTCTTCATGTCCTCTCACAACCAACAAGCCAAAAAAAAAAACAAACCAACAAAAAAAACCCCAGTATTTTTTCAAAGTTCAGATAAGTTACAGGGGTCAGAGGATGCCCATAAGACCCTTGGGCCCTAAGACTACGACAGTGGTCTGTGGCCTTGTTTTATTTATTAGTATAGACAAAGCAAAGAAATTTTCACTGGTAACTGTGATGCCTGCTACCAGATACCAGAGCTCTCAATACACATATAGTACTGAAAATACCACCATGCATTTTGTTTTTTGCATTTGTAACTGTGTGATTACATCAGTAGCCAATTCAATAAAACAAATCAGCAGTATTTTATGGGAGAAATTCGAAAAATATCAATTAAATGCAAGAAGACATTCTGAGAGCCACAGGCTTTTAATAAGAAACCCACAAAGTTCAAGTCATTATCACTCGAGGTCCCTGGCCGCTGACAGATATAAGACCAGCTCTTCAAGACAGCTTGGTAATAAAATCAATACACAGACTCACAGTGGTGGCTGTATGTGCACCTAGGGCTATATGGCCTGCTGTGTTATGATGCGTAATATTTCCAAATTCAGTAGCCACTGGCAGATAAAAGAACATTGTGACTAACAAAAAACTCAGTGCTCTTTGATTCCCCAGCTGAAATGAAGAAGAAAGCTTTTCCTATCTGCTTCAGTTAGGTAAAAGGAAGCTAACACTCATAACAAGAACTCATAGAGAGCAAGGGCACACACTGACATTGCTGGATATATTGCACATTTCCTTAACCACTTAGCTACAGCATCTCATTTCACTGCACCACAGCACCAGGCTATTTACTGCCTAAGAAATGCAGGAGAACCAGCACTGTGGGTTTTTGGAATTGTAACACAGCATACCAATATGTAAAAAGAAAATATTGCTTTTGAGGATATGTTGACATTGCCTAACTTTAAGTATACATTTCCTGACTTGTACACTGGAAATTTACATAAACCATCTGGAATACCCTAGGTCCTGAGACAACACTCTACAATAAGGCCAAATGCTACCCTTTGGCATCACCAGAGACTAGAAGATAACTTCGCCTGCCACTTCTGGAACTGCAGGAGCATAATTCTATTATCTTTGACAGAATATATTGTGGCAGTGAGTAATACTGCAGTAGAATTACACATTTTTCAGCTATTTCCAGAATATCAAAACAATAGAGAATTCTCTAATAACAGTTAAGAAATTTATGTTCATTCGTATTGTGTTTGCATAGCAAGACTTTTGAAGGGGGCTACAGGGGTGGCTTCCATCAGAAACTGCTCAGAAGCTTCCCCTGTGTTCAACAGGGCCAATGGCATCTGGCTCCAAGGCAGGTCCACCTCTGGCCGAGGCTGAGTCCATCAGCACCAGTGGTGGCTCCCCTGGGGTAACACTGTCATTGTTTCAGCCAAGGACAAGGTTAATTGTTTGCAATAGCTGAGAAGAGTGGCTGAGGGGGCATGACCAGACACTGATTTTATTCAATACCACTTCATGTCATTGCCAGGGATGGGTAAAGAGACTCTCTCCCTTCCAAGAAGAAGAGCATCCTTTTCCAGGGAGGGGAGAAAATGTAGTGGGAAAGAGCTGGTCAGTATTTGCTGCCAGCTTTCCATGTAAATAATTTCTTTGCCTCATACCTTTTGTTATTAATATTGTTGTTGTTACTGTTTGTTCTCTTATCTCATTGTTGTTTCCAATTAATAGTTCTTACCTCAAGCTGTGATTTTCTGCCTCCAATTCTCAACTCCATCCTGGAAGAGCAGGAAGGGGGAGGGGAAGGGGGAGGGAGCAGTGGTATGGTTTTAGCAGGATTACTAAATTGGAGAATACCAGTCCAAACAACAACACATAGTTGAGAAGGGAGGAAAAAAACATGCATGACAGCAGCAGAGAGAAAAGTGAAAATATGTGAGAGGAAGAGCCCTACAGACAGTAAGGTCAGTGCAGAAGGCAGGGGAGGAGGTCCTCCAGACACCAGAGCAGAAATGCCCCGGCAGCCCTTGGTACAGCCGTGGTGAGGCAGCCGTGCCCCTGCAGCCCATGGAGCTCCAGAGTGGAGCAGAGAATCACCTGCAGCCCGTGCAGAACCCCAAACTGGAGCAGGGGGATGCCCAAAGGAATCTGTGACCCCATGGGAAGCCCATGCTGGAGAAGGCTCCTGGAAGCACCTTGGCCTTGTGGAGAGTAGGCAGGAGCCCATGAGGGATCCATGCTGGAGCAGACTGTTCCTAAAGGAGTGCACCCCATGGAAGGGACCCATGCTGGAGTTTCTCACAAGGAGCTGCACCCTGTGAGAATGAATCCTGTTGGAGAAGTTTGTGGAGGACTGTCTCCCATGAGAGTGACCCAAGAGGAAGGAGCAGCAGAGATATCATATGATGAACTTACCACTGTCCCCATCCCCTTTCTCCTGTGCCCTTGGAGAGGATGAGGTAGAGATGCAGAAGTAAAGATGAGACCAGAAAGATGGGAGAGTTTGGGATTTTTTTTCAAATTTTGTTTCATTTCTCATTATACTACTTTGATTTTTTGTTACAAAATTAGTTTTCCCCCAGAAGAGTCTATTTTGCCTGTGACAGTCACTGGTGATCTCTCCCTGTCCTCATCTCAATCTGAGCCTTTCCCTTTTTTGTCTCTCCTGCCCAGATGAGGCAGGCAGTGATAGAGCAGCTTTGGTGGATGGCTGTCCTACAGCAAGGGACAACTCATCTCAACTCTACAGGATCTGGACAAGAATGTCTACTGCTTATAGACTTTCCTGTCTCTATTGCTTGGGGCTTTTGGCCTCATCTCCCTGAATTTCTATAGGTCTGACCTGTGTCCTCTTGCTTGCCTCTTCCTGCTTTTGCTTCTGCTTTTGGGCAAGTGCTGCTCCTGCATCACTACATTTATCCTTCCTCCAGGCTACTACTTTACTTTTTTTTCCCTTTCCCATCCCTATCTATGCATCACTTCTCATGTGGCTTAGGGCTCTATGGGTCCTGCTTTTGGGAAGTGCTCAGATATGCTGTGTGACAGCAGGGCAGGGATGACCCGGGATCAGTCCTGGCACACACCAGTAGTAGGTGCATGCTCAAGGCCAACAGAAACCTCAGAAGATGCAGCTGTCATCTTCAGGATACCTTTGAAGATCATGAACAGGACAAAATATTTTAGTGGCTGATGATTTAGCATACTGGAGCAGACAGCACACAGAGACAACATAAGACATAGATCTTGTGCTGTTACCAGCTTTTAGTCAACAGTGAAGGCAATGCCTCCAGCATCAAAGGTTTCTCCATGAAAAGACTATGAAAAGTGCTTTAATGCTGGAGTGCAGGAGAGAACCAGTTTCTCTGTGAAAACCCTCTCTCCTTGACATGAGTCATGTGGTGGGTGGGAGTGCAATCTCTTCCTCAGAGCTGAAATTCAGGATGGGCAGGAGCACCCAAGACCACGCTACAACCCTCCCACTACACACAACCTCCAGGTCCTACTTCTTGGGATGCCTGATCCCCTGCTTCAGTTTAAGCATTCAAGCCTCTGCTATACCTGTGACCTTCCTCTATTCCTCTATTCCAAGGACCCACTCCTCTACAGGCTGTGCTAAAGTTGTTGCTATAGCCTCATAGGAGAATACAATATAGAAGTTAATGTAGGTGAAAAAGACTGCTAAAATTTTTCTAACACTACTTCCTCCATTTTCCCCTCTCATAAAAAGCTACTGCACTCTAGTTACATGTTTGCATAATTGTGTTCAAAAATAACTGAAATACTTTAGAAAACATTTTCCATCTTAAGGCAAAGCATGGAAATTTTTTGTGTAAGCTGTTAAAAGCTTCAGGAAATTATATGGGGATGCATAATGGAAAGTTTCTGGTTGTTATAATTTACAATATACATATATATCACAGAATCACAGCATGGTTGAAGTTGGAAAGGATTCCTAGAGTGCATCTGGTCCAAACCTTCTGCTCAAGTAGGACCATCTGAAGCCAGTTGCCCTGAACTGAGTGTTCATGGCTTTTGAGTATCTCAAAGGGCAGAGAGACTTCACAGCCTTCCTGGGCAACCTGCGCCCATGCTGGGTCACCCTCACAGTAACAGCTTGTTTGTTGATGTTTAGACAGAAGCTTCTGTGTTTCAGTTTGAGCCCACTGCCTCTGGTCCTGCCAATTAAAGAGGAGGTAATGGCCTGTGGTGAGTGAATTGTAGGGATGCTAATTTATGGATTTTGTTCTAGTGCCTAACCAAACTCTGTGGCACAAGACAGTTCCTGGAAGAATCCTTGGTTCATTTGTGAGAAAGAAAGACACAAGTCCTGCAGTTCAAGCTGGAACATCCTGAAACGTGTCAAACACTCATGGGTTCCAGATTTGGCATGAGACATCTTTAATTCCAAAACCGTGAAATATTAGGTCTATTCAATTCAACAAGCATCTTTCTTCCAGAATTAACACTTATATTCACACATCTCAGCATGAATTACCACAAAGATTTTAAAATTATGTAGTGGGTAAGACCTGCAGCTTTTAATTCCCTTTAACCTTTGATGAGTTGCTATTCTTTAAATTGCTCCTACAGCTATTTATTTTCCCTCCCCAGCATTACCAGTCATTTTTGTTTGGTTATTATTATTTTTATTTGTTTTGTCTTGCTTGAATGGAGGAAGATAATAGCTGTGTCACACTGACAGAGCACTAAAGCTGGGCACCAGCCCTGGTGCTGCTGCAGCCATGTCAGAGGGATCAGAATCTTGGTCTGCCTGGGATGGGCACTAAAAGACCTGCACCAGCCCAGTGCAGCCATGGAGGACGCAGGTGAAAAAAAGCCTGAAAGGAGAAGGCAGGGAGGACTGAGAAGGGTAGGAAAGCAAGGTCTGCCTGTGGCGATGGAGGAAGGCTGCTTCTCCTGTGCTTCTTTTGTGTATTGCAGATGGGCACTCAGACAGAGATGTGACCAGACCATAGCATGTTCCTGTCTTCTCTCTTCTGCACCACTCAGTCAGAGAGTTGTGAGGGCTCAACAATACAATGGGCACCCTGCATCTTCTTACAGGGGTCTGGAAGCTTCCCAAAATCATGGGAAGAAGCTCCATTCTCCCTGGCTGGACAAGGATTGGGTCCCCAGATGAGCTTCTGGCACCAAGCCCTAATAGTGTAGTGGCCATGTCACAGTGGGCAGAATGATGGTGGTGGCCCCTATTAGAGTAGGGCTGGTGACATGATTGGCCCAGGATGAGGCTCTTGTAACTGGCAGGCAAATATGGGCTGGACAGTCCGGGTATGAGGCTGGGAAAGCCTTGGAACAGGTTGGAAAGGGTTCCTCATGTTGACAGAGGGTGGCTGCTCCATATGTTGACTCTGCTGTCTTTGACAGCCACTTCCCTAGAGAGAGCCACAACCAGGGAACTTGTCAGTCCTCTCCCTCCTCCACCACTCAGCTGGAGAGCTCTGCAGAGAACTTGTGCTAGGACATCAACCTAAGCTTTAGGAAACACACATATCTTCATCCTGTACCATGTCATTGTCCTATGGGTGGCTAGAAGGTCCCCACAGCTGTGGATGAGGAGAGCTCCACACCACCCACCATCTCCGTATGCTGTCATGGTCCCAGGGGCAGTGGGAATAGCACCAGAGCTATGGACACAGGGAGCTCTACTCTACCCCACTTTCCTTTGTGAAATTTCTATGTGTTCAACCTCCTTATTAGCATGTGAGGAAAAAACAGAACTCACCTTGTGAAAAAGATAAGTCCTGAACTTCTTCAGCTTTGTCGTAATAAAAAATTGTAAGGAGAGCATCTATATAGTACATACTAGCGCTGAAGTATCTGCCTTAGCTATTTTCTGCTGATTTCCTAGATGTTATTTCTCACAGAGAGAGCAATGGCACTTTATTAATATCCACTGTTCAACCCTGAGGATATACCTATACTTCCCAGGAGAGGGTGCATACATATATGTATAAATGTATATGTGTGTATATCTAGATATTAATTTACATATATATGTTAGGTGCATATTATGCATATAAAGGGAAAGTCACCATATGGAAACAATGTCATATTTTGAAGGCAATTCACCTAACAACTCTGAAATTATTGTCCCTGCAGCTTTAACTCTCCCTGCTGTGTATGTGTATCCATTAGCTGAAAGTATGCACAGAATGAGAAAGGATCCATGGTCTGTGGCAGTGGAGATCAGTTTGGCCTGTTTAGTGAAAGAGAAGATTTCTTTTTCTTTTACTGTTTAATTTTTACCTTATTGATTTTTGCTTTTTCTATTTGATGAATATTGATTGTACTCATGCAGTGTTGCTCTCATACTAGCACTTTATTTCTCCCTTGTTTATTCATTGTGGCAATTTACTTGGGGCACGAATACTGCTGAGTATTACAGAATTACAGTAACACAGAAGTTAGAAGGCACCTCTGGAGATCACCCAGTCAGTTCCCAAAGGAGGGTCAAATACAGCAGATTGAGTGTTCCGTCAGCAAATCAGCACTGGCTGGTGACACACCAGAGGGTCTTGTTGCTATCCAGAGGGACCCCAACAGGCTGGAGAAATGGGCTGACAGGAACCTCCAAATTCAACTAGGAGAAGTCCTGCACCTGAGGAAAGACAACCCCATGCACCAGTGTGTGCCTTGGGCCACCCAGCTGGAAAGCAGCTCTGCAGAGAAAGACCTAGGGGTCCTGGTGGATGCCAGGCTGGACATGAACCAGCAACCTGCCCTTGCAGCAAAAAAGAGCAATAGTATCCTGGGCTGCATTAGGGAAAGTCTTGCCAGTAGGGTGAGGTGATTCTGCGCCTTTATTCAACTTTGGTGAGCCACACCTGGAGTACTGTGTCCAGTTTGGTGCTCCTCAGTACAAGAAGGAGCCTAGCGTGTTGCCACTTCATCAGATAGCAGCGTGGTTAACATCTCTTATGAGGACTAGGGCCTACAATCTTGAGGCTTCTTCCAGTGGCTTGAAGAAGGTTCTCAGCAGTCATCACATGTCTGCAGGTAGAGCTCTTCACATCCCTGTTGCTCTCACACATGAAGGGAAAATCTTCCTCCTCACCAGCCCAGCCTGTCCTTAAGAGCCTGTACCCTTCCATCACAGCACTCCATCTCTGTGAGCCATCCCAGCACTTATTTGTGCAGATAAACCACAGCCCTGCCTGCTCCCCATGCTGCAGATGGAGGCTGTTTGGATCCAGCCTTGCTTGTGCTGATTCCCCAAAGGGCATGAGAGCTTCCTGGTGTGTCACCCTCTCAGCATTGGTGTGCCATTTCCTTTTATTTTCCTCTCAGCACTGATGTGCCTGTGCTGCAGGCAGGGCCCATCCATTGTTTCATTGTTTCCAAGCTGTCTCCTGCCCATCTCACCCTGCACCCTTTGCTTAAAATTCATAGAATCATAGAATAATTTGGGTTAGAAGAGCCCTTTAAGATCATCCAATTCCAGCCCCACTATGGATAATGATGCCACCCACTTGACCGAGTTGTTCAAATTCCCATTCACCCTGGCCTTGAACTCCGGGCATGGTGTAAAAAGTCAGCCCACAACCCCTGCAACTACCTGCTGGCCTTCTCTTTCTTTGCTTCAACCCCTCTCCTCTGCATTCCCAATGTAAATCTCTACACGTTGTCCCAGCTTGTGGACAATGATGGTTCTGCTACCCTCTCCGGGTAGATCCTGTCCCTTTCTGGCAGCCTGCCATTCCCAGAGGCCCTCCACGGTCTCCGCAGCCTAATCCCCGTGGTCGGTGTGCGAACGGCAGGCGCCCCGCACGCCCCCAGCCCCCCATGTTCGCAGCGGGGCCACGCCGGGACCCCGCTCCGGGAGGCGGCGGGAGAGGCCGGGATGCGGGGCCGGGATGCGGGACCGGGATGCGGGGCCGCCGGCTCCCTCTCCTGGCCCTGCGGCGGCACGGCGGGACACTGACAGGGGCCAGGACCTGCGCTGCCAAAAGGCAAAAAAACGCTCAAGACTTCTGTCTGCGGTTTTAATTTTTTTTTTTTTTTTTTTTTTTTTTTTAACCCGGTTTCCCATGGCGGGGTCTCCCCAAAAGAGAGCGCTTTTTTTTTTTTTTCTTTTTTTTTTTTTCCATCTNTTTCTTTTTTTTTCTTTTTTTTTTTCACACATTTATTCAATGTAGCTAGAGTTAGTGCTGAATGTCTCCTGATTCCTGAAGGGAAAAAAAAATAAAGAAACCTGCTGAGCTGGGCATTCTGAGCAAGTGGAAAAATTGGGTTCAGAACCTCTCATGAGGAAGAAACAAATAACTCCTTGTCCTGTGTTTTCTTGATATGTGCACTATGTGCACTAAACACCAATCTCTAAATGGGAATAGGAACAGCTTCTGCATTTAATGAGTCTGTACTCTGCTTCCTTGCAGGGCTGGCCTGAGATTAAGTTCCTGCTTCTGGATTACAACTGGGGAGAAGCAATATTCAGTCTTAAGGAACTGTCAGAAGTTCAGAAGGGGCTGCCAACTTCAGGGAAAAAAAGTATGTAAATAAAATATATCATTTTTTTAATCAAATCACTGAAAATATGGAGAGAATCCAGTGTGACAGCAGTTTCCATACTCTCAAAAAAAGTCAACAATGTTCTCACACAGCTCCAGTGTAACTGTGTGGCTGAGCAGCAGGTAGGTGGACATTATTTGGTGCATTGACCCCATGAGCTTTATAAAACTTACGCAAACAAGAAAAGCAATAGTGAATTTATGACAAAAGATAAAGGGTTTTTCCATAGGAAAAATTCAAGAGAGATTCACTCCTTTGAGTGGATTATCAAAACCTCATTAGGCTTCTTTGAGAATCCCCTTATTTAGTATTAAATTGTCTTTATTCTTACTCTAAGACGGAGTTTTAACACTTTAAATTTACACCTTCAGTGCATTTGGAATGATTTTCCTCAATGTCCCCTTTAAGAACGATCTCAAGCAATTGGATTTTGAGCAGTTTGCAACAGAAGAAAAGACTTCAAGATTCATCCTCTTAATCCAGGACCAAGATCACTACTGTCACTGCGGTGAGGAACCTTTCCTGTACTGTCGGCATTGTAATATCAGATCCTGTCTAGAGGTGCAGACTCAAAAGCAAAGTTTCTCTCGTCTGTATGAGCCCTTTGACCTGAAAGGTCTAATGGTCACATGAAAAGTAAGGTAACAGGACAAGAAGAAATGGCCTCAGGTAGTGCCAGGGAAAGTTTAGATTGGATATTAGGGAAAAATTACTTTACTGAAAGGGTGCTTAGGCATTGGAACAGTTCTGGTGGAATCATCATCCCTGAAAGTGTTCAAAAACATGTGGATGGGGCCCTTGGGGACATGGTTTAGTGGTGAATATGATGGTGCTGGCTTAATGGCTAGAATTGACATTAGAGTTCTTTTCTAATCTCAGTGATTCTATCTATGCCTGTTGAAGGTAGTCACTGTTCTGAACTTCCTTGGAAATATAGAGGAATGCTGGTATGGAAGTCTACAGGAACACTCCCTCTTTATTGTTGTACTGACTGAGTCTCCACTGCAGTTGCTGAAGTCTCCATAGAAGTTCAGCCCCTAGAGCTCAGTCCAACTGCCTGAACTTGGGGTGTCTCACAAGACAATTCATTTTGAGACTTATTCAATGTATCCACATGAGCACAGCAGATAAGATGGACACATTCTGAATGGGAAAAACCACAAGGGGCCCCCAGGTGGAACTGGATACTGATAGGTAAGTAAAATGTATCCTAAGACTTTTATGCTAGAAATGGCTGTTGTTTTGGTTTTATCGACCGCAATGGGAAGTCAGACATATTCTGTGCCTCCAAACAAATACATTTACATGCCTTAATTTTGAACTTAATCAACTTTCAAGTTACTGGGTTTGGTCCTGTTTTGGGGGGGGCTTTTTTTGTTTGGTTGGTTATTAATTTCATTATTTTTTTTGTGTTTGTTTTTGGGTTTTGTTGGTGGTGGTGGTTTGGGTTTTTTTGGCTTTTTTTTTTGTTGTTGGGGGGAGGTGGGTTTCTGAACACAGTTGAATTTCATGTAGCAGGGTTTTAGGCACCTGTGCCCCCGAACCTGTGTGACCAAGAAAGGGTATGATAGCCTCAGTCATGAGGAAGAATCTTATGAATTTTTTGTCTGCAAAGCTGAGCAATTTGTAATCCTACTCTGAACATGAACTAATTTTAGGTACTAACACTCCAGAATAGATGGAATTGGAGTGGGCTGGATCTTCTCTGGTATATCTGTCTTTCAGACTGGCACACGTGACACAGGAATGCTTATGACAGTCTCCACTCACTTTATTTTACTATTGCTTGAATTTTGTGGGTGAATAGAAGTTTCTTAGCACTAAAATAAATTTCTGAGTTNGGACCATGCCAGGGCCATGCCGGGGCCATGCCGGGGCCATGCCATGCCGGGACCATGCCGGGGCCATGCCGGGGCCATGCCATGCCGGGGCCATGCCGGGGCCAGGCCATGCCAGGGGCCATGCCGGGTTCCATGCCGGGTTCCATGCCGGGGTTCCATGCCGGGGCCACGCCGGATGCCGGGCGGCCGCGGCCCAGCCCCGAGCAGTTGCGAGCCTTGGCTGCCGGCCCGCCCGCCTTTCCGCCTGGCAGCCTTTCCGTGGAGCTGCCGAGCGGCGCTGGCGCAGATCGGGTTTCAAAATTAGGATCTAATTTTAAATGAGATGTCAAAAACTGGGCCTGACAAACAGTGGGAAAGACTGTGAAGAGGCAAGGCACAGGTAATCTCTGCGAACAGCTCGGCAGCCATGCTGACAGCTGGGACGGGAACCCCGGGGCGCGAACGGCGGCGCTCGGGCGGCTCCCCCGACCTCGGACAAGCTGCTCAGGGCGCCTTCCCTCGGGGGCCGAGCTCCTCCTGCTGCATGGTTTGGCAGGATCAGTGGCAGCCAGGAATGTCACTCCATTCTCGTGGAGCGCTCGGTAACCTATGGGAGCCATTTTCCTTCCTCACTTTCTCTGTGTATGAAGAACGCACCCCATGGAATAAATAAAACCAGGACTACAGAGCGAAGTATTGCAGCACTCCCTCGTGGAATAATGCACTTCAGTAGCATCGCTGCACTTGACTGGGGCTCTCGCGTTTTCTTTTCATTGCTCTCTTTGGAACATTACAGACCCCTGAGGAAGTTTCCTAGCCAGAAGCAGAGAAGTCTAGCGATGCAAAAGGGAAAAAAGTGGCTAAAACAGCCAGGCAGCCACCTGGAAATACAAAAAGTATTTAGAAAAACACTGAATAAAATAAGCAGTGTCCAGGTTGTTTTATGCGATTAAATAGTCTGGATAAATGCTAGGCAGATGTAACATCACCAGCTCAGATGAAGCCAAATCATCTGCTGTTTAGAAACTCAGGTAGCAACCTTCAGCTGGGCAGCTATGCAGCAGTAAAAGGAAAACTCATCTGTCAAGGGTGAACCAAGGACTTATCTTTATTCACCTTTTTCATGTTTCTTTTTTTCCTCTCTTGTGAGTTGTTTTTTTTTTGTTTGGCTGGTTGTTTTGGTTTTTTTTTTCTTTGGTTGGTTGGGGTTTTCGTTGTTTTTTTTTTTTTCCTTGATTGTTGTTTTTGTTTGTTTGTTTGTTTTGGTTTTTTGTTTGTTGTGGGGTTTTTTTTGGTTTGGGGGTTTTTTTTGCTTTGGTTTGGGTTTTTTGTGGGGAGGGGGGTTGGAGAGGCTGGGGTTGTTTTTTACATATGGAGTTAGAAAAAGTATGACAGCAGGGCCAGTCTGCTTTATCTGACTACTTGGAGAACGGTTTCCTGATTGCTTTGAGTCCTAGAGCAGAGGAGGCAATAATGTAGTGCAATGGGTTTGTAGGTTTTTGATGGGGAAATATCTCTCATCTCCCATGGAATTTTTCCNCCTGCTAGGGAAAAAAAAAAAAAAAAGCCACATACAATTGTTTAAAAGACCCTCTCCTCCTGATAGGTCTTTTCAGATAACCCAGCTTTTTCTTCAGGGACAACACCAAGTGAGCGACCGATATCCCTTGACAGTGTTGGGAGCAGTGGAAAACTAGCGGAAGAGGCTGGGAGACTTTCCACTTGTGACTTCCAGCGACGCCTGGATTTTGTGAAGGGCAGCAAACG